>NW_020872889.1:555718-566632 GCF_003789085.1 Penaeus vannamei
GCGGCATCGTGGCACCCCCGCCCACCAGCCCTTGGCACGGGCGGCTTCACCAGACAGCTGTGTCGTTACTCACAACTCTGCCAGACGAAAACGAGGGGAGGAGAGAGGGGAGTGAGGGGAAGGGAGGAGGAGGAGAGAGGGAAGTGAGGGGAAGAGGAGAGAGGGGATTGAGGGAAGTGAGGGGAAGAGGAGGAGGAGGAGGAGGAGAGGAGGAGAGGGGAGTGAGGGGGAAGGGGGGAGGAAGAGAGACGGGATTGAGGGGAAGGGGAGGAGGAGGAGATAAGAAGTGAGGGGAAGAGGAGGAGGAGGAGGAGAGGGAGTGAGGGGAAGGGAGGAGGAGGAAAGAAGGGAAGAAAAGAGAGAGAAGTGAGGCGAATGGGAGAGGAGAGATGGGAAGTAAGGGGAAGGAAGAAGCAGGAAAAGAGGGGAAAGGAGTAAAGGGAAGTGTAAAGGAACAGGGAGAGAGAGAGAGTGAGGGGGCAGGAGGAATGAGGAGGAATGAGGAGAAGGGAAGAGGGCGTGAGTGAGGGAAAGGAGAGGAGGAGGAGGAGAGAGAGGGAAGGGAGGAAGGGCGAGGGGGGAAGGAAGGGGAGGGGAAGAATGCCGATGATTGAGGGGAGGAAAGAGATAGTGAGGGGAGATATTTTGGTCGATAGAGTATCGGTGGATGTGTGTTTACAGATAGATCTCTTGAAATAGAAGATGTAGTGGGGAAGTAGGTGCGAACAAGGGTAAAGAAAGAGGAATAGATAGAGAGATACAGAGAGGAAACAGAGAATAGAGAGAGAGAAAGAGGAAGAGGAGAGAGAGAGAGAAGAGAGAGGAGGAGAGAGAGAGAGAGAGAGAGAGAGAGAGAGAGAGAGAGAAGAGAGAGAGAGAGAGAGAGAGAGAGAGAGAGAGAGAGAGAGAGGAAGAGAAGGAGAGAGAGAGAGATAGAGATAGATAGAGATAGATAGATAGATAGAAGAGAGAGAGAGAGAGAGAGAGAGAGAGAGAGAGAGAGAGAGAGAGAGAGAGAGAGAGAGAGAGGAGAGAGAGAGAGAGGAGACAGAGAGAGAGAGAGAGAGAGAGAGAGAGAGAGAGAGAGAGAGAGAGAGAGAGAGAGAGAGAGAGAGAGAGAGAGAGAGAGAAGAGAGAGAGAGAGAGAGAGAGAGAGAGAGAGAGAGAGAGAGAGAGAGAGAGAGAGAGAGAGAGAGAGAGAGAGAGAGAGAGAGAGAGAAGAGAGAGAGAGAGAGAGACAGAGACAGAGACAGAGAGAGAGACAGACAGACATAGACAGACAAACAACTAGACAGACAGACAGAAGGCATAGCGAAAAAGAGAAAGAGACACTTGAAACCTGGTCAACTGCAACGACAGAATTGCAATACATATGAGCAATCTGTCAGCCACTGATGCAACACTGACAGGCAAGGAGGTAATAAATACATGACAGAAATTAACGGAATTACATAGAGGGAATTTTAGAAGCGAATATTCTGATGATCTTAATTGATTAATTATTAGATCTTAATTGATAATGATGATATTATCATGATGGTAATGATGATAACTATAACAACAAAAATTATAATTATGATAATAGTAATAATGATAATGATGATGATTATGATAGTAATGATATTGATGATAATGATGATGATGATAATGATGTTAAAATGATAATAATGACGATGACAAATAATAATAATAATAATAATAAATGATGATAATGATAATGATAATAACAACGATAATAATAATGATAATGATAATAATAACATTAATAAAGATGATAACAGCATAATAACATAAAAATGATGATGAGAACAACAATAATAACAATTATGATGATGATAATAATGAATAACAATGATAATAACAGTAACGATGATGAAAAGGATAATGACACTCATAATGATAATAAATAAATAATACAAACAATGATAAAATAGTTACGTTGATGATAATGAATTGAAAATAATAAAAATAAAAAAAAACAATGAGAATAATGATAATGATGATTAAAAATTTATACACATACAAACACAAAAATTCGGATACGTGGCTTTTTTTTATTTTCTTTCTTTCTTTTTCTTTTCGAGTCGCCTCCATTTTCCCGTTATTAACATTTACTTCATCAAGGTGTTTCTCTCTCGTCACTTCCTCTCTCCGTTTATCTCATTTGCTTATATATTTAGATTTTTTTTTTGTCATAATGTATTTTCTTCTTTGGTGTCTTCCTTGTTTTTTGTTGTTTTTTCCATCTATCCATCTACTTTTCTTATGCTTGTTTTTCTTTTTCTCTATTTTTTTCTCTAGTCCCCCTAGAGCGTGGCTAATTTGACTAAGGTTGTGGAATTTACCTTTCGCTTGAGTGGTACCTTACCTGTCGCATGGTATGGTACCCCTGACGCTTCCCCCCCCCCCGCCGCTGCCTGTTTTTTTTCGATGCTTTTATTTTTTTATTTTTTCTATTTTTTTGTTTATCACTGAATTCGAATACTTCAACTTTTCTACTTTATTTCTTTTCCATCTTGTTTGGTGCATACATATACGTATATATAATATAATAATAAATATATATATATATATATACTATATATATATATATATTATATATATATATATATATATATATATATATATATATATATATATATATATATATGTGTGTGTGTGTGTGTGTGTGTGTGTGTGTGTGTATACATATATATATATATATATATATATATATATATATATATATATATATATATAATATATATATATATATATATATATATATATATATATATATATATATATATATATATATATTATACATATATACATATATATATATATATATATATATATATATATATATATATATATATATATATATATATATATATATATAATATATACATACACACACACACATACACTCACAAACCCTCCTCCATCCTCCCTTGTTATCCGATTTTACCTCCCTCCTCCCCCGCCCTCCCCCGCCCTCCCCGCCCTCCCCCGCCCTCCCCCGCCCTCCCCCGCCTCCCCCCCCCTCCCCCGCGCGCGCATTCCGGGCCGCCACCCATTACCGCTTATAACCTCGGATCCACCTGGCGCCCACAGCTGGTTCGGCGCCAACAGGTGGGGGATAAAAAAAGATACAAAAGAAGATGGGCCGACGAGGACGAAGAAGGGGAAGAGGATGGACAGGCAAAACAAATGAATGGCGACAGACAGAGAGAGGAGAGAGAGAGAGAGAGAGAGAGAGAGAGAGAGAGAGAGAGAGAGAGAGAGAGAGAGAGAGAGAGAGAGAGAGAGAGAGAGAGAGAGAGAGAGAGAGAGAGAGAGAGAGAGAGAGAGAGAGAGAGAGAGAGAGAGAGAGAGAGAGAGAGAGAGACAGAAGAGAGAGAGAGAGAGAGAGAGAGAGAGAGAGAGAGAGAGAGAGAGAGAGACAAGTGTCAAAGAGACTATGTATTAATGAAACGAAACGTTTGAAGATACGAAGAAAGGAGATAGAGATAAGGAGAAAGAGATAAGTGACGATAGATGTATAAACTTGTTGGTGTATAGAAGCTAAAAGGAGAGGGATACGAGACTATATATTAATAGAACGAGATATTTGAAGATAACGAAGATGGAAGATAGAAAGATGGAGAAAGAGATAAGTCACGATGCACTTCATAGATACGTAAACCTTTTGATGTATAGAAACTAGAAGGAGAGAGAAGTGAAGATAACACCAGCTGGGTAACCAATGAGATAAAACCGAAGTGCGATTATTGCTAGTTGAAAATCGCCGGTTTGGCCAGTTAAAGCTTTTTATTGGTAAGTTGACCTGACTTCGGTGAGGTCAGAGAAGAACAGTGTGACCCTAGCTTAAGCAGAAAAATAGATAATAGATACACAGATAAGTAGATGCCAATATAGAGAGAGATTAAGGGAAAACAGAATAAGTGATAATTTTTTTCTTAGATCTAGATAGACATTTATGCAAAAAACAAAAACAAAAATACATATATGAGAGCGACATGAAAAAATATAACGATAAGAAAAATAGCAAAACAAACCGAAATAAATAAAGGAACAGACATCGAAATAGAATGACATCTCGAAAAAAAAGGAGAATGAAAGATAGTAGATGGAGAAATGATGGATAAATGGATGATATGGCTGGATGATTGATAAGCCAGGACAGCACACGTGGAATTTGATATCGAAAAATACTGATGGATGTGGTAGGGAAAAGGAGATAGATTCGTAGCGAGGAATTAGGGAGATAGAGAGAACCTGATGGAAAGGGGAATTAAGAAGGGAAGAAGAAGGAGAATAAGTAAAAAGAGGGAATAAAGGAGGGGGAGGAGGGGAAGGAGGAAGAGGAAAGAAGAGGAGGAGGAAGAAAAGCAGAAGGGAAAGGAGGAAGAAGAAGAGGAGGAGTAAGAGGAAGACGAGGAGGAGAAGGAGGAAAAGTAGAAGGTAAAGGAGGAGGAGGAAGAAGAGCAGGAGATAGAGGACCAATAAGAGGAGGAGTAGGAGGAAGAGGAAAACAAAGAATAGGAGGAGGCGGAGAAGTAGGAAGAATAAGAGGAGGAAAAAAGAAGAAAATGAGGACGAAGATGAAGAGGATGCATAGTTATAGAACAAGGGAAATAAAGTAGACCAAAGCAAAAGCAGAAGAAAAACGAAACAAATATCGAATACAAAAAATAAAAATAAACAAAAGGATATACAATAAAACGGAATAAAAATGAAAAGAATGGAAAGAGAAAATAAAAATAAACAAAAACAGATAAAAAAAACGGAATAAATATCAAAAGAGAGGAAAGAGAAAATAAAAATAAACAAAAGCATAAAAAAAAAACGGAATAAAAAAAAAACTAAAGAGAGGAAAAGAAGAAGGAAAAGGACGTAGAGGAGGAAGCGAAGATAACACCAGCTGGATATCTTCGCAGGGCCGCCAGCTGGTGAACATCGAAGACGGTGACAGATGGTGCCAAAATTCCTATCATCGCGATGTCATGAAAATATATATCAAGATAAGGATTGACACGTGCAAGAGGTGTATGATAGGATGTGGATAGGATGTAGGATATGGATAGGATGTAGGATGTGGATAGGATGTGGAAAGGATGTAGGATGTGGATAATGTCGAGATAGGAATGTGGAAAGGTGTACGATGCTGATAGCTATGTGGAAGTGGATAGGAAGTGATGAGGGATAACGATGTAGGATGTGGAGATCAGGATGTATGAATGTGGATAACAGAGTGGTACGATCGGTGAGTGGATGGTAGGATGTGGATAGGGATGGCCCAGGACTGGACTAAGCCGATTTGATAGGGATGTAGGATGGGATAGGATTTTTAGGAGTGTGGCTAGGAATGTAGGACGGTGGATAGGAAGTGGATAGGATGTAGATACATGGATAGGTGGGGATCAGGATGTAGGATATGAGGGAAAGGATGTAGGATGTGGATAGGAATGGCCTGATTGTTATGGAGCAGGATGTAGCGATGTGGATAGGATGTAGGATGTCTGTAGGATTGTCTATGGATGGATGTAGACTGATGGGGATTGTTTAATGTAAGGATGTGGATATGGATGTAGGATGTGGATAGGATGTGGATGTGGGACAGGAATGTAGGATGTGGATTGTAGGATGTGGATAACGGATGTGGATATGATAGCATGTGGTTATAGGAATGTAGGGTTGTGGATAGGATGGCAGGATGTGGACTAAGGATGTGAATGTGGATAGATGTAGGATGTGGAGGATGTATATGTCCCTGGTAAATAGGATCTAGGATGTAGGATGTTGTTGATGTTTGAGCTGGATAGGATAAAGGAGTCTATGGATGATCTGTCTGTTGTGGCTCTGTCTATCTCTCTCTCGTCTGTTTGTGTGTTTCTGTATCTGATTTTTCTTTGTCTCTCTCTGTCTCTCTCTTTTATCTGCCTGCCTATCTCTCTCTCTTTCTCTGTCTGTCTTTTCTCTCTCTTCTTATCTGTCTGTCTGTCTGACTGTCTCTCTCTCTCTATCTATCATCTACTTATCTATCTCTATCTATCTTATCTATCTATCCATTTCTCTCCCTCACACACACACAAACACGCACAAGACACACACCCACAAATCCACAACATTTCTAATCAAATACAAAATAAGAAGAAAAGAAAAAAAGCGTAAGAAAAAAAAAAGAAGAAAGAAAAAAGAAAGAAAGAACGGATGCTGAGCGATGGTGTGTGTATGTATATATATATCTATATATGTTGTGCAAACTAGGCATCTCTCTTTCAAGTCACGTGATCTGGTCATCAGCGTAACTAACGATGTCTTGCATGTGACCTCAATGTCATAGAGGGGGGGGGGTCGGGGAGGGGGGGGAAGGGAGAAGGGGAGGGAGGTTCCATATAGGGAGGAGGAAGGGAAGAGGAGAGAGAGGGAGAGAGAGAGAGAGAGAGAGAGAGAGAGAGAGAGAGAGAGAGAGAGAGAGAGAGAGAGAGAGAGAGAGAGAGAGAGAGAGAGAGAGAGACAGAGAGAGAGAGAGAGAGAGAGAGAGAGAGAGTGAGAGAGTGAGAGAGTGAGAGAGAGAGAGAGAGAGAGAGAGAGAGAGAGAGAGAGAGAGAGGAGAGAGAGAGAGAGAGAGAGAGAGAGAGAGAGAGAGAGAGAGAGAGAGAGAGAGGAGAAAAGAAGAGCGGGGATGATGAGGGAAAAAGGAAGATAGGAAGGGAGGAAGGGGGAGGGAGACGGAGATGGAGATAGGGAGATTAGGGAAGGGGAATGAAGGGGTAAGAAAGGGATGGAGAGGGAAGGAGGGAAGGAGGGGGTGGATGAATAGGGAGAAAGGGAGAAGGAAAATGGAGAAAAGGCAATGGAGAGGGAGGAAGAGAGACATGAAGAAGGGAGAAAGGGATATGCAGAAGGAGAAATGGATGGAAAGAGGAAAAGAGAGATAGAGAGGGAGAAGAAGATGAAGAGGGAGGAAGGACTTGGGAAGAAAGAAAGAGAATGGACAAGGAGCAAGGAAAGGGAATGAAGAGAAGAGAAAGATGAAAAAGAAAAGAAAAGAAAAAAGGAGATGGGAAGAGAAAGATAATAAAAGGTGGGTGAAGGGGTAAGTAGAGGATAATAAACAAACATATGATTTCCAACAATTCATTTCAGATTACGGAAGTTTTGGTTTCTCTTCCTTCCTCCTTCCTTCCATCTCTAATTCCTTAATCTTATGTTACGAAAAGCGAAATGGCCGACTTGGCTCCTTTTCGTAAAGTTATAATAGTTCGAACACGAGGTAGACGTTCGAACACGAGGTGGATGTTCGAACACGAGTTAGATGTTCGAACACGAGGTAGATGTTCGAAACGATGGTTGGTAGATAATGTTCGAACACGAGGTAGAGTTCGAACACGAGGCAGATGTTCGAACACGAGGTAGATGTTCGAACACGAGGTAGATGTTCGAACACGAGGTAGATGTTCGAACACGAGGTAGATGTTCGAATACGAGGTAGATGTTCGAACACGAGGTAGATGTTCGAACACGAGGTATGTGTTCGAATACGAGGTAAGATGTTCGAATACGAAGGTAGATGTTTTCGAACACGAGGGCAGAGATTTGTGCGAACACGAGGGCCAGATGTTTCAGAATACGAGGTTAATCGTTTCGAACCGAGGCCAGAAATGTTTCGAACACGAGGCAGTATTCGTACCCGAATACGATGGCTAGATGATGTTCGAAACACAGGGGGAGGTTTGGGTACAGGTTCGAACACCTGACGTACATGTTTCTCGGAATACGAGGGTAGACTACGGCCAGGCCACGGTTGTTCGAACACGAGGGGTAAATGTCGAACATGAGGGGTAAATATCGTTCGAATAACGAGGGGTAGATGTCGGAACACAGGCAGATGTTCGAACACGAGGTAATGTTCGGAATACGAGGTAAGGAGGAAGTTCGAACATTGAGTAGATCGATGTTTCGAACACGAGTAGATGTTCGAACACCGAGGGTAGGGAATGTCATACAACGAGTAGTATGTCGAACACGAGGTAGATGTTCAGAACGAACCCGAGGTAGATGTTTCGAACACGAGGTAATGTTCGAACACCGAGTAGATGTCGAAAACACGGATGGTAGCATGTTTCGAAACGAGGCTAGATTTTCTACAAGAGAAGAATGTCAGAAGAAATATAAGTTAATTTTTATCAACCATTTTAGAAATACCCAGCGACCGCATGTCACCAAAAAATATAAACATATTGTCCAAAAAATCGGTTAGAGATTTTGAAAAGAAATAAATAAAAACAGTGCTAAAATAATAAAAAAAATAAAGAAAGGAAGCGCATATGCGTGAAGGAGGAAGAAACAAAAAAGAGGAAGGAGAGAAATAAGAAAAGAAAGATGGAGTTCCCCTCCGACAGAAAACAAGAAAAAACGGAGAAAAAGAGAAAAAGAATTTTAAAAAAATTGCAGAGAAACAACGATAGAAACGAGAAAAAAGAGGGAGAGAAAGTAGGAACGGAAAAGAAAAAAAAAAAAACTGCCAGACGACTTTTGCAATTCAGAAACATAATGCACATTCCACCGCATTCCTTCCCTTATCAATTGATGTAGAACGATAATTTATATTTAAAGGAACCGATTCGCATAATCACTGCTGCATTGTGGTTTACGTCGGGCGCGGATAGACAGATAGACATATAGACGTATGAGATAGGGAGTAGAAAGATAGAGAGAGATAGAACTCTCGAATTGCAGATAGATGGTATGGGAATGGAGGAGATGGATAGACAGAGAAGATCAGATAGATAAGATTAGGCGTTGGTGGATGGCCAGTAGTAGTTGTAGAAGAAGAGAAAGTAGATTGGAATTGAAATGGAGATAGTAGATTAGATAGAGAGAGGGAGAAAGAGAGGACGTGAAAGAGAGGAGAGAGAAGAGAGAGAGAGAGAGAGGAAGAGCAGGAGAGAGCAGGAGAAAGAAGAAGAACGTCCGGAGTTAGGGGAGCGAGAGCGTGAGGTGGCGACGGAAGCAGGCGATGGAGGAGGAGACGATGCGAGGGATAGACGGAGCGAGGGATGAAAGACGGACGTGGGAGAGAGAGAGAGGAGTAGAGGAGAAGAGAGAGGTGAGACGAAGGAGGGATGATGGGAGATGTAGGAGGAAGTGGATGAGCGGTGGGGGAGGGGGAGGGGGACAGAGAGAGAGAGGGAGGAGGATGGCGGTGGGGGGGAGCGTGGTAGAAGAGAGAGCGAAGGTAGAAGGAGGAGCGGGAGGAGGATGGTATGACGCGGAGGAGGGACCGGGGCGAGACGACTATGACCGAGCGCGAGGAGGGTGAGCGTGGACGGGTAGTGTGGATAAATAGCAGACCATAGGAGAGTAGCCGAGGTGAGGGGAGACAGATGGACGCGCAGGATCCGAGGGAGAAGTGGGTGATCCGAGGAGAGAGAGAGGAAACGAATGGCGGAGAGGGAGCTTGGAGGTGAACGAGCGGGAGTCCGCGGGGGACGAGAGAGGAGGAGAGAGAGGAACAGTAGAGGGGAGGAACGGAGAGAGAGGATGGAAGAGAGGAGAGAGACAACGGAGAGGATAGAGAAGCGAGAGAGAGAGGAGAGAGAGAGAGAGAAGGAGAGAGGGAAGGAGTAGGAGACGAAGTGAGGGGTGAGGAGGAGAAGATGAGAGACGAAGGAAGAGTGAGAGAGAGAGAAGAGAGAGGAGAGGAGAGGAGAGAGAGGAGTGGGAGAGAGAGGGAGAGAGAGAAGAGCGAGGAGAGAGAGAGAGAGAGAGGAGAGAGAAGCTAGATGGTAGGAGAGAGGAGAGAGGAAGAGAGAGAGAGAGAGAAAGAGAGAGGGAGAGAGAGAGAAGAAGAGGAGGAGAGAGAGAGAGAGAGAGAGAGAGAGAGAGAGAGAGAGAGAGAAGAGAGGAGAGAGAGAGAGAGAGAAAGAGAGAGAGAGAAGGAGAGAAAGAGAGAGAAAGAGAGGAGAAGAGGGGAGAGAGGAGGAGAGAGGAGAGAGGGAGAGAGAGGAGAGAGGAGAGAGAGAGAGAGAGAGAGAGGAGAAGAGGAGAAGAGAGAGAGAGAGAAGGAGAGAGAGAGAGTAGGTAGAGAGAAAGTTAAATTCTGGAGATACAAATGGAGAAGTGAGAGAAAGGAGAAAGATAGACAGACAGATAGATAGATAGATAGATAGATAGATAGAGAAGAGACAGAAATTAGTTATGATTGTTTATCAACTCTACGTACAAGTATAAGACATCAACCTCTATCTGAATCTAAATTGTCCAAAAACAAGAGCTCACCAGAGACTAAGAAAAAGAACATGGAAATAAAAGTATATCTAAGTGTATCTTCACGAGCAAGTAAGTGTAGTTAAGTACCCGAGCGTGTAAGTACCAAGAACCCTTGTCAAGTTTAAAATCTCAGTGAGAGAGGAAAAAATAATGAGTTGATTTAGATTTTTATGATTTCTTTATTTCCATTTCTTACGCTCCCATTAATTTGATGTGACTTTATGTTCCTTTACGGTTCGCTTTTAGCAACATATGTGGGTCCGGTATGTGAGAGTACTGTTCATGTGGGAGGATTTTGGCGCGTTGCGGTGAGTGAATAAATTATTTCTATGTGTTTATAATGCAAGCCATTCTTACCCCTTGAGTCGGTTGAAACCATGGGCGTTGATACATTACATACAATAAATTACATACACATATACAAATATGTATACATACATACTTATATACATACATATACATACATACATACATACATACATACATGTATACAAATATGCATACATACATACTTATATACATACATACACATACATGCATACAACATACCTACATACATGCACATACACACACACACACACAACATTACATAAATAAACATAATACATGCATACACACACAACCACACACACATAAACAACACTTAAATTATAC
>NW_020872889.1:574352-576852 GCF_003789085.1 Penaeus vannamei
TTCATTTTCATTTCTTCTTTTTCTCTGTTTTATTATCATTCTCTCTTTTACCTTTTCATTTTTTTCTCCCTTATCTTTTCATCTTTTTCTTCTCCTTTACCTTTTCACTTTTTTTTCTCCTTTTTTCATCTTACTTTCTTCTCTTTTCTCTCATTTTTTCTCTCTTTTACATTCCATTTACTCTCGCCCCAGAAGTCCAGTTTTATCATTGCATTGCCTTTTCAACCTGCACCATCGCTTTGCCATTTCCTCTTTGCACTTTGTGATACAGTGAGATCAAGCACCATCCTTCTCGTGTTCACCATATTGTCACTGCTCCCTTGTTCCCCTTGACACTGCGTCACCCTACGTCACACTGAGTCACTTTGCTTCAATCTGCGTCACCCTACGTCATCCTGCATCACCCTGAGTCACTCTGAGTCACCCTGCATCTCCCTACGTCACCCTGCATCTCCCTGCGTCACCCTGCATCTCCTTGCGTCTCCCTGAGTCACCCTCCTTGCATGCGTCTCCCTGAGTCACCCTGAGCCACCTGCATCTCCTTGCGTCTCCCTGAGTCACCCTGAGCCACCCTGCATCTCCTTGCGTCTCCCTGAGTCACCCTGAGCCACCCTGTCAATCTCCTTGCGTCCTCCCTGAGTCACCCTGAGCCACCCTGCCATCTCCTTGCGTTATCCCTGAGTCACCCTGAGCCAACCCTGCACTCTCTTGCGTCTCCCTGAGTCACCCTGAGCCACCCTGCATCTCCCTACGTCACCCTGCATCTCCCTGCATCATCCTGAGCCACCCTGCATCTCCTTACGTCTCCCTGAGTCACCCTGCATCTCCTTGCGTCTCCCTGAGTCACCCTGAGCCACCCTGCATCTCCGCTCTCCCTGAGTCACCCTGAGTCCACCCTGGCATCTCCTTGCGTCTCCCTGAGTCACCCTGCACCTGCATCTCCCTGAGCCTGAGCCACCCTGCATCTCCTTGCGTCTCCCTGAGTCACCCTGAGCCACCCTGCATCTCCTTGCGTCTCCCTGAGTCACCCTGAGTCACCCTGCATCTCCCTGAGTCACCCTGCAGTCACACCTCCCTCCTTGCGTCTCCCTGAGTCACCTGAGCCAACCTGCATCTCCTTGGCGGTCTCCCTGAGTCACCTGAGCACCCTGCATCTCCTTCGTCTCCCTGGATCACCCTGCATTCTCCTTGCGTCTCCTGAGTCACCCTGAACCCTGCATCTCCTTTGCGTCTCCTGAGTCACCCTGAGCACCCTGCATCCTCCCTGAGTCACCCTGAAGCCACCCGGCCGATCTCCTTACGTCTCCCTGAGTCACCCTGCATTTCCTTGGTTCGCTGAGTCACCCTGCAGATACCCTGCATCTCCACACCACAGAGATACATACATAGCATAGCATAGGTTCACCCAACTCACCCCAACGCCACAAATCCAAATACCAGCACCTACAAGACATCCACATCTCAGTAACACACGCCCGGCGACACGAGAGAGACCGATGCACCGAGCCACACAAACTTCCGTCACAGCGCGACTTAACCGCCTCATACCAACTCGCAAAACCAACCACGCATACCCACCCAGCCACTCACAATCACAAAACACCACCCAACCCGCACAACCCAGACCCACATACACCAAACTGACCCTTGATAATCACCAACACGCTAACCTGGTACACACACACCTCGTGTGGTCATTACAACCTATACAGCGCAAACCCCCCAAACAAACCAACAACCCCTCAAAAAACAACTCGAGTACGCCATCAACTTACTTATCCTGTATTGTGCCACACATCTCCTCATCATCCATAAACAAACACTACATCATGTTATCAATCTTATAACGAGAGTATAGTTCAGCTGCACAGCTATTCGAAACTTCGGATCATGTCCTAGACCCATCCCCCCCACCACTATCCCATACGCAATCCATGAGACATACATACCATCCCCCCCTTCGTCTCCCTGGTCACCTTGAGCCACCCTGCATCTCCCCTTGCGGTCTCCCTGTAGTCACCCTGAGCCACACCTGCAATTCTCCTTGCGTCCTCCTGAGTCACCCTGAGGCCACCCTGCACTCTCTGCGGTCTCTCTGAGATCACCCTGAGACCACCTTGCATTCTCACCTTACCGTTCACCTGACAGTCTCTGAGTCACCCTGAGTTCACCCTGAGTTCACCCTACCCGACCTACACCCCAGCCACATTTTGCTGGATATATTTGAATCCGGTGAATAGTAGTAACGAATGATAGAAGGTTCTAGCAAGTTCAAAGACCTCTGATTTGTTTTTTTGTAACGTACCCTGACGTACCCTTATCACCCTCCCCCCCCCCCTCCTTCCCACTATTTCCTTCTCCCCCCCACACCTCTCGCAACCTCTCGCACTTCCCATCACCTCTTCCCTTTTCTCTCTTTCTCTCTCTCTCACCTCTTTCCACTTGTCAATTTACAACTTCATCTTTAATTCCTAATTTCGACTACTTCCTTTCCTCTTCT
>NW_020872890.1:30500-33000 GCF_003789085.1 Penaeus vannamei
ATGACGCATAGGGTGTGGGGGGGGGGTGAGGGGATTTCAAGATTTAATTACAGAAGGGAGTGGGAGGAAAAGAAAGAGGATTAAAAGATGTGGGTAGAGGAAGAGGAGAGGAGGGAAGTTAATACAGATAGAGAGAGAGATAGATAGATAGATAAGAGGGAGGGAGAGAGAGAGAGAGAGAGAGAGAGAGAGAGAGAGAGAGAGAGAGAGAGAGAGAGAGAGAGAGAGAGAAGAGAGAGAGAGAGAGAGAGAGAGAGAGAGAGAGAGAGAGAGAGAGAAGAAGAGAGAGAGAGAGAGAGAGAGAGAGAGAGAGAGAGAGAGAGAGAGAGAGAGAGAGAGAGAGAGAGAGAGAGAGAGAGAGAGAGAGAGACAGAGCAGAGAGAGAGAGAGAGAGAGAGATAGAGAGAGAGAGAGAGAGAGAGAGAGAGAGAGAGAGAGAGGAGAGAGAGAGAGATAGAGAGAGAGAGAGATGAAGCGAAAAAAAAGTAAATAAAAGGGGATTAACAAGGGCGAAACAGGATTAAGGGGACCCTCCTTATTAACAGCTGATTGTGTGCTCTGTGTTGCCGCCTCGGGTATGGAAGTCTCCCATGACGTCATCACCAATGCGGATCTTTGATTTCGTAGCCGCTTTTTCAAGCACACTGACACACACACACACACACACAACACACACACACACACACGCACACACACACACACACACACACATCACACACACACACACACACACACACACACACACACACACACACACACACACACACACAGCACACACACACACACACACACACACACACACACACACACAACACACACACACACACACACACAACAGACACAGACACACACACACACACACACACACACACACACACACAACACACCACACACACACACACACGACACAACACAGACACACACACAACACACACACACACACACACACACACACACACACACACACACACACACACAACACACACATATATACACACACCAGACATACACACACGCTCAGTAACCCTCACATTTATGCACATACGCCAACAGACACATACACATATGGACACGTACAAACACAGCTACCTACCCACACACGAAAAAAACGCGCATACACATACACATATACTCACACATACACACACATATGTATACATATATATATCATAAATAGTATATATACTTGTTTATTTATTATTTATTCATATATTCATTTATGTATTCATCGACAACTTCATTCTTAATTTGAGACAACACATAAGCGCACACACACACACACACACACACACACACGCACACACACACACACACACGCACACACACACACACACGCACGCCTACACACACACACACACACACACACACACAACACCACACACGCACACATTTGGCCAAATTACTTATAAAAAAGTAAGCTAGTCTCCCTATGACCGTTGACTCGAAAATTCAAAGAAAATCATCTTATAACTCCTGAGAACAGTCTTGTTAGTTGACATTAAAAAAATACAATCTGAACATTAAAAAAAAATAGAATAAAGAAAAAAAGATTATGATAAAGAACAAAAATTTCCTTCTTTAATAGCACTAGCTTAATAACGTAACAAACAACAATCTGAACATTAAACAAAAAACAAAACAAAAAGCAAAACAAAAAACAAACAACAACAAAAAAACAGACTAAGAAAAAAGACTAAAGAAAAAAATAACTAAAGAAAAAAAGACTAAAGAAAAAAAGACTAAAGAAAAAAAAGACTAAAGAAAAAGAAGACTAAAAAAAAAAAAAAAAGACATGATGAGCAAAAATTTCCTTATATATTTATTTCGTGTTCCTATTCTCATAGCATGGGCATCGTTCATGTCTTTCTTCCGCGGAGTCCCAGATTTTCCAAGAAACCATGAGAAAGGATTCATGAGCAAGGGAGTAGGGAAAAAAGGAAGAAAGAGAGGGGAAGGAGGAGAAGGGGAGGGAGGGGAAAGGAGGAGAAGGGAGGGGAGGAGGAAGGAGGAGAAAGGGAGGGAAAGGGGAAGAAAGAGAGGGGAGGGAGGAGAAGGGGAGAGGAAAAGGGAAGAAAGAGAGGGGAAGGAGGAAAAGAGGAGGAGGAAAGGGGAAGAAGAAGAGGGGAGGGAGGAAAGGAGATGAGAAGGGAGGAAAAAAAGGGAAGAAAGAGAGGAGAGGGAGGAGAAGGGGAGGGGAAAAGGGGAAGAAGGAGGCGGGAGGAGGAGGAGAAAGGGGAGGAGAGAGGAACGGTAGGAAGAGGAGAAAAAGGGAGGGGAAAAACGGAAGGAGAAGGAAGGGAGGAAAAAGAAAAAGAAGAAAAAGGGGGAAGGAGAGGAAAGAGGAGAAAAGGATGAGAAGAGGAGGGGAAAAAATGGAAGACAGAGAAGGGAGGGAGGAAAAGGGGAAGGGAAAAGTGGAAGCAGGAGAGGGGAAAGGGAAGAAGGGAGGAGAAGTTGTGAAGAAAAAAATCAGGAGAAGGAAGAGAGAATGAAAGGATGA
>NW_020872890.1:45500-50500 GCF_003789085.1 Penaeus vannamei
ACAGATATAATGACAATAACAATAATGATAATAGCAATGATGAAAACAATAATGCATGCAATAATAATTATAAGAATAAAGATGATACTAATAACTGATACTAATAATAATAATGATAATGATAATAAGCATAAGGACGATCATGATTATGACAATGAAGATAATAGTGATGAAAGTTGAAATATCTATGATATTATCATTAACAATAATAGTAGCAATGATGATGATGATAATAACAGTAGTAGTAGTAATGATGATAATAATATTTATAGTAATAATAGTGATAATGATAATGATAATATATATAATAAAGATGATATTGAAAAATATAATAACAATAATGATAACTGTAATAATAGTGATTATAATGACAATGAAATAATCAAAATAAAGCAATATATATAATAACAATTATATGATAATAATGATAATGATAAATTATTATAAGATAATAATAATAAAAGTAATAATTATAGTTATAATAATATTAATGATAAAAGTAATGATAAAAGGGGTAATGATAAAATATTAATGATAATAATAATAATAACAACAATGATAATGATGATAATAATAATAATTATAATAATAAAACAATAATTATTGTAGTAATGATGATGATAATAATAGTAATAATAATGATAATGATAGTGTAATGATAATATAAACAACAAATGATAATGATGATAATAATTATAATCATGATAATAATGCTAATAACGATGATAATAAGACTAATGATTGTAACAATGATGATAACAATGATAATAATGAGGATAATATCAACAATGATAGTAATAATGCAATAATGATCATGATAACAATGATGATAATAATAATAATACAATATATATAATGATGCAATGCTATGATAATAAAAAACAATGATAATGATAATAACAATAACATTATAGTAACAAATGATATATGATAATAATAATAATGATACTACTACTACTACTAATAATGATGAATGATGATAATAATAAATAATAATAATTAATAATATAATAATAAATATATAATAATAATAATAAATAATAATAATAATAATAATAGATAATAATAGATAATAAGATTATTATTATTATCATATTCATAATGATAATAATAATAATGATAATGATAGTAATAATGAAAGCAACAATGATAATAAAAATATTAATGATGATAGTAATAAAAATTATGATAATGATAACACTGTTAGTAATAATGATGATAATAATAATGATAATAATACTAGTTGTAAGACTAATAATAACAGCAATAATAATAATGATAATAGTAATAATGATAACAATGATAATGATAATGATGGATGTGATATTGATAGGTTTGATAATAACAGTGAAATTAATAAAAATGATATGATGATGATAATAGTAATGATGATAACGCTGATGATAATAACAATGTTACTACTACTACTACTACTACTACTACTACTGCTAATGATAATAATATGATGATGGATGGTTTATGATAATAACAATGAAAGTAATAATAATGATATAATGATGATGATAATAGTAATGGTGATAACGCTGATGATAATAACAATGATACTACTACTACTACTAATGATAATAATAATATCAACAATAATAACTAGAAGCATTGAGAGAGCGCATACCTCAGCCAAGGCAAGATGATCACTAATGCAATGAAAATAATGACGCTTGAAGAATTACATTAAATTCATTTATTTCTCAAGTACACAGGTGACGTCCGTAAACAAATTTATTTTTATTTATTTTATTTTTATTTATTATTTTTTTTTTTTTTTTTATTTTTTTTTGAGGGGGGTGATAAAGGTAATGATGATAATAATTGTTACTGATGAAATAATAATAATAAAAAAAATCGTGGATCCTGGTAACCACCAGGATTTAATGGAATCTAAGTTAGGTAAAGATAGACCTATGGTAAAATAAAATCATAAAAATCTGTTCATAACTTGAGTTGGATTTACAATAGGGGTAATTCATACAATCAAAAAAAAAAAAAAAAAAAAAAAAAAAAATCCTGGATCCGGATGATGAACCAAATCACCACCAAAATAAAGTTCATAAAAAATCTGTCCATAACTTCTTGAAATTATCCTGCTAGCCCACGGACAAATGAACAAACAAACTAACTAGCCAACGCGACCCAAAACATTAATAATACTAATAATGATAATGATGATGAAAATAAAAATCATCATCATCATCATCAGCTTCATTATCATCAAAATCATTATAAAATAACACTAATAATCACTATCAGATTTCTTTCCTGATCATTCAAACCAAATATTCTAACCAACAAACAGAGATCGAGAGAAACAAATCAATAATTCGTTTACTTTCGCACACTTAACGCCAGTGACATAAAACGTAATAATGCTCTTTTCACTGCTACTTTATCTCTCTAACTAGCTTCCTCTCTATTTATAAGGCCTTATCAATCTCTCTTTTCTTTATTCCTTAATCCTTTCTCTCTCCTCTCTGTTCTCTTTCTCTTTCCCTCTCTCTTTCCCTTTGTCTCTCTGTCTTCTCTCTCTCACTCCTTTCCTCTCTCTTTCCCATCTGTTCTCTTCCTCTTCCCCTCCTCTCTCTTTCCCTTCCCTTTCTCTTTCCTCTCTTTTCTGTGTCTCTTTCTTCTCTCTGTGTGATTTTTCTTCTCTTTGTATGTCTCTGTGTGTCTCTCTCTGTCTCTTTCTGTCTGCTTGTCTGTGTGTATACCTATCTGTCTGTTTGTCTCTGTCTCTCTCTATCTCTTTGTCTGTCGGTCTGTCTCCGTCTTTGTTTCTCTCTCTCTCTCTCTCTCTCTCTCTCTCTCTCTCTCTCTCTCTCTCTCTCTCTCTCTCTCTCTCTCTCTCTCTCTCTTCTCTCTCTCTCTCTCTCTCTCTCTCTCTGTTTGGTGACATTAATAAGTTATGCTCTTTTTTGAAGTTCTCTCTATTCTCCTTTCCCTTCTCTGCTTCGTGTTGGTGGCAGTTTTGATTCCGCGAAACTGAATGTTATTCCACTTCCAACATCACCGAGAAATCATTGCCATCCTTTGAATGCTCTCTATGTCTCAATCTCTTCCAATTCTTCAATTTGTATTCCTGTCTGCGGCCATGTTCTCTTAATCTCTCTCTCTCTCTCTCTCTCGCTCTCTTCTTCACCTCCTCTTCCCATCCTTTCAATCTCTTCCCCTCCACCTCCCCTCCCCTCCCCCCCCCCCCGCGTTCAGTCTGTGTGTGGGTGGCAGTGGGAGGAGCGAAGGTGTTGCCCTCTGGCGGTCACTCAATTACCGTCTGTAGGCTGGCGCGGCATTAACGCCATTCATAAATCCGCCTTTGTGTAGTTTTTGAAGAGTCATGCACTTGCCCTCGATACAAGACACTGCAGAGAAAATGCTAATGTCTGCAGTAAAGGTCTATTAAACGGCAATATAATCATCAACACGAAAATCGGCGTTAAATTCACATTAACCGACCCCAAATCCGATACATTTTATCCCCCCCTATGCGATCCCGTCCCTCCCGCCAACCCAGACATATACTAGAATGGACACACAAAAGAATAAAAAAAACAGACATGCCCAAACTTTAGAAACGGATTCAAGATTTCGCGATCCCACCCTGATAACTCAGCTTTATGTGGATACGCTCTAGAATATCAATAATACAGCTCGCTTCCCACATGCCTGTTTCTGGTGGGATCCGGAAATGAAAAAATGTGTTTTCTTTCGTGGGTTTGTGTAACATGACATGCTGCAGAAGAGGAGGAAAGGAATGAGAAATGAGGAAGAGGGGGAAAGGAATGAGAAATGAGGAAGAGAGTAAGGAGGAAGAGAAGAGAAATGAGAAAAAGAAGAGGGGGAAAGGAATAAGAAAGAAGGAAGAGGAGGAAAGGAATGAGAAAGAAGGAAGAGGAAGAGAGGAATGAGAAAGAAGGAAGAGGAGGAAAGGAATGAGAAATGAGGAAGAGGAGGAAAGGAATGAGAAATGAGGAAGAGGAGGAAATGAGAAAGAAGGAAGAGGAGGAAAGGAATGAGAAAGAAGGGAGAGAGGAAATGAATAAAGAAATGAGGAAGAGGAGGAAAGGATGAGAAAGAAGGAAGAGGAAGAAAGGAATGAAAATGAGGAAGAAGAAGGAAAGGAAAGAGAGAAGGAAGGAAGATGGAAGAGGAGGAAAGGAATGAGAAATGAGGAAGAGGAGGAAAGGAATGAGAAAGAAGGAAGAGGAGGAAAGGAATGAGAAATGAGGAAAGGAGGAAAGGAATGAGAAATGAGGAAGAGGAGGAAAGGAATGAGAAAGAAGGAAGAAGAGGAAAGAATGAGAAATAAAGAAGAGGAGGAAATGAATAAGAAATGAGGAAGAGGAGGAAATGAATAAGAAATGAGAAGAGGAGGAAAGGAATGAGAGAGATGGAAGAGGAGGAAAGGAATGAGGGAAGAGGAAGAGGAGGAATGAGAAAGAATGAAGAGGAAGAGGAAGAGAATGAGGAAGAGGAGGAAATGAATGAGAAATGAGGAAGAGGAGGAAAGGAATGAGAAATGAGGAAGAGGAGGAAAGGAATGAGAAAGAAGGAAGAGGAGGAAAGGAATGAGAAATAAGGAAGAGGAGGAAATGAATAAGAAATGAGGAAGAGGAGGAAAGGAATGAGAAATGAGGAAGAGGAAGAAAGAGAGAGAGAGGAGAGGAGGAAAGAATGAGAGAGAGAGAAGGAAGAGGAGGAAAGGAATGAGAGAGAAGGAAGAGGAGGAAAGGAATGAGAAAGAAGGAAGAAGGAAGAAATGAGGAAGAGGAGGAAAGGAATGAGAAAGAAGGAAGAGGAGGAAAGGAATGAGAAATGAGGAAGAGGAGGAAAGGAATAAGAAATGAGGAAGAGGAGGAAAGGAATGAGAGAGAAGGAAGAGGAGGAAAGGAATGAGAAATAAGGAAGAGGAGGAAAGGAATGAAAAGGAGAAGAGGAGGAAAGGAAAGAGAAGGAAGAGAGAAAGAAGAGGAAGAGGAGGAAAGGAA
>NW_020872890.1:71084-78584 GCF_003789085.1 Penaeus vannamei
AGTGGAGATAAAATATAATACGCAGAATCCTCACAAGGTATATATATATTGTTATATCTCACACAAAAGTATTATATAAAATAAATATAATTATTATGGGACCCATAAATTTTTTTTTTTTTTTTTATTTATTTTATAAAAAAAAATATATATATTATAGGGACGGAGTTATAGGGGAATGTAGTATATATGAGCTAGTGGGGGTATATAAAACAAAAAAACAGTGACAAGTGAAAAAAGAAAACAGTGATGCGTGATAAATGACAGTGGAAAAAAACAGTGATGCGTGATAAATGACAGTGAAAAGAAAGCGACGAGTGATAAACGACAGTGAAAAGATAGTAACGAGTGATGGGTATTGAAAAAAAACATTATGAGTAATAGTGAAAAGACAATGACGAGTGATTATTGACAGTGAAAAAGCAGTGACGAGTGATCGAAGACGGAGAAAAAAAAGTGACAGTGAAAAGATAGTGACGAGTGATGACTGTGAAAAAGACAGTGACAGTGAAATGACAATGACATGACAATGACGAGTGATAAATGACAGTGAAAAAGCAGTGACGACTGACAGCGAAAACAAGTGCTGCGTTCATGAAATTATGGCGATGAACTGGCGTGTCATTCCTGAAAGAACAGTCACAGCGACACGATATGTAAATGGCAATATAATTTAAATGTGGTTTGTACGGTAAAATAAAATACCAATTATTTTTATTCAATCATATATATTTTTTTCATTAAACCTCCGAAATATCCCTCTTTAGCCCCTCCGGCCATCATATGTGTGTGTGTGTGTGTGTGTGTGTGTGTGTGTGTGTGTGTGTGTGTGTGTGTGTGTGTGTGTGTGTGTGTGTGTGTGTGTGTGTGTGTGTGTGTGTGTGTGTGCGTGTGCGTGTGTGCGTGGATGCAAAACGAAACAAGGCTTTTTGAATGTTACATAAATTGAAGTTTTACATAAAAGTTATGTTTTAGAGGTTCTTCCGCCTGCATGGGACTCCTCCCCCCCCCCCAAAAAAAAACAAAAAAAAAAAACACATATATATACGAATATGTACTATGATATATGCGTATTACCATCATTATATACATTAATGATCATAAGTATTTCGAATTATATCGTTACTGTAATGAAGAAGTCACAATTATTTTCATTATTGGTAAATGATGCTGTTAAAAAGTTTCTTTCCTAGCGAATCGACCGCTGCAATTTTGAATAAAGAAAAGAGGAATAAAGAAAATCGAAGGAAAGAAGAAAATTAGATACAGAAAAGGAAACTCTCATTCCCAGAGTTTCCATTAACATTACGGTTTAGAATGAAGCATCGAAGCCAAAATTTGGTTGTTGTTTTTATGCATCTCTACCTCTAGATACACACACACACGTCAATAACCCCAGGTTTTCTACCATAAATCTTGTTTCTATGTGATATCGATTTCGAAAACAAACTGCAGCCACAATATATGATACTGTCAGTAAAGAAAAAGTCAAATCAGTTTTTGTTTACGAAATTTCAACAAATTCTTCCATACGACATCCACACACGAAAACGGATACGACACACATTGGCGAGATAGCGTGATAATCTTTCGTTTCTTCCACCAATACCACCTTTTGCCCACTATTCGAGGACACAGGTAGGCGTGGCGTGTGCAGCCCCAATTCAGAACGACCACAACCCTATTTAAAAGAAATTGAACGGTTAACACTCCCTCAGTGATCCTTGTTAACTGAGTGCACTTGAGGCGAAATAACATCTGTGCTGGATGTATAACACTCGCTTAACACGCTCACAATACACTTCCCGAATTTATCGAGTAATTTAGACATGGGAACCAGTGGTTAATATTTATATTGATAGTATTGCCAACCCAAGTGTTACAGACTGACAGTAATACTCCTTATAATAAAAATAATAATGATCATGACAATGGTAATATCATTATTATTATCACCGTTTTCATTTTTATTGTTTCTGCCAAGGAAGTTATATATCTGGTCGCGTTGGTTAGTGTGTTTGTTCGTTGGTTAGCTGGATATCTCAAATACTTATGAATAGATTTTTCTGAAAGTTTTACCTGTGTCTTACATTTATGATGATAACAATAAGAGTGAGAGAGAGAGAGAGAGAGAGAGAGAGAGAGAGAGAGAGAGAGAGAGAGAGAGAGAGAGAATGTACAGACACACACACATTTAATTTCATTAAATTTTGGTGGTGATCCAGGAATTTTTAAAAATGGCTGCATCATTACCTCAATATCTTTGCCTCCGCCTAGGTTATGTCTACGGACGTCACTTGTGTTGCTGAGAAAAAAGTTATTTTAATGTAATTCTTTAGCCGTGAATATTCTTATTGCGTCAGTGATCTTATTGCCTTGGCAGAGGTATGCGCTCTCTGGGTGCTTCTTATCACTATTACTCCATATTCTTATCATTATTATTTCGTATCATTCATCCTTATCGTTTCATAAAATCATCCTTTTTGATTTATATTATTATCATTATCATTTAACTTTTGTTTACAAAAAAAAAAGTTAAAAAATACTGATCATCATTACAAGATACACGTTATATATATATATATATATATATATATATATATATATATAATATATATATATATATATGTATGTGTGTGTGTGTGTGTGTGTGTGTGTGTGTGTGTGTGTGTGTGTGTGTATGTATGTATTATTCCTAAACATATTTCTATTATTGATATAAGAATTTCGGTGACTATTTTTTTTTTTCAAATCCTATACTGTCAGTTTCGTCCGAACGCGATGGTTGTCAGTCAACCGCGAATTATTGTTATTGCTGTAAAATTTCCTCTGTAATGTAAAACAAATCTATTTTATTATGAAATGATTCGGAAAGACAATTTGTATACAAAATGCAAGGTAAGTGGCCAAATTTTCTTATTTATTTTTTTAAGAAATGGAAGAAAACTAACTACTCGTCTGTTTGTTTACATCTGTGTACCACGCCCCCCCCCCCGAAATACAAGTCGAGAATATACTTTCTTGCTTTCCAAGTTATGATTTTATCTTTCATTTTTCATTCTTTATCATTATATATTTTTTACGTTGAACTTTATTTCGCTTTCTTACAACCATATACTGTAGATGATCGCAATAGCTTTTGCAAGGTTCGAAGCCATCTTGTGTTAGTAATTTCGGAGGACTAGTTCAATGGTTCTTATTGCTAGTGTGAGTACGCGCGCAAAACAAATAGAACAAAGAATAATAATGATAGGAAACAAATAAACAAAATTACATTCTTACATAAATGTTTCCGTGAATTGTACGAAAATAACATGCGAGAAAAATATGTTTTGCCACCCCCACCCCCCAAAAAAGTAGGAAATTGAATTCGAAAAAGTAGATTTCTCCGCATCCGTTAACTTTCATACATCTGCGCATGTGCAGTGACGTGACTCCGCCCACTTCTCTGCCACGGCTCCGCCCTCCGCTCCAATACCTTGTTATTCCTCCAACACCGCACTTCCCGGTGATAATAAAATGAACTCAGTAAAAGATGAATGCATAAAATTGAAAATATGAAAACAAATATGGTAAAATAATGCCGAGACCAAATGGAATACCGTTCATAAAGAATACGGAAATGTAGAGTTTTTCAAACTCTCAAAAGGACGTAGAATGATTACGAATTGTCACAATGTGCTTTACAACGCAATATCGGTGTTATTTCTAGTGATTCAGTTAATATATTGTATTTACAAGAAAATGTTCCTCCTTCGTAATGTGTGTGTGTGCAATATTTGTGTGAGTGTGGTGTGAGTGTGCAATTTTGTGTGTGTGTGTGTGTGTGTGTTGTGTGTGTGTGTGTGCCTGTGTGTATAATTTCTGTGTGTGTTTTTCATGTGTGTATGTGTATAATTTCTGTGTGCATGTGTGTGTGCGTGTATCGTTGGTATCAGAACAGATGTTCAACACTGTACAGGTGTACCGAGTCTCTCTCTCTCTCTCGCACACACACACACACACACACACACACACACACACACACACACACACACACACACACACACACACACACACACACACACACATCTTCCAGGCTTTGTATCACCAACCGTTGTTAATCAAAACGACCAAGTAAATGCCTGTTAGTCTGTAACAATTGGGTTGGTAATAATATGATCAGCATGAAAATCATCACTGGTTCCCATGTACTAAATTGCTCGATAAATTCGGGAAAAAGTGTATTGTGAGCGTGTTAAGCGAGTGTTATCCATCCAGCACAGATGTTATTTCGCCTCAAGTGCACTCAGTTAACAAGGACCACTGAGGGAGTGTTAACCGTTCAATTTCTTTAAAAAAATGGTCGTTCTGAGATGGGCTGCACACGCCACGCCTACCTGTGTCCTCGAATAGTGGGCAAAGACATAAACTATTTACCTATGTGTCGTGTTCGTTTTCGTGTGTGGGTGTCGTTTTCATCAACAAATACCGATTGACTTTTTATTTTTTATTTTTTTATTTTATTTATTTATTTTTTTTTTTTTTACTGAATCATGAGAGATTGTGGCTGCAGTCTGTTTTCGAATTTTGTAACGCGTAGACACAATAATTACCGGAAAACACACAGAAATTATACATACACACACACACTCACACACTAGAAAATTATACACACACACACACAGAAATTGCACACACACACACACTCACACATAGAAATTATACACACACACACACACACACACACACACACACACACACTCACAATTGCACACACACACACACTCACACATAGAAATTACACACACACACACACACACACACACACACACACACACACACACACACACACACACACACACACAACAACACAAAGGAGGAACATTTTCTTGTAAATACAATATATAAACTGAATCACTTGGTTACTGACATGAGTGTGTATTTGTGAAAATATCTTCCTTCAACATATGATGAACATGGAAGTGTTCACATATGACGTGTTCAAAAGGACGCTGTCATGCTTCACCAACAGCAAGACGTAAAGAAGAAGAAGAAGAGAGAGAAACGAAAACGAAGATGAGGTGAAAATACAAAAATGAGATAAAGACGAATAGACCAGAGAAGAGGAGATGAAGAGAGAAAGGAGGAAATAGAAGAGGAAAATTGATTAAAAAAAAAAAAAAAGACAAAATCAAGCGGGAAGAGAAAAAAAAAAAAGAAGGAAAATGAAGAGAAGGGCGATGAATAACATCCAGAAGTAGAGATGCATAAAAAACAACCAAATTTTGGCTTCGATGCTTCATTCTAAACCGTAATGTTAATGGAAACTGGGAATTAGAGTTTCCTTTTCTTTCTCTAACTTTCTTCATTCCTTCGATTTTCTTTATTCCTCTCATTTTCTTTATTCAAAATTGCAGCAGTCCATTCGCTAGGAAAGAAACTTTTTTAACCAGCATCTTTACCAATAATGAAAATAATTGTGACTTCTTCATTACAGTAACGATGTAAATCGTAATACTTATGATCATTAATGTATATAATGATAGTAATACGCATATATCATAGTACATATTCGTATATATATATGTGTTTTTTTTTTTGGGGGGGGGGGGAGGAGTCCCATGCAGGCGGAAGACCCTCAGAAACATAACTTTTATGTAAAACTTCAATTTACGTAACATTCAAAAAGCCTTCTTGTTTCGTTTTGCATCCACGTACACACGCACATACGCGCGCGCGCACACACACACACACACACACACACACATATGAGGGCCGGAGGTTTAATGAAAAAAATATATGATTGAATAAAAAATAATTAGTATTTTATTTTACCCGTACAAACCACATTTAAATTATATTGCCATTTACATATCATGTGTCACTGTGACTGTTCTTTCAGGAATGACACGCCAGTTCATCGTCATAATTTCATGAACGCAGCACTTGTTTTCGTTGTCAGTCGTCACTGCTTTTTCACTGTCATTTATCACTCGTCGTCGTCATTGTCATTTCACTGTCCCTGTCCTTCTTCACAGTCATCACTCGTCACTATCTTTTCACTGTCATTAATCACTCGTCATTGTCTTTTAACTATTACTCATCATTGTTTTTTTCACTGCCCATCACTCGTCACTATCTTTTCACTGTCATTTTTTTCTCCGTCTTCGATCACTCGTCACTTTTTTTTTTTTTTTTTTTTTTTCACTGCCACATCACTCGTCCCTGTTCTTTATTACTCATTTATCACTCCGTCTCTGTTTTTTTTCACTGCCACATATCACTCGTCACTGCTTTCATTCTGCCCAAAGATGCCCTGCAGTGTCCCGCGCCCACACCACTTCTCGCCAAAATACAGACGCCTGGGTGGTCATGATGGAGAAGCCGAGGCAGCGAAGTCTGTGGTAAAACGGCCAGAACTTTCGCACGGTGCTGTCGGGCCCGAAATCTCCTGTGGGATGAGAAAGATCTTTGAAGATGAAGGTTATTGAGCTTTTTGATTAATAATAATGGTTATGAGTTTGAAGGTTATGAGGGGAGGAGGATGAGAAATACCTTTTGATTAATAAAAATGGTTATTTATGATCTGTGCGTGAAGGATGAGAAAATACCTTTTGATTAATTAATGGTTATGAGTTTGAAGGTTATGGTGAGAAATACCTTTTGATGGTTATGAGTTTTTGATGATGTAAGTAGAAAAGGGGAAGGATGAGAAATACCTTTTGATTAATAAAAATGGTTATGAGATTCTGATGATCGCGAAGAAACAACTGTGCTGTGTTAAGTAGAAAATAAATAGGGAGCATATTTATAGAGCGTTGGGAGAATACTATTTTAAGTCACAGCTCGATGGAGTGCAGAGACACTGCATGAGGTATGGTATCTAAATACTTAGTAACAATCATTAAATTGTTTAAACAACGTACCAAACATGTATCCAATTTGTTCAAGGTACCAATATATATATATAAATATGACGAAAGTAAAACGTATACCAGTGATGGTTTGGTCACATGCCTACAAACAAACAGATACATACATACTCTATAAACACTTAAAACCTCTATTAATAATCCTCGCCCTTTAAATAAAAACATCTTAGATGCCAACAGACATACAGTCATACATGCAAATATACACTGCAAACACGTAAGCCACAGTGGCAGTACCGAATACATAATCGTGGTGGATCTCTATAGCCAGTTGGTTGATGTTCCTGAGGAGGTGAGGCGAGTTGTCCAGCAGGTCGCGCAGGACGTCCAGCTCGGCGAGTTCGATGTCCATCTTGACGTAGTCGATGACGCGGTCTTCGAGTCCCAGGCGCCGGACGATGTTCTCGTAGCGGTCGACCGGGAACGCCTGAAGAGAAACGAAAAGAAGGGGAGGTTTTGAACTCCGTAATATCAATATTCAGGGCACCGCAATCACATGTGTATATACAGAACACACTCACAACACCCAAGCATTTTACACGAATCAGATTCCGATAAATACGAGGATCGTTCCAAAAGTAATGCC
>NW_020872890.1:103522-106022 GCF_003789085.1 Penaeus vannamei
AAAGAGAAAAATTCAATTATATTTCTTAAAGAAAATACTTCACCTTTTTTACTTTACATTATGAATGCCAGATAAAGAAAATTAATATATGATAATAATGTAATGACAATTATACTCATTATCATCGGTGGTTAGCAATAAATACCACGGTTCTATTATCCGTGATAACGATAATGATAATTTCTCTCCAGTTCTATTATCATTCATAATCCTATATCACTACTACTGATAATTCTACACTCAGTCTAGTGTCCTGCTGCTGCTGTCTTCTCTCGAGGCATCAGCAATCTCCATTGGCTGAACGTTCGAAGCAGAATTGTTTATTTTTGCCAATAGTTTCAGTAATTTAGATGTATCAGGACAAGACTGAAAATAATATTCGATAGCGTGGTTGGACGAACATTTTATTTATGTATGTTGTCAATATGAAGAGCTTTTTGGGAAAATTATAGCGCGTGGGTCTAATTGAGGACTTTTTACAAGTGTTAATACAGGGTCACATAAACTTTTTAGCGAGAAAGTAATGATATCGAGGAAATAACCTAAAAATCATCATTATTTTTTAATACATTTCTAACGATATCTTGCTTTCCTTTTATAGTTGTAAACTACTCTATTTAATATTGTTTCTACTATTCCTGTATTACTGTACGCTGTCACTAGCTGGGTTCTGTGAAACGAAATTGGGTGTGTCGTGGCAACGGCGCTTGGGGCGACGAGGTTGTTCTTTTAGTCTCGGGAAAGAAAGGCAGAGATAACACTCGACTGCGAGGAAGAAGGGATTATGTGACGCTGGTCCTTGGGAAAAGGAGAAGGTCCAAGGTCGCGAGACGAGGACAGCGAGGGCCCCGTGGAGTGAAAGTGACGGAGGGGGACGGCGCTGAGTGAGCCCTCGCCCCCCCTCTCCTCTCTTCTCTCTCTCTCTCTCTCCTCTCTCTCTCTCTCTCTCTCTCTCTCTCTCTTCCTCTCCTTCCTCTCCCTTCCTCTCTCCCTTCCTTCTTCTCTCTCTTCTACTCCTCTCTCTCTCTCTCTCTCCTCTTTCTCTCTCTCTCTTCTCTCTCTCTCTCTCGCCTCTCGCTCTTCCACCCCCCTCCCCCTCCTCCCCCCTCCCTCCTCTTCTCTCTCTCTCTCTTCTCCTCTCTCTCTCCCTCTTCTTTCTCTCTCTCTCTCTCTCTCTCTATCTCTCTCCTCTTCGTGCTCTCTCTCTCTCTCTCTCATCTCTTCTCTCTCCTCTCTCTCTCTCTCTCTTACTCCCTCACTCTTCTCTCACGGCCTCTCTCTCTCTCCTCTCTCTCTCTCTCTATCTCTCTTATCTATCTATCTCCTCTCTCTCTCTCTCCTCTCTCTCTCTCTCTCTCTCTCTCTCTCTCTCTCTCTCTCTCTCTCTCTCCTCTCTCTCTCTTCTCTCTCTCTCTCTCCTCTCTCTTCTATCTCTCTCAATCTTGCCTCTTTCTCTCCCCCATTATTACATTGGTATATAAACGACAAGTATCACATATATTACTACAGGGAAATGCATAGTTTCATTATTAGACAAAGATGACACAGAGACACCGTTCACACTTCCATCCGGACAGCATCTGCACGCTCTCAGATGCGCCTCTCAAAGGTTGCTGACCTGACATGACCGGTCAACCCGTGTTTAATGCTGGACACGTGACCGACACTTCTTCATACACTCATGCATATTGCATACAGTAGAAACTTCTAGTCTCACGCCACTTTATACATACGTCTATAATTGTACATGTAGATATATGATTGTCTATATTTGTGTTTGTTGGCCCAAGCGACAATATATATATATATATATATATATATATATATATATATATATATAATATATATATATATAATATGTATATATGTGTGTGTGTGTGTGGTGTGTGTGTGTGTGTGTGTGTGTGTGTGTGTGTGTGTGTGTGTGTGTGTGTGTGTGTGTGTGTGTGTGTGCTGTGTGTGTGTGTGTGTGTGAACACTTATATATGCAACAGGAACAACGAAGGAAGAACAAGAAAACACACGTTGTTCCTGCTGCAATTCGACATGAATTCCACATAGTTATATTTGTAGATATTGGTATAGATAGATGCAAAGATAGATAGACAGATAAATCAATAGACAAATGTGAGTATATATGCGTTCTACGTTAGAAAATAAACTGGAGTCCGTTTCCAGTTAATACTGTCAGCAACAAGAACCTTTTCCCCGAAACTGCAACGTTGCATGCACCTCGTAGGATGCCTTATTGACAGTAACATATTATATACTGAACCTCGGAAATTATATAATCTTACATGGGGAGAGTTGTAGCATTACATTCATAAATAGTTCTCATTAATTTTCATTTGATAGTTTCATTCAGGAGGTTAAAAACCAACTCATACTTATTAACGGCATCAAAATGGAATTACTTGATAAGCAGATCTAAATCATAAAAACAAAAAATATCATCATATGCCTTTAGGGCTAAAGAACACGCCCCGTATACCCTAGGTAA
>NW_020872890.1:118522-121022 GCF_003789085.1 Penaeus vannamei
GTCAGGAAAGAAAGCCCTATTTGCTTTCCTTGGGCTTCGTAACTTTGTCCGACACACGTAGCACTGAATTATGAGCTTGGATATGTCAGAAATAGCATTTTTGTCTGTTGCTGCATTTTGTTCTACGTTTTACCATACATGAGAGCTTGGCCGGCGCTGTTATCTAACGTCCTCCTTCTTCATAATTTCCTATAATGGCCATTCATACGTAACAACAGGAGATCAAGCAATCAAATGCCGTTATTTCGACACAGATACAAATTCACCAAAAAATATATTCAACAAAGTATATCTATCTCTAGTATCTTAGTACCTGACATCTAGAAGACCCCACTCTCACACAGTCACCTGCAGGTCCCCAAGGCAGCCAGCCGCTTCGTTCACCAGCCCGATCGCCTCTTCTCGCTGCCTCCTCCTCCATAAAATGACCGGCAAGGAACCAGGGTCATGAAGTCACAGCAACAAGACAAGATAAGGCTGAGGTCACACTAGTACTTTTTCGTAATTTTTTTTTGACAATTTTATTTAACATAAATACAAACATTCTCGAATATAGCTCTTGATTTGACTTTGCTTGGCTGAAAAAGTTGACGGAAAGGTTTTCAGACGGAAACGATCATTATCGTCTGACTGGAGAATCGACAATTCGCTCAAAAATGGACAAAATTTCAGAAAATTGTCAAAAAAAATTGACGGAAAAAGTGCTAGTGTGACAGTACCTCAAGACTGAGGTCACAAGGGGGGGGGGGGAGAGGACAAACAGAACACCGCAGCGATATACTGAAGGTGTTCTACGTTCCCTTCGCGCTGGTTCTCCGCGGCTGAGCTCAGTGCGGTCAGCGAGTCAACAGTCACCGCAAGGGAGAAAGCGGAGATGAAGCTGTTCTCACGTGTGGTTTGTGTCACGGAGAGGCACTAATTACTCTAACAGCAACTCTATACTCTTTGTTGTGGGAACTGCAATTAGTCTCAAGGCCGGCGATTATGGAAAGAGAAGACGATCCGACGGCTTGGACACGAGTTTTGTTTTGATTTTATACACTCGAAGCCTTTGATGGATTTGGGGGTGATCGTAGACACTGAAAATACGATGAATTTATGAATATCATGAATTTATGAATGTTAGATATATGATTTAACTTGTGCTGGTGTTTTTAAAGATTATTTTTTAAATATTTCCCATTTACTTTCGGGGTAGAACAATGTCGCACAGTGCTTGACCAGAAGGAATCAATTTATTATCAATATGATGGTTTTGACAGTATTAGCCACTCAGTCCGCCCTAAATGCCCAAATCTGATTGTTACGACATCGTGTCTGAACCCAAAGATGGTGTCTTTCGAACGTGAGCTGCGGTTCCCTAATATGACGCCTTTTTACGGTAAGTTGATTCGCCTTGACACTGTAACCAGATTACTCCTAAACATTATACGTCTATGAATGTTAATAACATATCTCGGAACAACAGACCGACGAATATCTGACGGTAGCATTCCGTAGTCCGCCGCCGTGCGCCCGAACACGCGTGCATCGGCCTGGGATTCAAAATGAATGGCGGCCGCGTTCACAATAACGAGGTTAGAGTAGTAGCTGCCAGCCGCACCACTTTCACTCCCGTCTTCATTCATACCAAACATCAATGTCCCGCCCACAAGCCAGACACCAGACCCTCCACACTTGGGTATCCTTACACCTGCACCTGAGTCCACAAGGAGAGGCAAGGAAGGAAAATCAGAGGACGGGAAACTCGAAGGATCGTTAACGGTTGCTTTACAGCTCGGAACGCACTCGTGTATAGCTGGCTCTCTGCCGCAAGGGGGAAAGGGCAGCGCCAAATAAGTATCTATTTATCATGATCTTTTACCGTTATCCTAAGATTTGCCACAACTCTTTTAAAAAACCTTTTGTTCGGCGTTATCCCCACACTTCATTTCTGAACAGGAACGAATCCCCTACAAGAAGCGAAACATTAAACATCTCGAGTCGTTTGCCAGACTTGTACAGCGTGAAAGATAATAACGAACATTTTGCAGCGCTACCACACACACTCGTGTCGGCGCCGCTCTAAGCTTTTTCGATCCTGCCGCAGATGGCGCTTTTTGTGCTCGTTAATTTGATGTTCGAAATCTCAGACTTTTAATCAAGACTCTCCATTGATGACGGATCTTGCTCTTCCATGATATTTGATGCAGATTATTATCCTTGTAATATTATAAATTCTTATCAAGAGGTGTGTGTGGCATCCCGCGCTTCTGTTTTATGGACCGATAGAAAACGAGACGGAGAGGTTCGAATCCTAAGAGCGGCTGGGAGAAAGTTTGGTAAAGACCGGAAGAGGCTCATTCACCTTAGTGTTTCAGAGTCTCTCTCTCTCTCTCTCTCTCTCTCTCTCTCTCTCTCTCTCTCTCTCTCTCTCTCTCTCTCTCTCTCTCTTCTACTCCTCTCTCTCTCTCTCTCTCCTCTCTCTCCTCCCTCTCTCTCCTCTCCCCTCTCTCTCCCC
>NW_020872890.1:133522-136022 GCF_003789085.1 Penaeus vannamei
ATGACGTAAAAGGGGGAGAGAAAGAAGAAGGAAGAAGAAAAGAAAGATAAAAAAGGGAACCAGGAAGAGGGAAGGTAGTAACTAAAGGGTAAGAAAGAGAAAAACGACGAAGAATGAAGAGGGAGAATTGTAGATAAAAGTGAGAATAAAGAGAGGAAGGGAGAGAAGAGGGATAGAAAGTGAAAGAAAAAAATAATTAGGAAAAAAAGGAAAAGAAAGATACAGAGAGAGAGAAAAAGAATGCAACAGAGGATAACGAAGGAAAATGGTAATTAGAGAAAGGGGGAAATAGAGTAAGAGGGAGAGAGATATAAATGTTTTTATGAGTAGGAAAAAGAAGAAATAAAAGATAGAAAGAAAAATGTATGTAGTTTTAAATACATGTAAACCTACACGTGTGTATGCATGTGTGTGTGTGTGTGTGTGTGTGTGTGTGTGTGTGTGTGTGTGTGTGTGTGTGTGTGTGTGTGTGTGTGTGTGTGTGAGAGAGAGAGAGAGAGAGAGAGAGAGAGAGAGAGAGAGAGAGAGAGAGAGAGAGAGAGAGAGAGAGAGAGAGAGAGAGAGAGAGAGAGAGAGAGAGAGAGAGAGAGTATGTGCGTATGTGTGAGTGTGTATGCCTGTGTGTGGGTGTGCGTATGTGTGTGAGTGTGAGTGTGTGTGTATGTGTGTGTGTGTGTGAGCGTGTGCATTATTGCTCGCGTGTGTGTGTATGTGCGCTCGCCATGTCTACACCCAAAGAAGTGTCATATCACACTTACACACTTGTTATTATTTGGATATTTTTTAAACTAACAGTCTCGCCTTCCTCTTTTTTCGTCTTTCTTTTTCTATCATATTTTGCTTTCATTTTGTTTTTACTTGTTTTCTTTATCATGGTCATCTTTAACTTTAGTAAGTTGTTCAGTAACTAGTATGTTGTTCAAGATTTTTTTTTTTTAGATATAAAGACGATGACAGTTTACAGATATAGATTCTCTCTCTCTCTCTCCTTCTCTTCTCTTCTCTTCTTTCTTCTCTCTCTCTCTCTCTCTCTCTCTCTCTCTCTCTCTCTCTCTCTCTCTCTCTCTCTCTCTCTCTCTCTCTCTCTCTCTCTCTCTCTCTCTCTCTCTCTCTTTTCTCTTCTTCTTCTTCTTCTCTCTCTCTCTCTCTCTCTCTCTCTCTCTCTCTCTCTCTCTCTCTCTCTCTTCTTCTTCTTCTCTTCTTCTTCTTCTTCTTCTTCTTCTTCTTCTTCTCTCTCCTCTCTCCTCCTCCTCCTCCTCCTCCTCCTCCTCCTCCTCCTCCTCCTCCTCCTTCTTCTTCTTCTTCTTCTCCTTTCTTTCTTCTCCTTTCGCTATCCTGCTTTCACACAGAAAAGGCCTGTCCCTGTCTGTGTGTTTTTTGTTCTCTCATTCAGTCTATGAAACGTCTACTGTTACTTCCGCCGCTAACAACAATGGCACCGTAGATAAGGGTGTAAGGGTGAAATATGAGGGTGTAAGGGGGATAATGAGGGTGTAAGGGGGGGGGTGAGGGTGTAAGGGTATTAGGATAAGGGGGGTGAGGGTGTAAGGGTATTAGGATAAGGGGGTGAGGGTGTAAGGGTATTAGGATAAGGGGGGTGAGGGTGTAAAGGGTATTAGGATGGGGTGAGGGTGTAAGGGTATAGGATAAGGGGGGTGAGGGTGTAAGGGGATTGAGGGTGTAAGGGTATTTTATGGGGGGGGGTGAGGGTGTAAGGGTATTAAGATAAAGGGTGTAAGGGTATTAGGATAAGGGGTGAGGGTGTAAGGGTATTAGGTGTGAGGGTGTAAGGTTAGGATAGGGGGTGAGGGGTGTAAGGTTTAGGATAAGGGGTGAGGGTGTAAGGGTATTAGGATAAGGGGGTGAGGGTAAGGGTATTAGGATGTGAGGGTGTAGGGGATAAGGGGGGTGAGGGTGTAAGGGTATTAGGATAAGGGGGTGGGGTGTAGGGTATTAGATAAGGGGGGTGAGGGTGTAAGGGTATTAGGATAAGGGGGTGAGGGTGTAAGGGTATTAGGATAACTAAGGGTATTAGGGATGAGGGTTTGAGGGTGTAAGGGTATTAGGATAAGGGATTTGAGGGTATTGGGATTTGGGGGTGTGAGGGTGTAAGTTTGTATGGGCGTGAGGGAGGATGCAAGGGTATAATAGTATAGACGTGTAAGGATGTGAGTGACTAGGAGTTTTAAGGTGCGAGAGTGTAAGAGTGTAAGGGTATAAGAGTGAAAGAGTCTAAGGGGTATGTGAATGAGTGTGTGGATGGGAAAATATGAGGATGTGAGAGTTTGAAGGTTTAGGGTTTAAGAGTGGAAGGGTGTGAGAGTGTAGGCTATGAGAGAAATGTTTTCCAAGTGTGTAAGGAGTGTCAGGATAGAAGAGTGTATAAAAGTGTGACGTGATGAATGAAAGTGTGAAAGAGCTCGGGAATGGGAGAGAATCGTGTCCGAGTAAAAAAAGAAATAAAAAGAAAAAGGAAAAATACCAAATATAAAAGAATGTG
>NW_020872890.1:143522-151022 GCF_003789085.1 Penaeus vannamei
GCGCCATTTACAGCCAGACGAGAAGAAGCTGGCGCCATTTACAGCCAGACGAGAACCAGCCGGAGAAGGACTGGGGAGACATTTGGCGAGGGAGGAAGAGGGAAGCTAGGAGGGAGGCGGGGAGGAACCAGGGGGACGAGGAATTGAGAGGTAAGGGGAGGAGGGAGGAGGACGGGAGAGGACTGGAGGGGGGGGAAGGAGGAGTAGGGAGAGAGGGGAGGGAGGGAGGGGGGGGAGGGGGGAGGAGGGAGGGGAGGGGGAGGGGGGGAGGGTGGGAGAGGGGGGAGGAAGGGCAAGGGGGGAGAAGGGGAGGGAGGAGAGGGAGGAGGGAAGGCGAGGGGAGGGGAGGGGAGGCGGGAGGGGAGGGAGGGGGAGGGAGGGGGATGGGGAGGGGAGGGGGAGGAGGGGAGGAGGGGGAGGGAGTATGGAGAGGGGAGGGAGGGGAGGGGAGGAAGGGGAGGGGAGGAGAGGGAGGGGAGGGGAGGGGAGAAGAGGAGGGGAGGAGGGAGGAGGGGAGGGGGGGAGGAAGGGGGGAAGGGGGACTGGGAGGAAGGGAGGAGGAAGAGGAGGGAAAGGAGGGAGGAGGGAAGGGGGAGGGGGAGGGGGAAGGGAGAGGAGGGGGTGGGAGGGAGAAGGGGGGGAGAGGATGGGAGGGGGGAGGGACGGGAGGAAGGAGGGGAGGGAGAGGGAGGGGAGAGGGGGAGGAAGGGGAGGAGGGAGGGGGAGAGGAGAGGAGAGGAGGAGGGAGGGGAGGGGAGGGAGGAGGGGGAGGGGGGAGGAAGGGGAGGGAGGGGGAAGAGGGGGGGGAGGAAGGGAGGAGGGTGGAGAGGGAGGGGGAGGGAGGGAGGGGGGAGGGTGGGATGGGGGGAGGAAGGGAGGGGAGGAAGTAAGGGGAGGGGGGAGGAAGGGGAGGGGAGGAAAGGGGGAGGGAAGGGAGAGGAGGGGGATGAGAGGAGGAGAGGAGGGGGAGCGGGAGGGGAGTGAGAGGAGGGAGGTGAGGGGTGAGGGGAGAGGGAGGGGGGGAGGGAGATGGATGGAGAAGGAGGGGGGAGGGGGGGGAGGGGGGGGCGAGGGAGGGAGGAGAGGGAGGGGAGGGAGAGGGAGGGAGAGGGAGGGGAGGGGAGGGGGGGAGGGAGGGAGAGAGGTGAGGGAGGGGAGAGAAGGAGGGGGGAGGAACAGGTCATCTCTACTTTCTTAGGAACAATTGCTTCTCCAGTACAATTTTTAGCTTTAGATTTTGGCAGCTTTAGATTGATTCTCTATTAAATCAGCATGTTTGTGTTAAAAATACACGTCAGAGAGGAAATTCAGATGATGTTCTTTAATTTTAACCAAAAGATCGACGCCTTGCAGTTTCAAACCATTCAGACAAAGTGTGAGTGTGATAAGAACCCAGACGTTGGATTAGAATCTTTATTTCCTTAGCATGAACATTTGCAATACGTCAGACTTAAATTTGACACCTTGATATAAAGGTAAACAATGCTAACAAACTGTAATAATGCCAAGATCTAGCGTTGCATTCGTGTCACTTGCCGTAATGGAGGAACACAGGTCTACACTTTTATTTTTTGTGTGAAATTTACTTCATTTGTTCTCTATTACGCTCTTTTTTGTATGGAATATACATTGTCACTCTCCTTCGTTCTCTCCCTTCCTCTGTCTGTGTGTGTATAAAGGGTCTAATCAAATTATATATTGAATCTATATGTAACTTGGAAATTCTCACACTCGTTCTCGTTCTCTCTCTCTCTCTCTCTCTCTTCTCTCTCTCTCTCTCTCTCTCTCTTCTCTCTCTCTCTTCTCTCTCTCTCTCTCTTCTCTCTCTCTCTCTCTTCTTCTCTCTCTCTCTCTCTCTCTTCTCTCCTCTCTCTCTCTCTCTCTCTCTCTCTCTCTCTCTCTCTCTCCCTCTCTCTCTCTCTCTTCTAAACTCTGATCAATAAAATTTTATGTATTGTGTGCGTGGCATGTTTGCATTATTTACTGAATGTAGATGTAAACTCTCTATTCTCAACTCGATGGATCTTACATCTACTCTCTCCTCATTCACTCACTCGGAAACCAATACACAAAGAAAAAAATGTTAGCCCCCCCCCCCCCCATAAAAACGTTAGAGAGAAAAATGCCCCAAAAGCATTGAAAGTGCTGGCCATTGGCTTTCGTACTCATCAGTGTCTTCCTCTAAAAAATCCTTTCACAAGGAATACTATGACATCGTGGAATACCGAGAAGTGGCTTATAACACCAAGTCCTCAGTCGTGTCAATTGTACATTTGGGGGGGGAGAGAAGTTACAAGGTAAAAATATTTTGGTATATAATAAAGCGACAAACATACAGTGTACTTTTTGTTGAAGGAAAACAAAACATGTATATGCGAATGTTTATGTACACAAACCTCTTCATCCCCCTGTCTCTACTTTTCTCCTCTCTTTTTCCTCTTATTTCCTCTCTTTATCTCTATCCCTCTTCCCCTCTTCCCATTCCCTCTCTCTTCCTTTTCTCTTCTCTCTCTTTCTCATGCTCTAGGCCCCCCACTCTCTATTAGGCGTTATCTTCGATATTTAACTATTGTTTATCTCCTTCCTAAGAATTGAACAAAATTATTGCCACATCATCTCTCCGTCATGTAACAGGATTTAATGATGAAACAAAACAAATGCCATTTTGCTGTTTTAAAATCACCAATTTAATTTTAATAAGTATGCCAAGACGGAGGCAATTGGCTAACTGGTATGGCATCTAGAATATGTCGAGGTAGAATCCCACTTTTTTCGATACGTGATACTTCGCTTCCCCTCTACTTACACTTTTGATCTGTATTTACTAACTTAACTCCTTTGGTACATCCCCAGGCTACTTCTGGACATTATTGCTTTATTCGATTCACTATGCATACAAAGTAGTAGGATTGCAGCACTCTTCTCATGTGGCAATTGCCATCCACTATTCTGTAAACGACATGATGTTATCCTAACCGTTCTTTCTCTTCATCTTCTTGCTTCTCTTCTCTCTCTCCTACTCTCTCCTTCTCTCGCTCCCTCTTCCTCTCTCTCTCTCTCTCTCTACTTCTCTCTCTCTTCTACTCTTCTCTCTCTCTCTCTCTCATCTCTCTTATGCTACCTCACCTTATATATATATTATATTATTATATTATTATATACTAAATATATATATATTATTATATACCTTCATTTATATCATATCATATCTATTTTTCTATCATTTGAATATGTTTTAATCAAAAAACGTTTACCTTGCCTCCTGCCATATATGACTTTTCTATAATTTCTTATAGTATTATCTCTTATGTTAAATATTAACTCTCGTGGAACCCTAGTATCTTTTTATTTCGTTTTGATCATATTTTACATAACGCGACACAACACGTTTCTGTTCTGGCCGACTGAAAAACGTCGTTCTTAACATAGGAAAGCTTAATTAACAACAAGGTATTTTTCGTTTAATAATTACTGATCGTTGATGTTTTGAAAAGCGCCATTCGCCAGGGATCCCCTAGAAAGTGTCAGGATTACATCATGGTCATTTTGCACTATTTTATGAAAGGTTATTGTCAAAACATTCATCATTATGCGCTGTTCTAGTCTGGGATTCGATCTATGATAACTGCTAATAACAGTAATTGATATCAAAGTATACGAATACCCTTCCCAATCCAGCTGCAAAAGATTGAGAAATAGTGTTCTTTTTCGTCTAAACTTTGTCTCTGTGGTTTCATCTCTCTGCTACTCTTCTCGGTCTCTCATTCTCTCTCTCTCTTCTCTACTCTATCCTATCTATCTATCTATGCCTATCTCTCTCTCTCTTCCTCTCCCTCTCTCTCTCTCTTCTCTCTGCGTCTCCGGCTCTCTCTCACATCTGTCGTCCTCTCTCTCTCTCCTCCTCTCTCTCTCTCTCTCTCTCTCTTCTTCTCTCCTCCTCTCTCTCCACTACCCTCCCTGCTTCTCTCTTCCCCTCCTTCTCCTCTCTCTCTCATCTCTCTCTCTCATCTCTCTCTCTCTCTCACCACACCATCACCACACGCACACACCACTCTTTCTCTCTTTCTGCTCCCCCCTGCGTTCTCGCGTGCGTGCCTTTTCCATCGCCTTCTTTTCCTCTCTCTCTCCCCCGCCGCCGCGCGCCGCACCCCCACCCCCCGCCACACAGCCGCTCCCCCCTCCTCCCCCACTCCCCCATCGTCCCCCCCCCCTCCGGCCCCTCTCCCCCCCCTCCTCTCTTCCTGCTCTCTCTCTCTCTCTCTCTCTCTCTCTCTGCTTCCTCTCTCTCTCTGCTCCTCTCTCTCTATTCTCTCTCTCTCTCTCTCTACACACCACCGCACACACTCTCTCTTCTCTCTCTCCTCTTTTCTCTCTTCTGTTCCTCTCCTCTCTCTCTCTCTTTCTCTCTCTCTCTCTCTCTCTCTCTCTCTCTCTCTCGTCTCTCTCTCTCTGCTCTCTCTTCTCTCTCTCCTCTCTCTCTCTCTCTCTCTCTCTCTCTCTCTCGTTCTCTCTTTCTTCTCCTCTCTCTCTCTCTCCTCTCTTCTCTCTTCTCTCTCTCTCTCTCTCTCCTCTCTCTCTCTCTCTCTCTCTTCCTCTCTTCTCTCTCCTCTATCTTCTCTATCTTCTCTCTCTCTCTCTCTCTCTCCTCTCCCTCTCTCTCTCTCTCTCCTCTCTCTCTCTCTCTCTCTCTCTCTCTCTCTCTCTCTCTCTCTCTCTCTCTCTCTCTCTCTCTCTCTCTCTCTCTCTCTCTCTCTCTCTCTCTCTCTCTCTCTCTCTCTCTCTCTCTCCCTCTCTCTCTCTCTCTCTCTCTCTCTCTCTCTCTCTCTCTCTCTCTTCTCTCTCTCTCTCTCTCTCTCTCTCTCTCTCTCTCTCTCTCCCTCCCTCCCTCTCTCTCTCTCTCTCTCTCTCTCTCTCTCTCTCCCTCCCTCTCCCTCTCTCTTCTCTCTCTCTCTCTCCCTCTCTCTCTCTCTCTCATCTCTCTCTCTCCTCTCTCTCCCTCCTCTCTCTCTCTCTCTCTCTCTCTCTCTCTCTCTCTCTCTCTCTCTCTCTCTCTCTCTCTCTCTCCTCTCTCTCTCTCTCTCTCTCTCCCTCCCTCCCTCCCTCCCTCCCTCCCTCTCTCGCTCTCTCTCTCTCTCTCTCTCTCGTTAGCCATTATACAAAGAGGAAATTTTAGCCCAAGAAAAAAGTAGCAAAAATCGCCCTTTTAGGTCACAGTATTATTTGTATTGATAATGATGATGATGATAATTATAATAATGATTAATGATAACAAGAATAATAATGATGATAACAACTCTACCAATGATGATGGTAATGATAATGATGGTAATAATGATAATGATGATAATAAAGACTATAATGATAATAATGATAATGATAATAAATAATGATCATTAATAATAATGATAATATCAAATAAACAATAACAATAATATAACAACAATAAATGATGTAATAATTACAGTGATGATAACAATGGTGATGATGATGATTGATAATAAGAAATAAGATAATGATAATTGATGATAAGAAAGGTAATACTAATGCATTTTTGCTCCCTTTGTGGATTCGAACCCGCGATTGCGGGATTCGAACTTGCGCCTTTACCCACTCGGCCACTCGTGGTCGCGTCACGCAGCAGATAAATAATGGTAAGGGTCATAAAAATGTAATATATAGAAATGATAACAATAATGACAATAATAATGATAATTATAATATAGCAATAATAATAATTAATAATAATAATAATAATAATTAGTGATAATATAATGATAATGATAATAATAAAATAATTAATAATAAATAATAATAATAATAATAATAATAATATAATATAATTAAATAAATAGCAATAATAATAATATAATTAATAATAATAATAATAATAATAATAATAATAATAATAGAAATAATAATATATAATAATAATAATAATATAATAATAATAGTAACAATAATAACGGAAAATAATTGAAAAAAATAATGATGATAAGAAGATAATAATAATAATAATAATGGTAACAATAATAATAATGAAAATGATAATGATAATAGTAATGATAATAATAATAACAATAATAATCATGATAGCAATTATAAGAAACTTGATGATAATGAAAATAAGAATAATAATGATAGCAATAATGATGATATAGATAAAGTTAATAATACTGATAATAATGATACAGTCATTAATAGTAATAACAACGATAATAATATCATATCACAACAATAGTATCGATGTATGGTGATGTGATGCCACATAACAATTGATAAATAATACTAGACATTCTATATTATCATGTATTTTGGTAAGATTGGTAATGACAAAATTTTTGTTGAAGGATTTACGGAATTATTATCATTGAGAATTTGAATTAATATTGCAGTTTACTGAGGACTTTACTTTTTCATAAGTATTTCATATAAAAATGACGATAATGATAATGATAGTATTGATGATAATATTAATGATAATGATAACGATAATAAGGATAATCATAAAACAACAACAACAACAACAATAATAGTAATTATGATGAAAGCTATAATAAGAGATATAATAATAATATTAATGATCATAACAATGACTAGTGGTGTTGTAAGACTAGGCTGGTCAAGATGTTGCCATGTTGGGTGCCGTTTGAAGGACAAAGGGGGATGAGGAGACTGGTTTGGGTTGGGTTTGGCTTTGGCTAGTCGTGTTGTTTGTAGGATCGGTGGTGTTGTAAGTCGATGTGTTGTAGGTGGTGGTGGTATGAGGTCGATGGTGTTGTGTAGGTCGATGGTAGTGTCAGGTGGGTTAGTGTTGTAGGTGGTGGTGTGTTGTAGCGTCGGTGTGTTGTAGTGTCGGTGGTTGTTAGGTCGTGGTGTTGTTTAGGCGTTGGTGTTGAGGTCGCGTTGTGCTGTTAGGTCAGTGCGTTTTGTAGCGCTCGGTGCTTGTTGTAGGATCGGTGGTTATTGTAGGTCAGGTGGTTGTTGTAAGTCTGGTGGTATTTTTGGTCGCTGTGTGCTTAGCGTCAGGTGGTGTTGTTAGGTCGTTGGTGTTGCAGGTCGATGGTGTGTGCTAGGTTGGCTGGTGTTGTAAGGTCGGTGGTGTTGTAGGTTGGTAGTGTTATGTCGGTTGGTGTTATATGGTCGTTCGGTGTTTTATGGTCGTGGGTGTTTATGTCGTTTGGTGTTCTGTAACGGTCGTTGTGTGTTTGTAGTCGGCTGGTTGTTTAGAGTCGGTGTGTGTTTATGCGTCGTTGGTGTTTAGGTCGCTTGGTGTTTATGGGCGTTGGTGTTTATGGTCGTTGGATGTTGTAGGTCGGATGGTGCTGTTAGCTCGGTGTTGTTGTAGGTTGGTTGGTATTTAGCGTCCGGTGTGGTATGTGTAGGTCGGTGTTGTTTGTAGGTCGTGTTGCTTGTAGGTCGTGGTGTTGTAGGTCGGTGTGTGTAGGTCGCGTGCGTGATGTAAGGGTCACGGTGGTGTTGTAGCGTCGAGTGGTGTTGTAG
>NW_020872890.1:164392-174392 GCF_003789085.1 Penaeus vannamei
TGTAAAATCTGTCGGTATTCTCTGTTTTGGACGCGGGTAATAACATATACATGGGTGTACACGACCGTGCCCGGAGACGTTATAATGAAGCATACCTTTTGCCCTTTTTCTGCGAAGGTGTTTTGGTATGCTGTTGTATTGGTTGGCGGATTTTGGTTATTGTCGTTTTTGTGATTTTGGTGAAATGTTGTAGCTCTGTCTGGGTCTTTGGCTATTGCTTTTGTTATGGCGGAAGCGTTATGGCTGATTTGGTATGGTTTATATTGTTTTTGTTTGTTTCGTTCACGATATTGTTTGTGTGAAATGTGTAGTCCTTTTTTTTTGTTTTTTGTTCTTTTTATTGGGTATTGTTGTGTGCTGTAATTGCTTTGATTTGTAGTTGTGCTTATTGTTGTTGTTTGGTTATTTTATTATCTTCATCTATCATCATCATATTACTGTTGTTGATATTAATTGTGTTATTAGTATGGATGATGATGCATGGAATTATTATGATGCAAAATGCAGTATTATTATGGTGTATTATTATATCATTTGTATTATTGTTATTGTTTTATATCAATATTAATTGTATTATTTCACCTTGTATTCATATTATCAATTATTATTTTATTAAATTATATTATCACTATTATTCTATTATATCATTTCTATTATTAATTATGGTTATTATTATTATTATTATTATTATTATTATTATTAATATATTATTATTACCTACTACTACTACCACCATTGATCATCATTCCATTTTAATATTATCGACCTTCCCTTCTCTCTGATTTTTGACTATGTGCTATTGTATCTTACGGACTGCCTGCTGCCTCCGTCGGACCACCCGCACCCCCCTTCCCGCCCACTTCCCCCTCCCCCCGGTTATCGTGTGATTAGGCACGCCAAGTGGAGTCTTTGTGCATTATTGATGATTGCGTTCTCTAGTCTCGACGGCGGTCTGTGAACAGGGGATGGCGGGCGGGGAAGTGGGCAGAGAGAGGTGCGGGGAAGGGGGAGGAAGTGGGGAGGAGGGAGAAGGACGAGGGAAAAAACGGTGGGAGGAAGATGGCAGAGTTAATGTGGCGAGGGCTGGGAGTCCTGATTGTAGGTCTGACATGCGGCCGGAGGGGGTTTCTCGCTACAGCAGCATGGCGACCCTGAGGCAAGAAGGAAGAGGGGAGCGTGACGAGACCCGGAGGTGGTAGGGAGGGAGGGAGAGTTTGGAGTAATAGTGAAGTAAAGGGAGGGTGAAGGAGGGGGAGGAAGGGGAAGCGGAGTAGAACTAATGAGGGGGGAAAATGGTGAGTCCTCCGATTAGATCCTTAAAGGGGAGTGGGATAGGGCGAAGGGAAGGTAACGGGGGCTGATAAATCTGACGCGAGCGAGTCGAGGACGGGAGCGAGGGTTTTATTTGTATTTTAAAAAAAAGGGGTAATGGACTGGGGAATCGTCCAACATACAATGGGAGAGAAGGCTGGCGGGTGCGAGAGTGGGGACTTTACTAAAGGAGCGTACAGGGGAAGAGGCGTGAAGGACTCAAAACGATAGTCAGACGTAGGAAGAATCGATTAACTTAAGTGTTGTTTTCGGTTGGCTCTTTTGTGTCTTGTCTGTCTGTGTATTTATTTCTTGTTATATCTGTTTTTCCGCTCTTTGTCTGTGTCTTCATTTTCGTTTTCTCATGCTCTTACACCCTCTCTTTTCTCCCTCTCTCTTCTCGCCCTTACTCTGTTATCCCTTCCCATTCTCTCTCTCTCTCTCTCTCTCTCTCGCATCTCTCTCTCTCTTCTCTCTCTCTCTCTCTCTCTCTCTCTCTTCTCTCTCTCTCTCTTTCTCTCCTCTCTCTCTCTCTAAATCCCTCTCTTATCTTCTCTCTCTCTCTCTCTCTCCCCTCTCTCTCTCTCTCTCTCTACTCTCTCTCTCTCCTCCTCGCCTTTGCTCCCTCCCCACCACCCCACCATTACGACGTCATCGACATCATCATCGTCTAACGATAATTAATGTTGTTTCCTCCTCCCTCCTCCTTATCCTTCTTCCTCCTCCTGCCTCCTCCTTACTTCCTCCCGCCTCCCGCTCCCTCCTCCTCCTTTCTACCTTCTCCTCCCATCCTTCTCCTTCCTCCTTTCCTTCTCCTCCTACCTCCTCCTTCAATCCTCCTCCTTCCTCAATCTCTCCTCATTTCTCCTCCTCATCTCTCAACTATCCCCATCTCTTCCTCCTCCCTCTCCTCCTCCTCCTTGCCTCCTACCTCCTTCTCATTCTCCGTCAATTCTCCTTCCTTTCCGTTCCCTCTATCCCCTTCCTCTTCCTCCCTTTTTTCCCCTTTTTCCTCCTACTCTCTCACTCCATCCTTTCCTCCTCCATCCCTACACATCGGCCTATCCTCCTTCCTTCTCCTTCCTACCCTTCCACCCCCTATCCTCCTCCTCCTTCGATCTACCTCCCTACCTCCTATCCCTCATCCTCCTCCCTCCTTCCTATTACCTTTCCTCCTTACCTGTCGCTCAATCCTGCCATCCTCCTGCCCAATCCCCCCTCCCTCCTATCTCCTCTCCTCCTCCTACCCTCCTCCTCCCCCTACCATCCCCTATCCTCCTCACGCCACCTCCTCCTTCCTCCTCCTCCCCCATCCTCCTCCTCCTCCTTCTCCTCCCTACCAATACCTCCTCCCCTCCTCGTCTCCTCCCTTCTCCTTCTTCTCCCTCCTCGCCGCCCACCCCTTCTCTCTCCTCCTCCTTCCTCTCTCCTCCTCTCCTCCTCCTCCTTCCTCCTCCTCCTCATTCTCCTCATTTCTCCCTCCTCCTCTTCCCCATCCTCTCCCTCACTCTCTCCTACCGCCTTCCCATCCTACCCTCCTCCTCCTCTACCTCTCTCTCATTCTCCTTCATTCTCTCTCCTCCTCTCTCTCCCCCCCTCCTCTTGCCCACTCCTCCTGCCTCTTCTCCCTCCTCCTCCTTTCCTCCTCCTCCACCCACCACCCTCCCCCCCCTCCTCCTTCTCCTCCTTCCTCATCCTCCCCCCTCCCTATATCGTCTCCCCCCTCAACGCCTCCCCCTCCCTCCTCCCATCCTCCTTTCCTCTCCCTCTCCTACCTTCCCTCACACCCTCTCCCCCTCTACCCCATCCTCCTCCTCCTTCCTTCTCCTCCTCCCTCCTTCCTCCTACCTCGCCCCTCCCCCCTACCTCCTCCTCCTCCTCCTCCTCCTCCTCCTTCCTCCCTCCTCCTCTCCTCCTCCTCCTCCTCCTCCTCCTCCTTCCTTCCCCATCCTCCTCCTCCATCCTCCCTCCTTCCTCCCTCCTCCCCATCTCCTCCTCCCTGCCTTCCTCCTCCTCCTCCCCTCCTCCTCCTCGCCTCTCCTCTCCTCCTCCTTCCCATCCTCCTCCTCCTCCTCCTCCCCCTCCTTCCTTCCTCCCCATTCCTCTCCTCTCCTCCTCCCCATCCTCCTCCTCCTCCTCCTCCTCCTGGGCGCGTCCTTGACCTTTCCCTGACCTTTCTGACCTGTTTTCGTCGAGGATTCGTCTCACCCCACTTCGCGGAATAGCTAAAAAAAAACACTTTGGGTTGGTGTTGTTATTATTGTTAGTGCTGTCATTGTTGTTGTGTTCATATCGTTATATTATGATGATGATGGTCTTATTGATATTAGTTTTGATATTAGTTTATTTTCTCGCCACACACACAGACACCACACACATACACCACACAACACACCACACACACACACACACACACACACACACACACGCACACACACACACACACACACACACACACACACACACACACACACACACACACACACACACACACACACACACACACACACACACACACACACACACACACACAGAGAGAGAGAGAGAGAGAGAGAGATTAAGAAGGAAAGAAAGAGAGAGAGAGAAAAGAAAGAGAGGAAGAGAAGGAACAAAGAAAGAGAGGGTAAGCATAGCGTAAAGGAGAGAGAGAATCGCCAAAGTAGGAAACCACGACCATCTTTTCCTCTTATGTAAGTATGTATGTATGTATCCTGTACGTATGTGTCTCTTTCATCATTAACAAGAAAAACAACTTGCCAACGACCACCCTGCTAGAGAGGACCAACCTATCCAGAGACCACGTGGTCGGGAGGCTGGCGGCTTCTCGGGGGGGGGGGGGGGGATTTGGAATGGGTCGATTTGCGGGCGGGGGCGGGTATGAGGGGTGGGGGGTTGGGGAGTGGGGGGAGGGGGGTGATGCTAGAGAAGGGACGGACCTGTTATTTGGGGAATTTGTTTATTTGTATTGTTGTTGTTGTTGTTGTAGCAATAATGATGGTAATAATGATGGTAATGAAAATTTTGAAGATGGTTAATATTATTGCTTTTATAGTAGTAGCAATTGGTATTATTATTATTGTTATTATTATTGTTTGTTGTTGTATTGTGGTTATGATTAATGAAAATTTTGATGATAGTTAATATTATTGCTTTTATAGTAGTAGCAATTGGTATTGTTGTTGTTATTGTGGTTATTGTTATTATCATTTTCAGGGAATACTTGTAGTGTAGTAGACATGTCCATTTTTTAAAAACATGATTATATTCAGACATAAGTATACGCACGCATATGTACATACACACATAGACGCGTTAATAAGCACTTGCACACACACACACACACACACACACACACACACACACCACACACACACACACACACACCACACACACACACACACATACACACATGTATATATTTATATACAGAGAGAAAGAGAGAGATAGATATACATACATACATACATACATATGTACACACACACACACACACACACACACACACACACACACACACACACACACACACAGACAAACAGAAGGAGAAGTGAGAGAAAGAGATGTAAATGAATCAAAGATAAAAATCACTCAAGCTCAAGTGCGGATTTTGGGAGAAGGACAATCGAAGTTTTTTGTTACTTTCTTTTCTTCGTTTTTCCCTTTTTTCTGCTCTTTTTCTTTTCTTCTTTTCGCTTTTCTTTTTTTCTTTTCTTTCTTTTCTTTTCATTTCCTCTTCTTTTCTTTTCTTTTTCTTTTCTTTTTTCTTTTCATTTCCTTCTTCTTTCTTTTCTCTTTTCTTTTCTTTTTTCTTTTAATTTCCTTTCTTTTCTTCTTTTTTTCTCTTTTCTTTTTCTTTTTCAATTCCTTTCTTTCTTCTTTTTTTCATTTTTCTTCTTTTTCTTTTTCTTCTTTTCTCTTTTCTTTTCTTTCATTCCTTTTTTTTCTCTTCTTTTCTTTTACTTTTTTTCTTCTCTTTGGTTCATACAGCGTTCATTAACAAAATCGTGATTGGATTTTTAATGCATGTTGGTTTATGTTTATTATATATGATTTTCTTTTTACTTGTGTTTAGTGAAATATCTAGATTAGATTAAATTAAATTAAATTAAAGGAAATTAGATTAAATTAAATAACTGAAATAAAGTAAAGGAATTTTCTGTCTTTCGTTACGCTTTTTTTTTTTTTTTTTTTTTTTTTTTTTTTTACTTTGAAAGAAAATCGCTCTTTGCAAACCAAGCAACAAAGAATTCAACAGACCAGGATTAGATGAAGATGCCTTGTTTGCAATTCTCCAAACGATCGCGGGATAGCTTTGAAGGGAGGGAGGTGGGGGTGGGTGGGAGGAGTGGGAGAGGGAGAAGGGGAAGGGAGAGGGGACGGACCCAGGTTGGAGGGGACCGGGGGGGAGGGGCGAGAGGCGGAAGGGGGGGAGACGGACCCCAGTTGGAGGGACCGGGGGGTGGGGGGGAGGGGGGAGACGGACCCCAGTTGGAGGGACCGAAAGTGGGGGGGAGGGGGGAGAGGCGGAAAAGGGGGGGGGAGACGGACCCCAGTTGGAGGACCGGGGGTTGGGGGGAGTGGGGAGAGGCGGAGTGCGGGGGGAGACGGACCCCAGTTGGAGGGACCGAAGGTGGGGGGGAGGGGGAGAGGCGGAAGGGGGGGGGAGACGGACCCCAGTTGGAGGGACCGGGGGTGGGGGGGTAGTGGGGAGAGGGGGAAGGGGAGACGGATAGAGGGTCAAGGGGTGTACCCATATGGGAGGAGGGGAGGGGGTGATGTGTTGGAGGGTCAGGAGTGTACCCATGTGGGAAGGGGTAGGGGAGGGGAGATGGACCCCAGTTGGAGGGTCAAGGGTGTACCCATGTGGGAGGGGGGGGGGGGTGATGTGTCTTGGTTGGAGGGGAAGGGGTGTACCCAGGTATGAGGGGGGGAGGGGGAGAAAGTGCTGACGTTGTATCTGCCTGCCACCTTGCCAGGGGGAGGGTCGGATGGGAGGGGGAGGAGGAGGTGAAAGGAGAGGAAGTGAGGGGGGAGGGATAGTGAGAGAAGAGAGGGAGAAGTGAAAGGAGAGAAGAGAGAGAGAACGAGAGATAGAGAGAGAGACAGAGACAGAGACAGAGAGAGAGGGGGAGAGGGAGAGGGAGAGAACGAGAACGTGAACGAGAACGAGAACGAAAACGAGAACGAGAGCTAGAGAGACAGAGATAGAGACAGAGACAGAGAGAGGGTGAGAGATGGAGAGAGAGAAAAAGATTGAGATTCACACAAACAAACACAAACACAAAAAAAATATAACAAGAGTCAAGTAAGAAGGATAAAAATACAAAGAGAAGACAGAAAAAAACAACAACAGCAGATTACTGCTATTTCGTCATTATCATCATCTCTTGCCACCCGCCGACATCAGGCTCTTGCTCTGACTGGGCGCTATCGGGGTGGGTTGCAGGAAGGGGGGTTAGGTTGGGCTTGGGGGGGAGACGGGAAGGGGGGTTAGGGGTGCCTGGAGGGAAGGGAGGCTAGGGGTGGGCCGAGGAAGGAAGGGTGGGGTGGGCAAGAGGGCATGGAGACGGACGGGTGGAGGTGGGCTAGGAGGGAAGGGAAGGGAGGGAGGGGGTGGGCTGGAGGGAAGGAGGGCTAGGGATGGGCTGGAGGGAGGAAGGGTGGGGATGGGCTGGAGGGAGAGAGGGAAGGGAGGGGGTGGACTGGAGGGAAGAGAGGGAAGGGAGGGGGTGGGCTGCAGGAAGAAATTAGACGAGGTAAGAGAGGGTAGCGCCTGAAGACAGGAGCTGCAGGAAGGAAGAAGGGAGGTTGAGGTGGGCGTAGGAGGGAGGGAGGGAGGGGAGGGCTGGTTTTGTTAACTTGTTTTAGTACATGGGGAGAGGGGGGAGGGGTCATAGGGGGCGGTGTTGGGCCGTCCGATGATGGGGGCAGGGGCGACGGATGGAATGTTATGTCACAAACACAGACGAAAATGAAAAAAAAAAGGACACACCACACACACACACACACACAGACACACACACACACACACACACACACACACACACACACACACACACACACACACACACACACACACAACACACAACACACACACACACACATGCAATATATATGTATGTATGTATGTGTATGTATTTGATTTTTATTTATTTCAATATTTATTTATATATTTATTTATTTATCTATTTACAAATATATCCATCCCCTAACCCTTCCTTGTTGTGATCTCCCTTCCTTCTCCCTTTCTTTCTCCTCTTCAGCTGTTACTTCTTCCCCCCTTCGCCTCCTCCGGCATCCGACCCGCGGCGCATTTGATCCCATTCTAGAGCGACGTCCGAGACCTTATTTTTTTTCTTCTCCTTTCTCTTTCTAATAAAACATCGTCTTCTGGGTTGGACTTTGACCTTTTTATGTGTAGATATGAGAATGTATAAGGAGGAAAATGGGAGATTTTATGTTTTTATGCATGTATAAGGAGGGAAATGGGGACTGTGCGGCGCTGATGAATAAGTAATGGGATCGGATCGTCTTGAGTGGGTTCGGATCTCGATGGGATGTTGGTGTTCGTGGTTCTTTTGTTTATTTCGTTTATAGACTCTTGAATACGCGTGTATATCGGGAAGGAGAGAGAGGCAGAGAGATATGTAGATATATGGAAAGAGTCACAGAGAAATTGAGAGTTGGGGAGAACAAATAGAAATAGGGAGACGGGGATAAAGACAGGGAGAAGCGAGGAGAAATAGACGAAGAAGAGAATCCAGGGTTCGGCAGAGATGAAGAGAAATAATCAGTGAGACAGATAGCGACATAGACAGAGACAGAGACGAGGAGAGACAAAAACAGGCAGAGACGAATAGAGTCAAAGACAGAAAAAGAGACGAAGAGAGAGACAAAGACAGAGAATGAGACGAAGAGACACAAAAGACAGAGACAAATAAAAAGCACAAGAGAGTAAATGAAAGAAAGATAAACGAGAAAGTACCCCAGCGTGTCCATCTATCCCCAAATTACCCCCGAGACAGGAGGCCATCCACTGCCGCCTCGACCTGTCAAAGGGGGCGTGGCCTGCGAGAGGAAGTGCCAGAGTCAAGTGCCAGACGCGGGACAAAGTGCCTGATCAAGATGGCATTATTGTGGCACTGAGGAAGAGGACTTACACGAGGATGTGTAGTGGCTCGTTGGCTTTTGTATGTTTATGAAATACACTTTTTTTTTTTGGTTAGTGTCACTGATGAGGCTGATGATGAAGAAATGTCACGTTTTGCTCTGAAAATATGGTTCTGCCATATATATATCCTTTGGGGGATAGGGATACGTAAGGATTACTTTGTTAGTTATATATGTGTGTGTATGTGTAATATAGGTAATTTTCTATATTACCTTCACCTCCCCGATATCGACAATTTTGGTATCGTTGGATTCCTCTCACTGTCCACATTGCAAATATAAATAGTTTTTATTGCGCGGAAACCCCCCGTTAGCGACAAGCTTGGCCCCGATAGCAGGGGAGGGCATGGAAGGTTCCAAGGAAAATGCCCCCCCAACCCCCGCCGAGGACACAAAACCTCCACCCCGTATTCCCGGCAGGCTAGAGCGTTGCACAGTTATCGTCGATCTCGGAGCGGCGGACGTATTACATTACCCTCGTAACATTCCCACTGAATCAGCATACTAGCCTTGACATAGTCAGCATTGTATACAGAGACGATTGTAGTATAATCAGGATGAACAGGGTATACCAGGAACAGAAGAGCGGCGGTGGCCCGCCTCGTCGGGTCGGCGGTTTTGCGCCTTTTTCGATGCATCTAGTTCGTGTGCGCTCTATCCTGCCGTGAATACGAGGGGGATATTTTGTGTCCTCGGCGGGGGTTGGGGGCGGCAGCTCCCCTCAGGGGGGGTCGCAGGGGGCGCCGCCCCCTTCAGTGGAAAGTCATGTGAATAACCATGGTTATTTTCACTGTGGGTTATATTATTAGGGTAATTTTCTATATTTCGTCCGCCGCTCCGACATCGTCGCCCCTGCTATCGGGGCCAAGTTTGCCGCTAACGGGGGTTTCCGCGCAATAAACCTACATATTTGGATTGTACAGAGTGAGAGGAATCCAACGATACCAAAATCGGCGAAGGGAGATAAAATAGACAATACACACACACACACACACACACACACACACACACACACACACACACACACACACACACACACATACACACCCTTTCACTTTCTTTAAATCGCCCTTTGCAGAAATGGACACGTAATGTAATTTGTACAAATATATCTTTCTTCTCTCAGACGTATTTAATCAATTAAGGGAATTGATTTCAAAATAGAGGTCTTTTGGATTCTTCCTTAAGGAGAAAACTGTACTTTGAAGTGATAGACAGAATTATTTATGCCCTTTTCCCCTTTCTTGTGGTTGGTAAACAAAGTGGCATATACTTTTTGTTATGTATATTGTGCTTGTTATATATTCATGTTTGAAAAGCTGTTATAGTACGTATAATGTGTTCTGCACATGTTATAATGCGTTAATGTTCTGCATTTTTTTGTCGGAGAAAACCCTATACCTTTCTTATAGCATGTTAATATGTTCATAATTATTAGGTAGAGAAAAGCCTATACATCCACGCTATAAATACGTTTGTTATATCGTCAATATTTTCTGCATTATTAGGCCGAGAAAAA
>NW_020872890.1:184392-194296 GCF_003789085.1 Penaeus vannamei
ATGTATATGGATGTATGTATGTATGGATGGTATGTATGTATGTATGTGTATATACGTCCCAATAACGGCCGGGTGGGACCCCCCCCCCCCTTTGTATCCCGGCTTCTCTTGGGCCAATTCCAGTGAACCTTGCTACTCTTGAACCATTGGCCCGACTAGGTTCAGATCCCAAAGTTACATGATCCTACCTAGTCTCGAACCCTTTTTTCTAGAACGCTCAAAACCGCGCTATTTGGCATAAAATTGTGTATCTGCCCTGGAACCGGCTTCAGATGGGAGTTCTTGGATCTTTTATCTCGGCTTCTCTTGGGCCAATTCCAGTGAACCTTGCTACTCTTGAACCACTGGCCCGACTAGGTTCAGATCCAAAGTTACATGATCCTACCTAGTCTCGAACCCTTTTTTCTAGAACGCTCAAACCGCGATTTGGCATAAACCGCGCTAAAACGAGGCCCTGCCTTTCAGATGGGAGTTCTTGGATCTTTTATCTCGGCTATTCTTGGGCCAATTCCAGTGAACCTTGCTACTCTTGAACCACTGGCCCGACTAGGTTCAGATCCCAAAGTTACATGATCCTACCTAGTCTCGAACCCTTTTTTCTAGAACGCTCAAAACCGCGCTATTTGGCATAAAATTGTGTAACTGCCTAACGGCTTCAGATGGGAGTTCTTGGATCTTTTATCTCGGCTTCTCTTGGGCCAATTCCAGTGAACCTTGCTACTCTTGAACCACTGGCCCGACTAGGTTCAGATCCCAAAGTTACATGATCCTACCTAGTCTCGAACCCTTTTTTTCTGAACGCTCAAAACTCGCGATTTGGCATAAACGTAAATAAATAATGACAGAGATAATTATGAGTAAACAAAATTTAAGCGCCAAAAAGTCTAGGTTGTCCGTATCTCGCAATGGTAATTAATTCTTCAAAAAATTCCCGGATCCGGATCATAATCCAGATCACTGCCGAAATTAACTGCCCTGGCGCCGGCTTCAGATGAGGAGTTCTTGGATCCGACGTTTCGTAGGTTTTTGCTATATGGCTTTTGTTTGGGGAGTGGATATGTTTGAGTTGATTTGAGATTGATTGGGTGGAGTGGATATGTTAGTTTTTGATTTGAGATTGATTGGGTGAATTTCTGGGGGGAAGGGAGGGGGGGGGAGGTATGGGTTATGGGGTCCCCGGGGCACTGGCCAGGGCGGTGATACGTATGTGTGTGTTTTCGCCTATGTGTCAGTGTCTATGTAACTATGTACCAATGTGCTGTAGGAATCTCAGCAAATCTGCATGCTTGCGTCAGTTTTTTTCTTTTTCTTTCTTTTTTCTTTTAGTATTTTAGGTTCGAGATTCTCCGTTCTCTCTCTGTTTGTCTGTGTCTCTCTCTCTCTTCTTCTCTCTCTCTCTCTCTCTCTCTCTCTCTCTCTCTCTCTCTCTCTCTCTCTCTCTCTCTCTCTCTCTCTCTCTCTCTCTCTCTCTCTCTCTCTCTCTCTCTCTCTCTCTCTCTCTCTCTCTCTCTGTCTGTCTGCCCTTTAACTGATTTCTCTCTTTTTTGTTGTTGTTTTTCCTCTCCATCTCCCCTTTCTTCACTTTGTTGATATTTCTCTTTGTCTCATTCAGCTTGAGGTTCATGTGGAGAACCGGTTTTACAATTTTCCTGTGGCTTCGTTTTAACGGGGTCAGTGGTTTCGCGAGACGCCTTAAAGAATGAAATGAGAAAATGCATTTGAATGAATAGAGAATGGATAGATAGATGCGATAGATGGATAGAGAGATGGATAGATTCGATGGATTAGATTGGCAGGTGGATAGATAGATAGGTGATAGATAAAAAGATAATAGATAGATAGATATAGATAGATTAATAGATAGCTAGATAGATAAAAAGATAAATGGATAGATAGGTTAGATGGATGGATAGATAAATATATAGATGGATAGTTAGACAGACAGACAGACAGACAGATAGTCCGGTTCCTGGAATATCTATACACCCGCTGAACACCGCAGCTGACGACTGACTACATTAGGCATAAAAAAAAAAAAAAAAAAAAAAAAAATAAAAAAAAAAAATAGAAAATAAAAATAGAAAATAAAAAGAAAACAAAAAAACCTGTTGGACGAGAGAGTCCCGGCGAAGAAAATGCGGACTTTTGTGGGTCAGCGTGGCCTGTGGGGGGGGTGGGGGGGGGGGGGTAGTGAGCGGTGGGTGGAGTTCGAGTTTTTTTTTTGCTTGGGTTTAAAGGGGTAAAAAAAAAAAAAAAAGGAGGTGCAGTTAGGTGGGGGTTGGGTTTTGTTTTGATTCGAATGGAGGGGGGGAGGTTTTGGGGTTGATTTTGTCTCTTGGAATATGGTTTCTTTCTCCCCTTTTTTTTCCTCTTTCTTTCTTTCTTTTTCTTTCTTTTATTTCTCTGTTTTTTTCTTTATTTCGTTTTGTTTCTTTCCCTCTTTCTTTCTCCCTTTCTTTTTTTTTCATGCTTTCTATCTATCGATCTATGTATCTTTTCTTTCTTTCTTTCTTTTCTTTTTCTTCTGAGAAAAGAGAAGAAGGAGAAGAAGAAGAAGAAAAAGAAGGAATAGGAGAAGGAGAAAGAGAAGGTGAAGAAGGAGTAGAAGAAGAAGGAGAAAGAGAAAGAGAAGGTGAAGAAGGAGAAAGAGAAAGAGAAGAAGGAGTAGGAGAAGAAGAGGAAGAAGTAGAAGTAGGAAAACTGCCCGGCATTCTTACGCATTCCTTGCAGGTGAAGGAATCTCTCTCTCTCTCTCTCTCTCTCTCTCTCTCTCTCTCTCTCTCTCTCTCTCTCTCTCTCTCTCTCTATATATATATATATATATATATATATATATATATATATATATATATATATATATATATATATTATATATATATTATATATATATATATATATATATATATCTCTCTTTCTGTCATTGTTTCTTTCTATTTTTCTTTCTTTGTTTATTTATGTTTATTCTCCCTTTCTTGATTCTCTCTCTCTCTCTTCCTCTCCTCCCTCCTCTGCTTCTCTCTCTCTTCCTGCCCTTCATTTTTCCTTCCTTCGCTGTTCCTCCCTCCTTTTCATTCTCCCTCAACTTCTACCGCCCCTTCCCTCTCCCTCCCCTCCCCCTCCCCTCCCCCTCTCGTCCACCATCTGTCGTCTTATTTTATCCTCCTCCCTTCCCCTATCCCTTTCCCTTCCCCTACCCCACCCCTCCCTCTCCTCCTATCCGCCCTCTCCCCTCCTATCCCCTCTCCCCTCCCCCATCCCCTCCCTCCTATCCCCCCTCCCCTCCCCTTCCCCCTCCCCTCCTATCACCCCTTCCTATCCCTCCTATCCCCTCTCCCCTACCCTTCCCCCTCCCCTCCCCCTCCTACCCCTTCCTATCCCCCTCCCTCCTATCCACCTATCCCCCTACCCCTCCCCTCCCCTTCCCCTCCTATCCCCCCTATCCCTCCTACCCCTTCCTCCCTTACCCCTTCCCCCTCTCCCTACCCCCTCCCTCTCTTCTCCTCTCCTCCCCCTCCTATCCCCCTCCCCCTCCTACCCTTCCTATCCCCCCTCCCCTCCCATCCCCCTCCTCTCCCATCCCCCCTATCCCCCCTCCTCCCTCCTATCTCCCTATCCCTCGTTCCGCGTTCCCCTTCCTCTATCCATCGCGAAGGGATTTGTTGCACTGACTCTCCAAATACACTTGCGTCACGACCCAAAATACTGTTGTCTCGGCCGCTGCGACAGCCTGAGGGAGACGAGCAAGGAAGGGGAAGGGTAAGGAGAGGGAGAGAGGGGGGAGAGGGGGGAGAGAGAGGGGGGAGAGAGGGGGGAGGAGAGGGGGGGGAGAGGAGAGAGAGAGAGAGAGGGGGAAGGGAGGGAGAGGGAGAGGGGGGAGGGAGAGGAGAGGGAAAAGGGGGGGGGAGAGAGAGAGAGAGAGAGAGAGAGAGAGAGAGAGAGAGAGAGAGAGAGAGAGAGAGAGAGAGAGAGAGAGAGAGACAGGCAGACAGAGAGAGACAGAGAGAGGGGAGAGAGAGATTGAAGAAGAGAGAAGAGAGAAAAACTTGGCCAAAAAGTCTTATTTGATCTTGCTAGCTTTTCGTATGTTTGAAAAGATATTTTGAAAGGTTCTGTTATCTATTTATATCTACTTAATGGGACTTCTATTGAAATTCCGTTTATATTTCTCTGTCAACCGAATACCGTCAACCACACAATAAAACACAAGATGCAGATATATATATATCTCACAGTATATACCTTTTTTACTATATATTTTTTTACTCATTTACATATAAACAGCTGTATCGTAATTAATAATTAGCGAGATAAAACCCCTTTCTTGTCGCTTGATACACAACGCTAAACAATCCTATAAAAAGATGTAAAGAAAAAAAAAATTGACAGAAATCAAAATTGACGACCTTATCGGGTTTTGTGCTCGAGTCTCGCGTAATTAAGATCCAGCCAAAGATATGCTTGTGTGTTTATCTCTCGGTCCCTGTTGTGTTTTTTTGTTTTTGTTTTTGTTTTTGTTTTTTTGATTTATTGATTTATGTATTTATTTTTTTTTTGTTCGTATTTTGTATTTTTTTAATTTATTTTTTATTTTTTATTGATTTATTTTATTTTGTTTTATTTTTTCGTTTGTGGGTTTGTTTGTTATTTTTCGTCGGTATTTCTTGGTGTTTTTATTTATTCATTTATTTATTTATTGTTGTTGTTGTTGCTCAAAGATTATTTCACCATTATGCAAATTTTATGTGAATGAAGTTTTTACGTGAATGAAAGATTAGTCTTTTGTTTCTAAAGACAATTATATTCTTTTCCAATTCGCCAAATTGCTAGATCTTTCTTATTTGTTTATGTAATTTAATACTTCGACGAGAAAAAAAATATATGTGTGTATGTGTTTGTTTGTGTGTGTGTGTGTGTGTGTGTGTGTGTGTGTGTGTGTGTGTGTGTGTGTGTGTGTGTGTGTGTGTGTGTGTGTGTGTGTGTGTGTGTGTGTGCACTCTATTGCAGTCACGTGATTTTTTATTCAAGTGCAGAGAAAAAATGGAAAACAGTGGGAGGGACAAAAAAGAAAAAAGAAAATAAGTGTTTTTGTTGTGTCTTCGTCCTTGTCATCTCGTGTGTCTTTGTTGCTTCGTTTCTTTTTTCTCTCTCTTCTCTGTGTCTTTGTTTCTGTTTTGCTCTCGGCGGTGTTGTGTTTCGCCTTTTTTTTCCTTCAGTGTTTTATTGGTTTATTTTTTCCCTTTCTCTCTGTGTCCTCCTTTATTTGATTTTCCCGTCTATGTCTTTATTTGTTTGTTTCCTCAAGTGTCTGTTTATTTACATTTTGCTTTCTCCTGATGTGTCTTTATTTATATTTGCTTTCTCTTTTTATTTATTTATTTATTTTATTTATTTATTATTTCCTCTGTTATTGTTTTTGCTTTTCTGTCTTTGCCCTTATTTATTTGTTGTTGTTTTTTCTTTCTCCCTGATTTTATTTATTTAATTTTTCTTTTGTTTGTTTCTGTAATCTTATTTATCATTGTAGGCTTATATATCGCTTTGTTCTTTGTCCTTGTTCGCCTGCCTTTGTTCCTCTAATTTTGTCTTTATATTTTCTTTGTTAGCTACCTCTTCGTTGTTCCTGTCTCCGTGTCCTACTTTTCTCTGTGTTTTTGTCTTTTCTATTTTCTTTGTTATCTACCTCTTTGTTGTTCCTGTCTCCGTGTCCTACTTTTCTCTTTGTTTTTCTTTCTTGCTATTTTCTTTGTTAGCTGCCTCTTTGTTGTTCCTGTCTTCGTGTCTTACATTTCTCTTTGTTTTTGTCTTTATATTTTCTTTGTTATCTACCTCTTTGTTGTTCCTGTCTCCGTGTCCTACATTTCTCTGTGTTTTCGCCTTTTCTATTTTCTTTGTTAGCTACGTCTTTGTTGTCCCTGTCTCCGTGTCCTACTTTTCTTTGTGTTTTTGTCTTTCTTTCTATTTTGTTTGTTAGCTACGTCTTTGTTGTTCCTGTCTCCGTGTCCTCCTTTTCTGTGTGTTTTTGTCTTTTCTATTTTCTTTGTTAGCTACATCTTTGTTGTTCCTGTTTCCGTGTCCTACTTTTCTCTTTGTTTTTCTTTCTTACTATTTTCTTTGTTAGCTACGTCTTTGTTGTCCCTGTCTCCGTGTCCTACATGTCTCTGTGTTTTTATCTTTTCTATTTTCTTTGTTATCTACGTCTTTGTTGTTCCTGTCTCCGTGTCCTACATTTCTCTGTGTTTTCGTCTTTTCTATTTTATTTGTTAGCTGCCTCTTTGTTGTTCCTGTCTTCGTGTCCTACTTTTCTTTGCTTTTGTCTTTTCTCTTTGTTTTTCTTTCTTGCTATTTTCTTTGTTAGCTGCCTCTTTGTTGTTCCTGTCTCCGTGTCCTACTTTTCTTTGTGTTTTTGTCTTTTCTCTTTGTTTTTCTTTCTTGCTATTTTCTTTGTTAGCTGCCTCTTTATTGTCCCTGTCTCCGTGTCCTACTTTTCTTTGTGTTTTTGCTTCTGTCTTTGTTTCATTTCTTGAGGGGATTAGGTACAATCTTTGTCTACCTTTGTGGTTGTTTAGTTTTTTATTCTTTCTCTCTTTTGTTTGTTTGTTATCCTTTTTCTCTCTTTTGTTTGTTTGTTATCCTTTTTCTCTCTTTTGTTTGTTTGTTTGTTATCTTTTTTTCTCTCTTTGTTGTTTGTTATCCTTTTTCTCTCTTTTGTTTGTTGTTTGTTTGTTTGTTTTTTCTCTCTTTGTTTGTTTGTTATCCTTTTTCTCTCTTTTGTTTGTTTGTTATCCTTTTTCTCTCTTTTGTTTGTTTGTTATCCTTTTCTCTTTTTGTTTGTTTGTTATCCTTTTTCTCTCTTTTGTTGTTTGTTATCCTTTTTTCCTCTCTTTTTTGTTTGTTTGTTTATCATCCTTTTTCTCTCTTTTGTTTGTTTGTTTGTGGATGGTGAATTTCTGATGGTATGTTTGTTATCCTTTTTCTCTGTTTTGTTTGTTTGTTTGTGGATGTTGAATTTCCGATGTTATGTTTGTTTGTTTCCGTGTTCTTGCGTTTGTTTTTCTTTATTCTTTTTTGTGTGTTTTGTTTCGTTGAACTTTGTTTTTGTTTTTTTGTCTTTGTTCTACTTCGTTTGTCCTTGTTTGCATCAGCGCGTATTTGTTTCTTTAATCCTTGTTGTCTCCATTTTGTTTGGTTTCGCTTGTGTCCCTTTTCGCTATTTTATTCTTCTGTTTTTTTCTCTTTATTTTAGTTTGTTCCATTCTTTTTGTCGATTGTTTCGTCTCCTTTCTTCTTCTTCTTCTTCTTCTTCTTTTTCTTCTTCTTCTTCTTCTTCTTCTCTTGCCTTGTTCGCATGTTCTTTGCCTTTCTTAGATTCTCTTCTTATCCTTCGCTCATTTTTTATATCTGCTTCTGTCTTTTTTCCTTTACCTTCCCCTCTATGAAGGAGGGGAGAGGAACGAAGGATAATGAGGTAGGTGTGAGAGGGAGGGGGAGGTACAAAGGGAATGAAGGAGGGAATGGAAATGAACGAGGGAGGAAAGAGGTGTGTGAGAGAGGGGGGAGGGCGAGGGGAAAGAAGGAGGGAGAAGGAGAGAGGTTTAAGAGGGAGGGGGTGGGAAGAGGGACAATAAGGGAGGGAGAAGGGAGAAAATGAAGGAGGGTGGAGGGACGAGGGGAAATGAGGGAGGTATGAGAGTGAAGGGAAGAAGGGACGAGGGGAGAATGAAGGAGGTGTGAGAAGGAAGTAGGGAGCAGAACGAGGGAGGTCTGTGAGGGAGATGGGAGGGACGAGGGAGAATAAGAGAGGTATGAGAAGGAAGGGCGCTGGGGAAGGGGAGGGACGAAGGGGGAATGAGGGAGGCATGTGAGGGAGAGGGGAGAGGGTGGGGATGGGAGGCGTGAGGGAAGCGTGAGGGAGAGGGGTGAGGAAAGGGGAGAGGGTGAGGGGGGGGATCTTCATGTACCCTGTTTTTACGTGGCTCTGCGATGATGAGGTCTAGACGGGGGGCAGACGATTGGGTGGAGGAGGGGGTGGGGGAGAGGAGAAGGGAGGGAGAAGGTGGAAGTCAGGGTGAAGGAGGGGGGGGAGAGGAGAAGGGGAAGGGAGAAGGGGAAGTCAAGGGGGGTGGAAGGACATGGAGGGAGGAGAAAAAGGGGAGGACATGGGAGGGGGGGGGAAGGGGAAGGAAGACGTAGAAGGAGAGGAAGAGGGGAGCTGGGAGAGGGAGGGGGAGGGAGGGCGGAAGGCTGAGGGCGAGAGAGGGTAAGAGTGGGAGGACGAGGTGGGGTGTGTGGGGAGAGGAGAAGGAGGAGGAGGAGGTGAAGAGGAGGGGAAGAAGGGTGGGGGTGAGGGAGGGGGCGGGATGGGCGGCGGTGGCGTCAACGAGGAATATTAGCTCGTCAGGCCATCAAGCGAGGGTGGGGAGGGAGGAGGGAGGGGAGGGGCGGTGGGGAGGGAGGGAGGGAGGGGAGGGAGGGTTTAGGGTGGAGGTGGGGAGGGGGTAGGAGGGGAGAAGGGTATGTTACGCTCTGGCTTTCTAGGGGGAAGGAGGGGAAGAGGAGGGAGGAGGGGAGAGGAGAGGAGGATAATTAAGGGAGGGAGAAGGAAATAAGAGAAAATGGCAGAAAGGAGGGAGGAAGTAGAGTAAAAGAAAGAAGGACAAAGAAAGGAGGAGAGGGAAAGAGGACAAGGAAACGATAATCTAGAAGGGAAATTAGGAGAGGGCGAGAGGGGAAGAGGGGAGAAGGGGGGAGGAGGGGGAGGGGGAGGAGGGAGGGGGAGGGGGGAGGTGACGTGGGCGCCCACAAGGAGGCTCCAGAGGGGACACGGGCGGCGTCGGCTGCAGGAGGGAGCGTTTTACTTCCCTTTTTTGCTGTCTTTTTTTTTCTTTCTTTTTTTTTCTTTCTTCTTTCTTTTTCTTTTTTTTTTTTTTTTTTTTTTTTTTTCTTTTTTCGTTTTCGTTTCTTTTTTTTATTTATTTTTATTTTTATTTTTATTTTATTTTATTTTTATTATTTTTTCCTTTTTTTTTTTTCCTTTTCTTTTCTTTTTATTTCTCTTCTCTTATTCTCTTCTTCCTTTCTTTCTTTCTTTATTTTATTTCTTTCTTTATTTACTTACTTATTTATTTATTTATTTATTTATTTACTTATTTATCTATTTATTTATTCTTCTTTCTTTGTTCTTTTTTTTTTTTTTGTTTGGTTCCTTGTTTATTCGCAATTTTTTTTTTTTCTGAAATGTGGAAGATGATGATGATCTTGTCAATAATTGCAAGGTTCTCTGCGTGCAATGGCGGAAATTTGTACGGTTTTCCGTCGTTTGTATTTAGGGATTAAATCGAGTTTTTTTTTTTTTTTTTTTTCTTTTTTTCTCTGTTTCATCTCTGGTTTTTTTTTCTCTCTGGTTCTTTTCTCGTCTCTGTGTGGGTTTCTTTCTCTCTTCTCTCTCTGTCTCCTCTGTTGTCTTTTCCCTCCCGCTCCACCTTTCTTTGGCTGTTGTCTGTGTGGTTGGGGGTTGGGGTGTCCCTTATGTAGTTCTCTCGCTCCTCTGGTTGTCTGTCTTTCCTCAGTCTCTGTCTTCTCTTCTCTGTCTCTGTCTTTCTCTCTCTCTCTCTCTCTCTCTCTCTCTCTCTCTCTCTGTTTTCCTCCCCCACCGGCGCCACCGTTAAGACACCCACTGACCCTAAGCGGGCCAGTGCGATTGTCCGCTCAGGTGCGGTCCTTTCCCTCTCTGTCTTTCTCTTTCCTTCTCTTCTGTGCTTTCCTCTCTCTCTCTCCCTCTGCTTTCCTCTTCTCCTTCCCTCTCCCTTCCGCCTCTCTCTGTCTCTTCTCTCTCCTCCTTCTCTGTCTTTTCTCTCCTCTCTACTCTCTCTCTCTCTCTCCTCTCTCTCTCTCTCTCTCATTTCTC
>NW_020872890.1:202306-209806 GCF_003789085.1 Penaeus vannamei
AGCAGGAGGAAGGAGGAAGGCGAGGATTTGGCAAAGGGGTTTAGGAAGAGATGGAGGTAAGGATGTATAGCAGGATGGAGAAGGAAGGGAAGGTTGAGGTAGAACTGCGGCCTGCCCTTTTCCCTTGCCTTCCACTCTATGCCCCCATTCGCTCCTTTCTCTTCCCTTCCTTTTCTTTTTTTCCCCGTTCCTTTTCCTTTCCTTCTTTTCCCTTCCAACTTCACTTCCTTTCTTTGCCTTTCTTTGCCTTCTTTTCCCTTCTGTTCCTTTTCCATTTCCTTACTTTCTTCTTCTCCCGCGTTCCTTCCTCTTCTGCCCTCCCATTCCTCGCTCGTCTGCTTCGCCCTTTCTTTCCATACGCCTTTGACCTTCCCTTCCCCGTCTCCTCTTCCTGCCCTCCTTTTACCCTCTTCGCTCTCTTTCCCACTCTTCTTGCTCCCCTCGTGATGTAAACCCGGCGCGTTGTCAAATGGAAAGCAAGAGATGAGAGAGACAGGGCAAGTAGAGAGAAGCAGAAGGAGAGACAAAAGAGAGAGAGTGAGGAGGAGAGGAGAGAGAGAGAGAGAGAGAGGAGAGAGAGAGAGAGAGAGGAAGAGAGTAGAGAGAGAGTAGAGAGATGAGAGGAGAGAGAGGTCAAGGAAGAAAAGAGAGAGGAAAGAGTTAGCGCAGAGAAAAGAGAAAGAGAGGAAGAGACAGAGCAGAGAGCAGAAAGAGACAAGAAGAGACAAGAGAGAGAGAGACAGAGCAAAGTGAGAGGAAGCAAGAGCGAGGCAAGCAAGAGCCGAGAGGCACCTGGTCGGCTCCTCCTCTGCCTCGGCCCGCCCGCGGGAGAGGTACACGAGGCGCCGTGGGTTGTTAACTGCTTTGCTTCGGTGGGTGTTGAAGCGAGGGTGGAGGTGGGCGAGGGGGGAGGGGGGAGGTATGGGGGGGTGGTAGGGGACGGGGCGAAGGGGGACGGAAGGGACGGAAAAGTTGGGGGGGGCAGAGGTAGGGGGAGGGGTGGCGGAAGGGGGGGAAGGGATGGGAGGGGGCGGAGGTAGGGGAGGGGACGCGAAGGGGGGGGCAGAGGTGGGGGAGGGTAGGGGGTAGGGAGCGAAGGGAGACGGAGGTTGGGGGGGAGGGGAGCGAAGGGAGACGGAGGTGGGGGGAGGGGAGCGAAGAGGACGGAGATGGGGCGAAGGTGGGCGGGGGCGGGCAATCGTACGTGTTTGCATGGGCGTGGGCGGGAGAAGGGTATCGGTGGGGTATCGGTTCTCTTGGGCGAGTGACGGTTTGGTTTCCTTGTGCTTGGTTTGGTGATGTCGCTGTTTTTTGCTTTTGTTGTTATTGTTGTTTTTGTTGGTGGTGGTATTGGTATTGTCATTATTGTTGTTGTTATTGTTGTTGTTGGTGATGGTGGTATGGTAGTGGTGCTAATGAATATTGTTATTATTACTAATGATATTGTTATTATTATGTTTATTATTGACTAATATGATATTGTTATTATTATGACTATTAACATTGTTATTATTATTATCATCATTGTTACTACCACTACTACTGCTAGTACTATTATTATTATTAATATAATTTTTATTATGATTATTGTTGTTATTGTTATTGTTGTTGTTATTATTACTATTATCATTATTGTTATTGTTATCACTATCATCATCATCATTGATTCTTATTAATATTGTGGTTGCTGCTATCATTATCATTATTACTAGATTTACTGCTACACATCTATCACCTTAACTTCCTTTTAAATGTCAGTCTCGTGTTTGTTTATCATCTCCTGCACACGTCACCCCCCCCCCCCGCCCCCCCGGAAAGCTCCTCGAAAAGCGACTTTATTCCGCGAGATCCTATCGCCCGTCGCCAATCACCTTTTAGTTGGAGCGTTTGGAAATTCCGGTTTCCCTTCCCGCCCGCCCCCTGTCCCCCTCCTCCCCTGTCCCCGAAGACGACCATAAGTCAAAACCATAAACGACAGATAACGTGTTGTTTTGGCCACGCGGGCGTACCGGGACGACGACTGGGCCCCGGTGGTCGTTTAGGCCGTCGGTCGTTCGTATAAGGTGTAAGGTAGAGCTTGGATGGGGGTAGGAGGAATGGGAGAGGGGGAGGGAGGGAGGGATGAGTGGGAGGGGGAGGGTTGGTGGAGGAAAAGGAGAGAGAGAGAAGAGAGGGAAATGGAGGAGAAGGGAAGGGGAATTAGGGATTCTATACCCTTTATTTAAGGAAGGTGGGAAGGAAACGACCAATAAGCAACGGAGAAGAAGAAAGGGGAAGAATCAGCCAAAAAAAGAAGTAGAAGGAGGAACAAGGAAAAGGCAAACAATAACTAAAGATGAATAAAATAATAAATTGTAGTAAATTATGATAAACTGTATTATTACGTATCTTTATTTATAACTGATGTATTGTTAAAAAAACGACGATAAAGTACGAATAGTGAGCATAAAAACAATTAAATTTACGTAAAAGTAAATATTAGAAACGGATAATTTGCCTTAACACACGTAAACGGTACAATAAAAACAATGATTATGAAATATTAATGAATGTCTTGTTGATGATATAGGATTAAGGATAAATATTAATTGGATATGAAGGTCCTTGATTGTGAACCGGAAGGAGGAACCCAACATTATTTTATCCAAAAGTTTATTTATATTCATTTATTTAGATTTATATTGATAGATAATATGTGATGTGATTATTATGCTTGGCGCTTTGTCTTTTTTTAATTTTATTTTTGTGTTTTATTATTGTTGATTCATCATGAACGGCGCCCAATGTTTATTAATGATATATTTATTGATTGATATATTTATTTATTTATTTATTTATCATATTTATTATTTAATTATTTATTAATTGATATATTTATTTATTTATTTATTTATTTATTATATGTATTATTTAATTATTTATTAATTGATATATTTATTTATTTATTTATTATATTTATTATTTAATTATTTATTAATTGATATTTATTAATTAATATTTATTAATTAATATATAATTATTTATTATTATATTTAATTAATATATTTTATTTGTTTGTATTTTTTGTTTATTATACATCTTTATTGTATCTGAACGTGATTATTTTACATGTATATTTTCTCTTGTGTCTATTGCATAAATTGTTTATTATTGCTTATTTATGTCTATTTATTACATGTATTGCTTATTGTTTCTGTTCCATATAATATTTGTTATTGTTTATTTAAGTCTATTTATTACATGTATTGCTTATTGTTTCTATTACATATATTATTTGTTATTGTTTATTTATGTCTATTTATTACATGTATTGCTTAATGTGTCTGCTGTATATATAATTTATTATTGCTTATTTAAGTCTATTTATTGCATGTATTGCTTATTGTCTATTTATTGCATGTATTACTTATTATGTCTATTTATTATATGTATTTTTTCCATCTTTATCGTGCTTTTGGGATCGATGTCCGGAATTCACCTCCGATCTATATTTAGCGACTGGAAACCGGATATTGAACCGGGTATCGAGACGGGCGTTAAACCGGCGTCTCGAATATCCGTTCTGTTCACATCCGAAGCCAGAGCCACCGTGGACTTCCGTTAAGTGGTGTGGATGCGTAAGTGGTGACTGGTTGTGCGGGTGGACTTACGGACTTATGGACTTACCTGTGTGGCGTTGTGGACTTATGGACTTACCTGTGTGGAGTTGTGGACTTATGGACTTACCTGTGTGGAGTTGTGGACTTATGGACTTACCTGTGTGGAGTTGTGGGACTTATGGACTTACTTGTGTGGAGTTGTGGACTTATGGACTTACCTGTGTGGAGTTGTGGACTTATGGACTTACCTGTGTGGAGTTGTGGACTTATGGACTTACCTGTGTGGAGTTGTGGACTTATGGACTTACCCTGTGTGGAGTTGTGGACTTATGGACTTACCTGTGTGGGTTGTGGACTTATGGACTTACCTGTGTGGAGTTGTGGACTTATGGACTTACCTGTGTGGAGTTGTGGACTTATGGACTGTGTGGAGTTGTGGACTTATTGAGTTGTGGACTTATGGACTTACCTGTGATTTTGGTGAGTCGCCGGGTGTGGGGTTCGGGTTTAGGTGGAGCGGTAGGACTTGTTGGGTGGAACTTGGGAGTGGATTTTGTGGGATTGGCGTTCGGGTGGAACGAGGGGGTTGCTTGGTAAGTGGAAGGGTGGACTGCTGATTGGGTTTCCGTGTTCAGGTGGAAGGGTGGGTCTCCCGACGTGGAATTGTGGAGTGGTGATTGTGGGTTTCTGTGTGCAGGTGGAAGTCCTTTAAGTGGAATTGTGGACTAGCTGATTATGGTTTGATGAGCAGGTGGAAGTCCTTTAAGTGGAATTGTGGAGTGTTGATTGTGGGTTTCTGTGTGCAGGTGGAACTCCTTAAGTGGAATTGTGGAGTGCTGATTGTGGTTTGATGATCAAGTGGAACTCCTTAAGTGGAATTGTGGACTTGCTGATTGTGGATGCTGACTTGCTGATGGAGTGATGTGCAGGTGGAACGATAAGAGCTCCTTAAGTGGAATTGCGGAGAGCTGTCCGTGTGTCATCCGCGCTTTATGTGGAGAGACGAGCGCTAGATGTCGGAAGTGAATTTTTTTTTTTTTTTTCTCAAGTGGAACGTATTTTCAGAACATTGCAAGTGTGGGAATCGATCTCTTCCAAGTGGCGAGATGGAACTCTCTCAAGTGGAACTGGTACAAAGCTTGCTGAACGCGGGATGCAAAGGATAAATAGGGATTAAGATGATGATTGTCCCGAGAGCCAAAGACGAAAGTGTGAGTGCATGAGGAAGTAGGAATTCATGAATAAGTTTAACAATGACCCTCATGATGCTGCCTGCATGGTGTGTGTGATGATTGTTGGCAGAAACACTTAGATGTTCCGTCTGTTTTGTGTTACGTGGGGATAGAAGTGTGTGTGTTGGGAGGAGGGGAGGGAGGGAGGAGGAGGAGGGAGGGAGGGAGGGAGGAAGGGAGGGAGGGAGGAGGGAGGGAGGGAGGGAGGGAGGAGGAGGAAAAAGGAGGGAGGGAGGAAGGAAGGAGGAAAGGGAGGGAGGGAGGAGGAAGGAGAAAGGGAGGAGGAAGGAAGGAGTAAAGAGAGGGAGGGGAAGGGAGGGAAGGAGGGAGGGAGGAAGGAAGGAGGGAAAAAGGAGGAGGGAAAGGAAGGAGGAAAGGGAGGGAGGAAGAAGGAGGAAAGGGAGGGAGGGAGAGAAGAATGGGAAAGGAAGGACGGGATGGAATGGATTTAGGAGGAAAGATGGAGAAAAGATTAAAGGAGAGAGGATAAAAGGGAAGAGAGAGAGAGAGAGAGAGAGAGAGAGAGAGAGAGAGAGAGAGAGAGAGAGAGAGAGAGAGAGAGAGGAGAGAGAGAGAGAGAGAGAGAGAGAGAGAGAAGAGACAAAGAGAAAGAGAAGAGAAAGAGAGAGAGAGAGAGAGAAAGAAAGAAAGAAAGAAGTAGAGAAAAGACGGGAAGAGGGTTAGAAGCGCAGGGTGTTGGAAGGGGGTGAGGGGATGGGGAGGGGTGGGTGGGAGGGGGCGTGTCCAAAGGCGGGAGGGAAGGAGGCGTCGCATAAAGCTCGTTCTTGACCGGGCGAGTTCGGTGATAATTGCAATAACAACAGCAATTAACAGTCTAATTATTCGCGGTGATGGTGGAGATAATTGGCGATCGCAGATTGTAAAACTGTCGCGAGGAATTTTATTTCCAACACCTGTCGCTGTCGTTCTCCTCCCCCTCCCCCCCACCTCCCCTTCCTTCCTTCCTCCTCCTTCCTCCCTCCTTCTCCTTCCTCCTCCCTCCTCCTCCTCCTCCTTCCCTCCTTCCCCTCCCCACTCCTCCCTCCTCCCTCCTACCCCCTTAATCCGTCTTTATCCGTTCTGTATTCCCACTTCCATTATCCGATTCTTGTCCCCTCCCTTTCCCCCTCCCCCCTCCCCTTCCCCCTCCTCCTCCCTCCCTCCTCCCTCCTTCCCCCCCACTCCTCCCCCTCCTCCTCCCTCCTCCCTTTATCCGATTCCGATTCTTGTCCCCCCCCCCCCCTTTCCCCCCTCCTCCTCCCTCCTTCTCCTTCCTCCTCCCCCCTAAGTCTTTATCCGTTCTGTATTCCCTTTCCATTATCCGATTCTTGTCCCCCTCCCCCCATCCCCCTCCCCCCTTCCCCTTCCCCATTTCCCCCCCTCCTCCCTCCTACCCCTCCTCCCTCCTCCCCCTAAGTCTTTATCCCTTTCCTTTATTCCCCTCTTCCATTATCCGATCTTGTCCCCCATTTCCGCCCCCTCCCTCCCCCCTCCTTCCTGCTCCCTCCTTCCTCCTCCCTCTCCTCCTCCCCCCCGCCCCTCTCCCTCCTCCCTCCTCCCCCTAAGTCTTTATCTGTTTTGTATTCCACTTCCATTATCCCGATTCTTGCCCCCCCCCTTTACCCCCTCCTCCCTCCTCCCCCTTTCCTCCTCCCTCCCCCTCCTCCCCTGCCCTCTCCTCCCTCCTCCTCCTTCCCCCCTAAGTCTTTTCCGTTCTGTATTCCCACTTCCATTATCCGATTCTTGTCCCCCCTCCCCCTTCCCTCCTCCCTCCTCTCTCCTCCTCCTCCCTCCCCCTCCTCCCTCCTCCCTCCCCCCTCCTTCCCCCTTCTCCCCCTAAGTCTTTATCCGTTCTGTATTCCCACTTCCATTATCCGATTCTTGTCCCCTCCTCCCCTTCCCTCCTCCTCCCCCCCCTCTTCCCTCCTTCCTCCTCCCTCCTCCTCCCCCTCCCTCTTCCCTCCTCCCCCTTAGTCTTTATCCGTTCTGTATTCCCACTTCCATTATCCGATTCGTTGTCCCCCCTTTCCCCCTCCTCCCTCCTTCCCTCCCCCCCTCCCTCCTCCCCCCTCCTTCCTCCTCCCTCCCTCCCTCCTCCCTCCCCTCTCCTCCTCCCCCCCAGCCCGTTCTGTATTCCACTCATTATCCGATTCTTGTCCCCCCTTTCCCCCTCCCCCCTCCTCCTCCTCCTCCTCCCCTCCCTCCCCCCCCTCCCCCCCCTAAGCTTTATCCTTTCTAATTCACTTCCATTATCCGATTATGTCCCCCTTTTCCCCCTCCCCCCTCCTTCCCCCTCCCCCTTCTCTCCTCCCTCCTCCCTCCTCCCTCCTCCCCCTAAGTCTGTATCCGTTCTGTATTCCCCACTTTCATTATCCGATCTTGTCCCCCCTTTCCCCTCCTCCCTCCTTCCTCCCTCCTCCTCCTCCTCCCCCCTCCTTCCTCCCTCCCTCTCCTCCTCCCTCCTCCCTCCTTCCTCCTCCTCCTCCCTCCCTCCTCCTCCTCCCCCTAAGTCTTTATCCGTTCTGTATTCCCACTTCCATTATCCTATTCTTGTCTTCCCGTTTATTATTATTTCTTTGTTTTATCGTCGTTTACTTATTCCCCTTTATTGTTCTGTTATCGTCTACTACTTTTTCCCCTTTTCTTTTGGGTCTATTTCTTCTCCCTCT
>NW_020872890.1:212306-214806 GCF_003789085.1 Penaeus vannamei
CCCTTTCCTCTCCGTCATCCTCCCCAACGGCATCCAATCTCGTTCCCGAAGTTTATCAGAGCAACAACTTAGCACCTTCACCGCCCGGACGCGCCTCGAGCACTGCGCTGCCTCGATGGACGCCCGAGGTGCTGCTCCGGCCGTTCCCTCGTTCCCTTGCGCTCGCTCCTCGTTGTCCTGACAAGGAACGGCCAGCCTCGTCGACACGGCAGGATTTTGTGGTATTCGTGTGCTATCATCATTGTCATCATCATCAATCATCGTCATCATTGTCGTCATCACCAGTTATTTTGTTGTCATCATCGTAATAAATATCATCACTGCAGTCAGTCACCATAATCATTATCATTATCATCATTTTATTATTATAGTGATCTTCGTCATTGTTGTCATCATATCTTATCGTATTCCTCTCTTCCTTAATATCAGTACATCTATCAAGTGATATCTAAGTGGTAAGTTTGTATTTAAGCCAAGATGAATGTATAATTGTCAGTACAATAAAATTGTCATTTTTCTAACAAGTAAATCTACGTTTGTCTTACATTCCATCGCGATATATAGTATTTTCCACGATTTCATATATATTTTTAGAAATTATTCATGCCCCGGCTAAAGTTTTACAAAGCCATTGTGCCATTTTAAAACAGACTGATAAAAACTGATGGTAAAAAACGATTTTTTATTTCGTTTTCAATTTCACGTTCGATTAAGCCACGACTTTTTTTTTCTTTGTATTTCCATTAAACCAAACTGAGAATATTGTTATTTCATGAAAATAGTAATCAAAGGCTGTCCTACCGGATTACTGAAGTTACATCCACTTCTTGATTCTGACTCCATAATTAACTAAATTATTCCCAGGAAGGTCACACGTCAAGGGCCAAAGGTCGAAAGAACAGAGAAATTCAATATGTTTACAAAAAAAAAAAAAAAAAAAAAAAAAAAACACGATTTTTAGTAAAGAAATGGTAATCTAGTTGAAATTTGAATTGAAAACTAAGAAATAAGGAAAATATCAACGGTATTATAACAAAATGCATTTTCCGTTTAAGTCGAAACTAGTACCGTCCGTTCGCCCTTTGACCCTTGACATTTGACCTCTCTGAACGTTCTTTTCCGACGAGAAAATACGACAGCGGAGATAAGAGCAGGGAATTCCGAGAGAAGATAAACAGAATGGGAGATGCATTGCAACTGAAGGAAAAATGCACAGAAGTGTTGTTTCACAGACATCGTGCTGGGTAGTGCATGTGCAGGAAAACCTTTCGAGTTTATGTAATTGGATATATATATATATATATATATATATATATATATATATATATATATATATATATATATATATATATTATAATATGTATGTATCATGAAAACTCACACGCACACTTATATACACCTCTCTTTCTCTCTCTCTTTATATGTATATATATATATATATATATATATATATATATATAATATATAATAATATAGAGAGAGAGAGAGAGAGAGAGAGGAGAGAGAGAGAGAGAGAGAGAGAGAGGGAGGGAGAGATAGATACTGCACACACACACACACACACACACACACATATATATATATTATATGTGTGTGTGTGTGTGTGTGTGTGTGTGTGTGTGTGTGTGTGTCTGTGTGTGCGAGTGTGTGTGTATGGGTGTCTTGTGGGAGGGATATTTACATGCATATGTACACATGTACATGTATACAACAAATATACGATACTTTTTTTCAGAAAAGGAATTCCGGATTATTCAGCAGTCATAACGATATCATAATTCGATCTTTATACCGATTGGAGAAAATTCAATTTCACGTCGTTTGGAAAATTTTATGTTCGTGCTGGGATCATTAGACTCTGGAAATCAACCTTTTTCCTGATCGTCACCTGCCTTGCTTGTAGCATCAGGAAAACTACAGGCTTCTCATATGATACAAAATAATAATGATTATAAGTAGATAATTAAATATATAAGTAGATAAAAAAGCAGGATTAGATAACGCAAAAAAAAAAAGAGAAAAAAATGTGAAAACAATAAAGTGCCACATATTTCCCACATCCCCCTATTCCCACGCCGCCCTTTCCTCTCCGTCATCCTCCCCAACGGCATCCAATCTCGTTCCCGAAGTTTATCAGAGCAACAACTTAGCACCTTCACCGCCCGGACGCGCCTCCAGCACTGCGCTGCCTCGATGGACGCCCGAGGTGCTGCTCCGGCCGTTCCCTCGTTCCCTCGTTCCCTTGCGCTCGCTCCTCTTTTGTCCTGACACGGAACGGCCAGCCTCGTCGACACGGTAGGATTTTGTGGTATTCGTGTGCTATCATCATCATTGTCATCATCATCAATCATCATCATCATTGTCGCCATCACCAGTTATTTTGTTGTCATCATCGTAATAAATATCATCACTGCAGTCAGTCACCATAATCATTATCATTATCATTATTATTATAGTGATTGTCGTCATTGTTTCATCATTATCTTATCGTATTCCTCTC
>NW_020872890.1:217306-219806 GCF_003789085.1 Penaeus vannamei
TGGACGCCCGAGGTGCTGCTCCGGCCGTTCCCTCGTTCCTCGTTCCCTTGCGCTCGCTCCTCATCGTTATCATTGTCATCATCATCAATCATCGTCATCACCATTGTCGCCATCACCATTACCAATATCTTTATCATCATCATTGATTATTATTATCAAGATAATAATTATCAAGATATTATCATCATTGCTCTCATCATTATTTTATTTCCTTTCTTCCATAATATGAATACTCTTTAATTAAGTGATATTCCTTAAGTCTGGCAATATAATAAAATGCTGTTATCTGTGGCTGTAATCTACTATTGATTTAATTTTCAACTCGATATATATTGTATTTTTCCATGATTTCATATCTTTATTTAGACATTTTCCAAGTTTCAGTCAAACTTTTACTCCGTTATTCTGTACTTCAAAATATGGCTTTATAAAACTGTTGGTAAAAGCCGATTTTTTTCAGTTTCAATTAAATATATAAGTATACGTTTTCAATTCCATTTTGACTAAGCCTTGACTTTTAGCCATTACATTTGCATTAAATAAAATACAAATTTTTGTTATTCCAAAAAGGAGTAGCGAAAGGCTGCCCTTCCGGTTACTGACGAATGCAAAATCAAATTTCTCCAAGTGTCTAGAATCTGGGAGTCTTGATATCCGTTTATCGTAATTGCATTACAAATCCTCTAATACAATCGGAGCCTCTCTAACACGCTTGCACAGAAAAGCTTTGAGGGAATCGCTCACCAGTGTTGAAAAGCTTTTCCCAAGCTCTACTTCCTCCTAACGCACCTCCGGCTCTTTCGATAACGCCATCACGTTTCTCTGCTTCAAATGTGTCCTAGATTTACTAATATACAAATTATCTGTTGATATAAAGCAAGGAGGATATCACCGGGATCTTAATCTGTGTTTAGGTACTCTGTGATGCTCCTCGTTGTATGATTATAGGTTTATTTGTAAAGTTGTTGAAAAGGGAACATTACTATTTTCAGTGTTCAGACCTGTATCAACATTTATAAATATTGAAACATCTCATTGTAAAAAGAAGAAGAAGGGGAATTATGTTTTTCTTAATGTCATCCACGAAATCTCAAGATTGTTGGTGAATAGGTAAATACACAGACTTATTGACTTAAAATTGAGAGAGTAAGTATGTGATACATGCACATAAACCTGAAATTCTTTCCTGCATTTGCACCATCCAATACGATCTCTGAAGCAAGACTTCTGCCGGTGCATTTTCCCTTCAGGAGCAATGCATCTCCCACTTTGTCTATCTTCTCCCGGAATTTCCTGCTCTTATCTCCGCTGTCGTATTTTCTCGACGGAAAAGAACGTTCAGGAAGATCACACGTCAAGGGAAAAAGGGCGAACGAACGATAGTATTTTCGACTTCAAGAAATGCATTTTGTTATTCGATTCAGTTTACGATTTTTGATATTGTTATTCCCGTAAATCCTAGTTTTCGTAATAACATTTCAACCATATAACATTGTGGGAGACTTGATCATATGTGTGTGTGTGTGTGTGTGTGTGTGTGTGTGTGTGTGTGTGTGTGTGTGTGTGTGTGTGTGTGTGTGTGTGTGTAGATAGTCTGTTATAAAATGATTACTGAAATATCGATCACGTTCACCTGTTGGCGAAGCGTCATTTTCCCCTTTGTGAACGCGCAAATTCCTTAACCGCTGCTTGGTGCAAATATGAATTTCCGAGGAAGGTTTGCAGATAAGAGGCCTAATCCCACAAGTCTCTCTTTCTCCTCGCTCTCTCTTTCTCTCTCTCTCTCTCTCTCTCTCTCTCTCTCTCTCTCTCTCTCTCTCTCTCTCTCTCTCTCTCTCTCTCTCTCTCTCTCACACACACACACACACACACACTACACACTATCTCTGTTACAATCATAAGATTTCCTCCAAGGAAGGTCCGTGACGAAACAATATGATCTTGAAGAAGGAAGCTGTTCAGAAAGACTTCTCTTACTGATATGCTTTTGTTGTTTTTCCCTTGAGGCAGAATACACACATGCACACACTCACACATGCACACACGTGTGTGTGTGTATTTATACATATATATTTCATATATATTCGTGTATGTATATCTATATATGTTCACATAAATGTATATATGTATATACATATATATTCACGTATATGTATATATATTATAACATATATACATTCACGTATATGTATGTGTATTTATATATATATATATATATATATATATATATATATATATATGCATATACATACATACATATATATATATATATATATATATATATATATATATATATATATATATATATATGTATATATATATATATATAAATATGTATATCTACCAATCTCTCTCTCTCTCTCTCTCTCTCTCTCTCTCTCTCTCTCTCTCTATATATATAATATATATATATATATATATATATATATATATATATATATGACTGTAACTAATCATGTTTATTCTTCCTTTGGGCTAATATCATTACCCTCTTTTTAAT
>NW_020872890.1:229806-232306 GCF_003789085.1 Penaeus vannamei
ATAGTTCTAATTTATCATTTACAGAAACCCGTCTATCTGTATGTTTATCTATCACTCTTTCTCTATTTCACTTTTTACGTAACTGTCTATCGATCTAGAACAGAGTCGCGAACAAAGCTCATGTTTAGTGGGTCGCCACATAAGGGTGATGATGATGGTGATGATGAGGAGGATGGTGATGATGATAATGGCGATTTTCTCTCTCTCTTTTTTCTTGCTGTCTATGTTTCGTTGTTTATCTTTCCATTTCTCTCTTCTCCAGAGTTCAATTCTCCTTGCCTTTCTCTCTCTCTCTCTCTCTCCTCTCTCTCTCTCTCTTCTCTCTCTCTCTCTCTCTCTCTCTCTCTCTCTCTCTCTCTGATGGGTGATAATGATAATAATGATGATTATTGATGATGTGATGGTATGGTGATGATGATGATGCTGATGATGATAATTATGATGATTATTGAATGTGATGGTGATGATAATAATGATGATTATTGATGATGTGATGGTGATGCTGAAGGTGTGATGATGATCATGGTGATGATGATGATGATGATAATTATTGATGATGCGATGGTGATGCTGAAGGTGGTGGTGGTGGTAATGATAATGATGATGTGATGGTGATGCTGAAGATGGTGGTGGTGATGATGATGATAATGATGATGATAATTATGACAATGATGATGATGACGATCTTTAAATATATGGCAAAGAGAGAGAGTCTGAGGATCGGGGGAAAGGACTCTAAACAAAACACTTTAGCAAAATACATCATTTTGTTATAGAAAAAAAGAGAAAAAAAAACTCATTTCCTTCCTATGTATCTTTAATTGAATATATAATATTAAATGCTACTGTTAGGCGAGGAATTACATTAGTACATTAACTTACTCGTTTAGTTAATGTAATTGGGTTGATTCCCCTTAACATATATTCGTCTAATCTCATTTCAGAATATTGATAATAAAGGATGTTGCAGGAAAGAAAATATTTTTGTTGTTTTATGGAATACAATATGATGTACAATTTTTCTCTCTTCGTTCCTCTCTCTCTCCCTCTCTCTCTCTTTCTTTCTCTCTTTCTCTCTCTCTTTCTCTCTCTTTCTCTCTCTGTTTCTTTCTCTTTCTCTCTCTCTCTTTCTTTTTGTGTTGTGCGTATGTGTGTGTGTATGTGTGTGTGTGTCGTGTGTGTGTGTGTGTGTGTGTGTGTGTGTGTGTGTGTGTGTGTGATGTGTGTGTGTGTGTGTGTGTGTGTGTGTGTGTGTGTGTGTGTGTGTGTGTGTGTGTGTGTGTGTGTGTGTGTGGTGTGTGTGTGTGTGTGTGTGTGTGTGTGTGTGTGGTGTGTGTGTGTGTGTGTATATGTGTTGTGTGTGTGTGTGTCTGTGTTATGTGTCCGCGCTCGTTTTCCACCCAGCAAAAATATTGAAACGTTCAGCTGAATAAATCTTAATACTTACACTTTACGTTCTCCTGTTTGAAAGTATTTGTATGAAATAGTCAGTTATCAGATTTAGCAGCATTGCAGTGCGTTCGCGATTTTATGAATGTGTCGAAAAGGCAAAATCGTGCTATCACAGAGAAATAGATGGTAAATGAAAATGTGTGTGTGTTGTGTGTCTGTGTGTGTGTGTGTGTGTGTGTGTGTGTGTGTGTGTGTGTGTGGTGTGTGTGTGTGTGTGTGTGTGTGTGTGTGTGTGTGTGTGTGTGTGTGTGTGTGTGTGTGTGTGCGTGTGTGTGTGTGTGTGTGTGTGTTGTATCTGTGTGTGTGTGTGTGTCTGTGCGTATAAAGAAGTGTCAGACTCATATTATGATTCTATATCTTCCACTCTATAAACATGTTGAAATGCCAGTTTAATAGAATTGCAAGTTGCAAAATGATCCAATTTCGGTTCGGGAATAATAAAGAGAAAACTTACAAGCGCTTACAAGAGTTATTTAAAGTGTATTCAAATAAGTTTCAGATTCACACTTTGTACGAAGCGCATTTAACACCCTTTCCCGGGAGTGTGTATTGTGAAATCGAATCAAAGCAAAGGATGTTGTTATGGTTACCGATAAATATCAAAACGAAGAGAAAGAAAGTAGTATTGAAGGAATATGTCAATGTAAACTAGTTATAGCAGAGAAGCATCACAGACACACAGACACACACGCGCACGCACGCACGCACACACACACACACACACACACACACACACACACACACACACACACACACACACACACACACACACACACACACACACACACACACACAGTTTATACTCACACACATATAGAAACATACTCACGTTTATACATACATCATACTTACAAACATACATACATTCCTACAAATTCATCATGCACACACAAGCAACCAATCGCAGCAGCAGCAACAATCAAGCACACACCTACGGGCGCGCTTACACACACTAATCGACAAAGTTCACACCCGCACACCGACTTGTCTCACTCACAGGCGGAAAACGGGCGCCGCTTCCACGCTGACGCCCTTCCACGGTTTAACA
>NW_020872890.1:237306-239806 GCF_003789085.1 Penaeus vannamei
AAGATATTCGTTCTCATTCATACCTTTCCACATTTGTCAACATGAATACGGTTCATCCTTACTTTCTACAAAGTCTATGCAATCCAGATACCTTCAGTATAAGGGTAAACACATCCAAAGACGTCACAGAAGTAAGAACTGTAAGCGGCATATATAGAAAAAATGTATGAACACATCACGGAAGTAAGAACTGTTCATGGCTATAGAAAAAAATGTACGAATAAGAATGAACATCTTTTTAGTCCATAATACATTTGAAGATAACGACCACACCGTCAAAAAACATTTAAGATACAATCAAAGCCTTTCAAATACATCTCTTGTGTTGCTAACATATTTGTTTATTCATACTTTATGCTCTTTGTGAGTAGCAATTCTAACCATCACAATCAACTCCTTTAGCAGAATACAAATAGCCTAAAATGCAGACAGTACAAAACATATCCAGCTGATAACAAGGGAATCAAAGCTAAACAACTTTGTGAAAGAAAGATTCAAAACTTTCCAGCCATAAATTAAGTCAGCATTATCGTATGAACTCAACTATTTTCTTTATAAAATATAGTCCTCAGAACGCGGTCCGCAATCTTAAAAAAACACCCATTTATTTTGTCTTGCAATGCCATACACGATTTCGTTGTAGCTGTGTTTGAATTAAATATTTTATTCAAGAAAGGCTTTTAAACTGAATATACACACACAGACACACACATTCAAACACACACACACGCACGCGCGCGCGCACACACACACACACACACACACACACACACACACACACACACAACACACACACATATATATATATATATATATAATATATATATATATATAATATATGTATGTATAATCTGTATGATTGTTCAATCAAATATAAAAGGCTACGTTCTATCCAAAAAATATTTGCAATTAAAAATTGCAATGCAAATAAAATGATAGAGAAAAAGTCTTTCAAAACAACTGAAAAGAGTCCAGTAATGACTCCTGAAAACAATGCACGGAAATGCAACTTTGATCAAATGGAAAGGACCATTTCTAGTCATTTTTGCACCTTTGTAACTTTGCATGTGCATACACACACACACACACACACACACACACACAACACACACACACTCACACTCACACTCACACTCACACTCACACTCACACTCACACTCACACTCACACTCACACTCACACTCACACTCACACACACCACACACACACACACTCACACACAACACACACACACAACACACACACACACACACACACACACACACACACACACACACACACACACACACACATACACACACACACACACACATTCATATCACATACAAATGCACGAACACAGTCTTACACAGAGTCAGAGAGAACGAGAACATTAGAGAAGAGAAGAGAGAGAAAATATCAAGGAAATACAGACATAGAAGTATGAATGACATACAGAGAAATTAAATAATAATAATAATAAAATAAAATAGAAATACAGTCAGACGAAGAACATAGAAGACAGGTATACACAAATAAAACTACAAAAGTAAATTAAAAGACTAGCAAACAAGAAAAGAAAAGAAAAAAAAAAAATGTTCACTAATTCAGTAAAGAAAATACCTGAAAGTAATGTGTTCTGAATGCCTGATATTTTATAAGTTGATGTCATGATACAGAGAGCAAGATAGCTAAATAGATCGACAGAGATAGATAGAATAGATAGATGATGATAGATAGATAGATAGATAAATGGAGAGAGAGAGAGAGAGAGAGAGACAGAGAGAGAGAGAGAGAGAGAGAGAGAGAGAGACAGAGAGAGAGGAGAGAGAGAGAGAGAGAGAGAGAGAGAGAGAGAGAGAGAGAGAGAGAGAGAGAGAGAGAGAGAGAGAGAGAGAGAGATGGGTAGGAATGATATGAGAGAGAGATAGAAAGAGGAGAGAGAGAAAGAGACAGACACATAGACAGACAGAGACAGACAGACACAGAACACTAACGTATCTTTTCATCTTCCAGCACAAAACAAAACTAACCGACGACCAAGATATAATGATTTACAGCTGTACCTTTTTTCTTCCGTAAAGGACGCTATCAGATTGCAGGTGACGAAATGGATTTCCCTCTAGAACCCTCTAAGTGTAATTGCACGTGAAGGGGAGGAAGAGATTGCAAGATTACATAGACAAATTGGATTCAGAAATTACACCACTTGAAAGGACGAGAGAGGGCCAAGTATAAAAAAGGTTTTTGTGGGAAAGTGGGAGCAAATAGCCATAAAAAAGAAAAAAAAATCTATAAAAATAGTAACTTGATCTTTAAAATTGTTGAATTGAATCTTGCCATCATCATTCTACCTATCAAAATCTGTTTTTTCTACCCTTGAATATATCCTTAATCTACCATCTACCAAAATCTACTCTTTCGCCTTGCTTTCATTTTTAGATTTTACTTAATGTAACTGTTTATATATGCAATTTTAGAAAAAAAAGGATAGTAATAATTTGCAAACCTACACCTTCGG
>NW_020872890.1:247306-257306 GCF_003789085.1 Penaeus vannamei
ACTGCTTCACGAACGAGCACTGTAAAGTTTCATGAATAACAAAGCACGGATAGCAATGCACTCGAAGCTAATAGCAAGTAGTTCCACCATCGAATCGTGTGATGATCCGCGTATCAATTACCTGTGCCCTGACGCCAAAGGAAGCAGACATGGCCTAATTCATTAATTCATATTTACGGATGATAAAATGCAATGGTGTTTCAATGCTCGGTCTAAAATGATCCCCCACCTCATTGGCCAGAATTCTGATTATTCTTCAATAAAATGATAGGGTGATTTGCATAGTTTATCACTTTATGAAGAGAGTCAAACGGTATTAGTGCTGTGGAACAAATTAATAACTTGGATCATAACAGTTATGTATCTTCTTATATAATAGGCACAGACTACCTGCAATATTATGTGCCTGAGTGAAAGTGGATCCAGATATTATGATTTTGCTTAAATATCTATCCTTTTTTTGTCTAAATGATAACAGAAAAAGATTATCGCAGATACATAGCTTCCACACTTATATCGCAGTGTTACATACGATTCATTAAAACTCACCTAATCACTCGTAATTCACAAATTATATATTCGTTACTTTCACAAACATATCCATAAATCCTACATTTTTCAATAGTAGTTTGCCAATAATTCTACATTCATAACAATGACTAAATTAGATCATAATCATATATATCTAATATGTAGCCAAAGTTATGGTTATTACTGTAGTATATGCGTTGATATCGCCACTTGAAATACACCTTTTCCTTATATATCTTTGGTTCAGTTAATAGTGTACATATTTGCGTCATCATACACACCTTCTGGCAATCATCAACGCAAAATGTATTAACTTCGGGCCAGCGTGACTGCCACCAAGAAGTGATTTATCAGCTGGCTCGAAAGAGAAGTGAAAAGCAGAAGCGTTTCATTGAGATTGCGAAAGGGGAGCTGAAGGCAAAAGGCGCGATTAAATGTATTTACCTAACAGCACGCGCTACTAAACACAGCCACGAAGCACTGAACAAACGTAATGTATTTAATGAAATTGCTAGAAGAGAACGAAGAGAAGTACAACTGAAAGAGGTGCGGTTCATAGCCTCCACTTCATAATTACCGTTCGCCTTGATGTTAGCGGTCACTGGCATCTGGCACGTGTCGGAGGGACTGTATATCGCTGGATCAGGGGAAAAGGAGAGGGGGGGGGGAGGTGCCGATGCTGTGATATCTAGGACCTGAATTGAAATGTTAAAGACGAGCAGGGGGTTGGCAATGGTGGGCAGGACGCTGGGGTTTGCTCGACCCTCCGCCATGAAATACTATTAGATCGATCCCTTTTCAGCATTCTTGTTTATTCTCATACGTTTCCGTTTATGCAAAGATAGTGGATTTATACACGTGAAGGGAAGGGATTTAATAGCAGGTTTCTTATTCAATACTATCATTTCGAAAATTGGTTTCCCTGCCATTGCGTTCACCGATTCACCAGCTCATCCGAAAAGAAACTATTTTTTATCGACGAAGAAAGAAAACTTGTCAGGGAGCGATCCTCTCAGTCAAAGCATTAATTAACCATGGACTTCGTCTGCCAACCGTCCTATCTCCTTTAACTGTAGTATGGTCTCACTGAGCAACACTTTTCACCTACTTTACGTCCGTTACTTCAGTTTTACTCTTACTGTCCTCTCTCTTAAGGTAAAGGTTTATATAGTGTTCACTTAGAGCACTAATTACCCAATTAATGTTGTTTGTGGGGATCAGTGAGGAACAAATGTTTCTAATTTCTTCATCACGAGTTGAGAATAGTGAAAACACGTCAGGAAAATAATGAAAGCACATCAAATCTTCATAATTAGACCTGGACAAAAAAGGCAATTCTTTGTCTAAGATCATTTAAAATCCTATTAAGAAATGCAACCCTCTTTCACAATTCGCCATTACCTAAATAGATGATACTACTGCATGGCCCAGGCCGATTAAAAAACAAAAATCCGGGTTTTTTTATCAGACCTTTTCCAAAATTTAAAAGAGGCACGCGATTTTTTTCCTTTTTTTATGTTGTATTGAGGCCAAATCAAATTACTTTCTAGAGACAATGCCTATAAAATGGACAAATCTGCATGTAATTCTCAATGAAAAACGTAATTCTTAATGAAAATAAAGGTAATAATTGGTGGAACACAGTGCATTTGAGTTTTTTTGCTAGTTCTACAGCTCGAGGACAGATCCCATCATTGGTGACTCCTCAGGGCAAGACCCACTTGTGCCCAAGGTACATATTTTCCATTTTAGTGTCTAACAAAGAAAGAAAGGTAAAATGAAACGTGTTGCAGTTCGGACAGATGTACTCAGTGGAGGCCATGTTGGTTGTTTCACACACACACACACAATTGAACGATACAACGAAGACAAGAATTTACAAACGGGCCCCGAAGCGAACTACCTCAAACTCTCATATATACATGTATATTTACACACACACACCACACACACACACACACACACACACACACACACACACACACACACACACACACACACAACCCTGTTCGCCACGCAACGCCTAGCGAAACGTTCTGTTAGGTCGGCCGTTCACTTTCGCCACCCAGCGCACGGGGCGGTTTGCCCGAGTGAACGCAAGGTGAACACGACACAACATGTTGAGTAGAACAACACTGGCTTTTGCGGCGATCGTCTTCTCGCGATATTCGGGCCCCGATCGATTCCGGGATGCTTGCCGCGAGGACATTTTGCGAACGGCGGCTCTTTTGGCGCATGTTTAGATATCGAAGGAAATCAATGCGGCGGCGATTTTCAGATGTGGCGCTGATGAGAAACTGGATTTTTGTAATAGGCCTTAGGTATATATATATATATATATATATATATATATATATATATATATATATGTGTGTGTGTGTGTGTGTGTGGTGTGTGTGTGTGTGTGTGTGTGTGTGTTTATCATCTATATATATATATATATAATATATAATATATATATATATATATTATATATATTATATATATAATATATATATTATATCTATATCTATATACATATATATATATATTATATATATATATATATATATATATATATATATATATATATATATATATATATATATATATATATATATATATATATATATATATTATATTATACATATATATATACATAATATATATATACATACATATATAATATATATAATATATATATATATATATATATATATATATATATATATATATATATACAGTACATATATATTGAATTATTTAACCTTTTTTACGTTTTTTGTTTCTTGTTTCCTACTTTTTTTGGTAAGTTGTGAAAGGCAACCCTCTTCAATATCATTCGCTGTTGCTGAAATCAATACCTCTTGGGTAAGGTACGTCTTCTACCAGTTGTAACCAGACACAAAAGCAAAAACACGAGAGAACGGAAGACACGTGGGTGCCTAATCATCGTTGCCATTCTAGCGATTCTAAAGTTTCTGAGCCATGACTTGAGAATTTATTTAAAATATTACTCTACCTTTGGCAATTAATAAGTCTTTTTTGGTGGGACAATAAGGAGCTTTTACTCGTCTTGCGGTTTTCGGAAAATATCAAAGGCAACACAGTGCCTGAGTGTCTTCTTTTGTTGAGAGCGAGTCAAATAGAGTTATTATTAGCAGTTGCTTAGGAAACATCCGGGTTAAGGAACTTTTTTCATGTTCCGTGAATCATAGACGTCAATAATATTTTAAACATATATTAAAAAGAGACTGCTGCGCAATATAAGGATAAATTGTATCACACAAGTAAGTGCTATCAGAAGATAAGAATAAACAGTTATGTCTTGATAGACTGACAGCTAAACAGACAGGCTGATAGTAACAGACAGACAAACGGGAGACAGACAGACTGACCGATATAAACAACAAATAAATGTGGACAAAACAATACAGGGTCGATCGCAATGGACCGGTCGATCACAAGCCTGTTTTAAGTCGATCACACTTACTATACCTGTTAATAATTCGTCCTTCAGATGTCATGCAAATAGCTGCAGTAGCATATCCAAGTACTCGTGATACTTGGATTATTATATTTCTCTTTTTCTGGGAATAAGTTATATTTATATTTATAATGATGGACATGTCTGAACAACATACAATTAATTATGTTTGAATCTTAGGCTGGTAGATCGCATCCGGGTAACTGTAGAAAAAGTAGATGATAACTCGCAAAAGGTTAGCTACCCCGGCTATACTCGATGTCTCCTTCCTATCCTTTATTATTACTGGTTTTGTAATATTCAGATATTCAATTCGAGTCCTTAGTTATTACATATCTGTTTCTCGGTGTGTGTGTCTGTGATTTCGTGTGGCTGTGTACATGCGTGTGTGTGTGCGTGTGTGTGTGTGTGGTGTGTGTGTGTGTGTGGTGTGCATACATATTTCTGTGTCCACATACATATTTCACTGTACACATATATCTGTAATGTAAAAATATGTGTGTATTACACACAAACACCACACACACACACACACACACACACACACACACCACACACACACATATATATAATATATATATATATATATATATATATATATATATATATATGTAACACTGATGTCAAAATTTCTTAAAAGAAAGAATTCAATTCATCATTTCTTTCAACTGTATCAAGCATCTCATTCAAGTTATAAAAGGATATACTTTAAAAATGGAATTCATTGAATTATAATTTAATATAAACCAGTAACCCACAACATTCACAAGCAATCATTAAATATAGTAAAAAGCACAAGCAGAAATTAATATCAACCACTGAATGAAAAATGGCAAATAGTAAGTATTAGGAATGAATCAAATTAAAAGCAACGTTTTCTATACCGGATATTCCAATAGTATTAAACATTGGTCCAATTAATCAACGTAAAGTTTTCATCCACGCATTGGTGTTAAATAAACCCCCTTTCCAATTCAACAGTAGTTGCTGCAAACCAACTTCCAAAACCAAAATGTATTATCTCGGGATTCAAAAACCCACCATGAGTCTACAGGCAAAGTCTAGCCAGCTTGCCAAGCGATTTGCTAAAGTTGCTTTGGGCTTTTGAAGGCAATTCCGGGATAATTGTTTGGACAGGCTCGTTTGAGAATTCCGGCCTCCCCCCTCCCCCTTCCCCTTCCCTCCCTTCCCTCCCCTTCCCTCCCTTCCTTTCCCCTTTCCCTCCCTGCCCTCTTAGGCTTCTGTACCTGGAAGCCTAATGAACCGAAGGCAAAACAGAATGGCAAGGAGATTGGGAGGCTGGGAATCAGAGAGGTTTTGCTCGCCTCTCTGTCACCGAGGTGGTAATTGGACGCTGTGGAAGGGCTAATAACGATGGTTTGTGTGTTGGTTTGGAATTCTCAATGTATGTATATGGAGGGGGAGATTTTCAAAAGGCTGGTGAGAATGGTAAAGGCTATAGTCGATTTGTGATGTGACTTCAGTTAATGTATGTAGAAAAGCGCTTTCAGATTAGATTTTCAGATAGTTTATACCTATCTATGTATGTATGTATTATATATATATATTTATATATATATATATATATATATATATATAATATATATATACATTTATATATACATATATACTTATATATATACATGTATATGTATGTATATGTAGTAATCTACCTTTCATTTTCTTTATATCCGTGTGTTAGGTGCTCTCTCTCTCTCTCTCTCTCTGTCTCTCTGTCTCTCTGTCTGTCTGTCTTCTCTCTCTCTCTCTCTCTCTCTCTCTCTCTCTCTCTCTCTCTATATATATATATATATATATATATATATATATATATATATATATATATATATATATATATATATATATATATATATGTATATATATATATATATATATATATATATATATATATATATATATATATATATATATATATATATATATATATATCTGCATATGTTCGTACCAGCGCGCGCGCATTTTTGTGTGTGAAACCTAGGTAAAATCAATAAAGAGAGAGAGAAAAAAAATCTCACAGCTAACAAATACTACACTTGTTTACTTGTGATTGGTAATTCCAAAACTCATATACAATATCTATTGTCATCCACCTTCTTCTTTTTTGTAATATTCCTTATACAAGTATCTGCTGATATTATTTCAGATAACTCCAACCTATCCAAAAATTAAAACGATCATTATATTTACCATACCAACCGGACTATTTTCCTTACTATTTTACACAATCTTCACAGTCTATAATAGGTCCCTTCCACCTTTATCTCTTGGAAAATAAAGTCTATATCATCCACTTCTTGGATGCAATACCGTTCTACTAACACAGCCTAACTATTTCTGCTGAAAATCTACCCCCACCACTTTTATTATTATTTTTGATAATAATAAATAATAATAATAATAATAAAATAATTATAATATATAATTTATAATGATAATAATAAATTTATAATAATACAATTTATAATAAATAATTTAATATAATTATAATAATAATAATTTAATAATAATAAATTAATAAATCTTCACTTCTTAATTCTCAATTTCTTTCTTTCTCTTCTTTTTGTTACTTCTAAAATGCCCAAATGCCTATTACTCCTTGCTCTTCCCCCCCCCCCCCATTACCTGTCCATAAAGTAATGACGAGCACGAATTCCGTCCCTTTGTCTGTGGTGAGGAGATGAACCGTGGTCAGCAGGGTTCCAATTCGGATTTTGGTTCTTTGTATATAACCTGCTATGGTTAATGGTGATTCTCCTTATGCTCGTTTTCATTATCATTGTTGTTGTTAATAGCATTATTATTAATATTATTTTTTTCGTTATCATCATTATCATTTTATTGTTTTCATTCTATTTATCATCCTCATTATCGTTATCAGCATCATTATCATTTTACTTATTGTTTTCATTATTATCATTATAATATTATAACATCATTATCATCCTCATTATCTTCATCATATGTATCACTACCGCTTACAATTTCATTCCCTTATATTGAAATTAAATGTTCTACTTATTCCACTCATATTAAATCAAATACAGTTTTGTTTATACTATTTTTTTTCTTTCGAGGATAACCGATGTGTTAACTGTGATAACACCTAATTTAAGGGAATTAGTTAAACAGAATTTGGCCAAATTACAAAATGATTTCGATAAAAGTGTGAACGTAATGCTGTTTGATAATAAAACATCTCACACTACACATTTTATAACAGGATAACGACAGGATTGATATTGTAGCAATCTCTTTGATGGAAAGAGTAATTGAAAATACGTTCCAGCTTTCATTACGATTGTGTTTATTAAAAAAGCAAAAAAAAAAAAAAAAAAAAAAAAAAAAAACCCCCCCAAAAAAAAAAAAAAAAAACACAGTTAACCAAACTCTCTTCGTTTCAATAAATAAATCTCCCGGAGCGTAATTTGCAAACCGAGATACCCGCTTCAGCCTCCTCTCTCTCTCCGCCTCCGCTTCTGCCAACTTGCTCGTGTTGTGCTATGAGCCTCAACCGGATTATTGCATTACAGAACTCGGAGATCCTGAATACCCGCCCGACACTTCCAGCTCCGTCGATTTAGAGCGAAGTGAAGCCGGTTTTCGAAATATGAGAAGTGTTTAATTCCAGCGGCATGAAAGGCAGCGTTCTCGAGGGTGTTTATAGGTGGCAGCGGTTCTCGAGGGGTGTTATAGGTGGCAGCGGTTCTCGAGGGTTGTTATAGGTGTCAAGTGCAACTCTTGGCTCTCGAGGGATTACATGACAACAGGTGAGACAACATCAAAGTATCGCGTGAACAGTACGGGCTTGTCTGATTCTGGTGCAGAGAACGGAGACGCTACAAATACGGGGATGTGTTCATATGGATGGATTGGCACGTATATATATACATCTCTCTGTGGTGTGTGTGTGTGTGTGTGTGTGTGTGTGTGTGTGTGTGTGTGTGTGTGTGTGTGTGTGTGTGTGTGTGTGTGTGTGTGTGTGTATGCATATATGTATACATATATGCATATATAAATGTATAGTATATATATATATATATATATATGTATATACTATATATATAATATATATATATATATATATATATATATATTATATATTATATATAATATATAATATATATATATATATATATATTATATATATATATATATATATATATTATAATATATATTATAATATATATATATATATATATATATATATATATATATATATATATATATATATATATATATATATATATATAACTTGTCGAGATTTGGCACAAAAAGTACCCGGGCCATTCCTACAAAAGAAAATCCGCATTCGCTGAATTACGGAAACTTTATTTCCCTTCAAAGCAGACCCTGAGGCTCCCTACACACTTTACCCACAATTCTTCCCTCTGCAGGAAATATTTTTGAAGTTCTTTTCTGACAGAAAGTTGCCCCGAGGCATTTGTCTGTTCGGGGCAGGGAGATGCGAGGCACAAAAGCACGCACCCGAGCACTATTGATGTGTGTCTGTGTATGTCTGTTTTTTGTGTAAATTGCGTATATATGTATGCTGTGCACACACGCACATACATACACACACACACGCACACACACACACACACACACACACACACACACACACACACACACACACACACACACTCACACACACATATATATACGCGTGCACACACGTATATTTACTATGCGATTAAACTAATATGAACTTGAATATATTTGTAAATCTGGCCAAAATGTGAAATAGAAGGATATATTTTCCTTGAAATATGAGGAAAATGACACGTTGTTTTTCCTTTCAAGTTTACAATCTCCTAACTACACCCCCCCCCTTGAACAGGCTCTTAGGCCCGGCTACATAGTGTGAATTCCTCGTCATAATCCACAAATATGTATTCCATATTTATTCTCAATTTCTTGATTTCCAAAGCAAGAACAACAAGTATTCTTGAAACTCTTGTTCTAAAACTGCCTAAAACTGCAAGAAATTAGACCTTAATTTATGGAAACAGCGAGGCATTAATTCATCCAAGATATTTGTAATTTTCCAATTTGTTATTATTTGTTTCTTTCAGCAAATTATATGTATATGTGACCAATGATATCAACACAACTGAAAATTCAACGACGTCAAGTTGCTGTGCAATTGGTTTCAGGAAATGCAACATTAATTAGTTTCGAATCCTCCTTCACACAATTTTCATTCACGAAAAAAAGAAGAATTCTGCTGATTTGTTTCAAATTAAAGGCCTAATTGATTACTTGTCAAACAAAGATTGAAATTAATGATACTAATTTAGAAGCTTCAAAAAAAAAAAAAAAAAAAAAAATTTTCCTATAAACTACTAACTTTTTAAAGTATGCTATTATTTCTGCTCATACTTACTATTTTTCATAGGATTAAGGTCATCTCATTTGTAACAATGTCTATTAGATTTGGATCAAATTAATATATCTCATGAGAAAATGTTTGCAATTAAGGTTTGGAGTCTAAAAGTGTGTTTACAAAAAAAAAAAAAAAAAAAAAAAAAAATTAAAGTAAGGACAGGCCATAAATGCAGACTGACAAAGGTCTGTTTGCTGATGTTAGAACATTACTCCAATTATCGGTAAAAAAGCAAATATTGTTCTTTAGAACGATGTTGGGAGCGAGGTACGTGTGATAACATTTTTTTTTTAATGTTTACACACCACGTGCTTGTGTTACGTTCTGCATATTCGTACTAAAACGGAGACACACACACACACACACAAATAAGATCAGTGTTCATACCCCTCACCCATACAGTTCACAAAAAACGTAAAGGCTATATAAAGACCAAAGTTTAATCAATATTTTAATTCAAATCCTCATATTAGTCTTACCATTACCATCTGAAGTCATACAATTACATGATCACAATCAACGAAAGAGAAAAAAAACAAACATACATTATAAAGAAAATGTTATATCTCTATTACAGATAATGTTGACGATTATACCCC
>NW_020872890.1:289806-292306 GCF_003789085.1 Penaeus vannamei
TGTGTGTGTGTGTGTGTGTGTGTGTGTATGTGTGTGGTGTGTATGTATGTATAATATATATAATATATATATATATATATATAATATATATATATATATATATATATATATATAATAATATATAATAATATTTAAAGGTGGCCCCAAACCCGAAAAACTCAATCGTTGCCATATATTGTGTGTGTGTGTCTGTGTGTGTGTGTATCTGTGTGTGTGTGTGTGTGTGTGTGTATCTGTGTGTGTGTGTGTGTGTGTGTGTGTATCAGATGCTTTTTCAATATCATGTAAGACTTGCTATATAAAAGCACAGATATGACGTCACGAGCGCTCCAATATTCCAGTCTTGATTTGCACTTTCTGCACAACACGACACAAATGATAAAAAAAGAGTTTGCAAAATGACAAATTACCATCTAAATGCACTCTTGTCCCGTTCTCCCTCCAACCTTCCTGTCTCCCTAACATCTTAAAACTCAAATCCATCTGCATCGCTGCGTGTCCTTGGCAGACTTTTCCCATGGTGCCGTGTCTCATTTACGGTTATTTCCGCATTTCCTTCTGTCATATTAACCTCTTCTCGCACTCAAAAGAATGGCGGGCTTTGGGTTTTCTGGATATTGCATTTACAAACTTTTCCGGAGTCTTGATGGCGATTCTCCGCTTCTGTTTCCGGTTCTGTCTGGTTGTCGGGCTCTCTCTCTCTCTCTCTCTCTCTATCTCTCTCTTCTCTCTCTCTCTCACTCTCTCTCTCTCTCTCTCTCTCTCTCTCTCTCTCTCTCTCTCTCTCTCTCTCTCTCTCTCTCTCTCTCTCTCTCTTCTCTCTCTCTCTATCGATCTATCTCTCTCTCTCTATCTATCTATTTATCTCTCTATCTTTCTATCTGTCTCTCTCTCTCATATTCTCTATGCATCTATCTCTAGCTTTCTATCTATCTGTCTGTCTGTCTGCCCATTTGCCTGCCTAGCCATTTAAAACTATACTTTTTGTAATACAGCTTCGGCATAGCCATCTAAACAAAAACATTAACTTGTCAAATACTCAGGTGAAAAGATGTTCAGTAATGCTTAGAGCAAATGAGGGTTTTACCAAACAATATTAATTGTTACAATTATGGTCACGATTGTTTTTATATAGGTTTCATCTACAAGTTTGTGTGCCTTTTAAAAAATGTATCATACGTGACAAGGCAAGTAAGTACATACATATGAAAAGGAAAGATTTTTTTCGTTGATTATAATCTAAAATTAATCTAGATTTTCGAGAAAATGTAATCTATATGATAAATAGATAAAAAGTAATAAAAACTATATGCAATCAAAATACAAAACCACCTCATAATTAGCGCAAAACTACAAACATTCAAAATATATATATGCATTTCAGATCATATCTAATATTCTCATTCAGAACTTTTGATTCCCGAAGGATATTATTCGTATACATCGAAATCTTTAGCATAGAAGTTACAAGAAATTGTTCGGGGAAATATATCTATACCCTTCGTTAAATATTCATTTATATCTCTGTCTCCTTACTTACCTGTGTATGTATGTAAGTATGTATGTATGTTGATGTGTCTATGCATCTATCAGTCTCTCCATCTCTTCCACTGCTTATCAGTCTAACTGTCTATCTATCCATCTGTCTGTCTGTCTATCAGAGTATCTATCTATCTATCTACCTACCTACTTATCAGTCTGTCTGTCCTATCCCTCTCATCTATCTATCTAAGCTACCTATCTATCTACCTGCATATCCTTATTTCTATCTACCTATCTAGCCATTTCTCATTATATCTATCTTTCTATATATACATACATACATACTTACAGATACAAATCTAGGAAGCGTGGACAGGTCAAATTTTTCTGTAAATATCACAGAAAAAACAATGATATAATACTTAGAATAATAGTTGTTTTAACAAGTGATATCATAGGACTAAAAAAAAAAAAAAAAAAAAAAAAAAAAAAAAAAAAAAAAAAAAAAAAAAAGAGAGAGAGAGAGAAAGAAAGAAAAAAGTAAAGGGAGAGAATTTCTCAACAAATCGTGTCGAGAAATGTTGAAGAAATTATATACCATCCCAGAGGTAAAGCAGGAAACTTGTTGCATCTTGTGAGATATGACAGCCTTCATCATCAAAGGACCTTGCAACTGAATGGCAAAATTATGGTGTGAAGGCCAGTGCAAGGGCAGCGCCAAGAAAAGCTTAATGGTTCTGCATTCCACGCGCGTCCGTCAGTTATGGTGCCAGATCTGACACCTTTAGTGATGAGGGACACACTGGCTTAGGCTAAGAAGAATGAACGCTAGATTGCTTGGGGAAAAAAAAAGTTATTTCTCGATATTATTCATCGCAAAGATATTGTAAAATAATTGATTATTGGTTTGGAGTGTGGAGTTAAAGATACATAAGGATCATCTTACAAAATTTCGAATTATATATATATATATATATATATATATATATATATATATATATATATATATATATATATA
>NW_020872890.1:299806-302306 GCF_003789085.1 Penaeus vannamei
GAGAGAGAGAGAGAAGAGAGTGTATATGTGTACATGCACGTTTGCCTTTATTTTTCTTAAATTATAGTGTTAAAAAATATATATTAGGTTCTCCATAGAATGAGAACTAGCCTCGAGCATACGAGTTTCATAAGGTCATGATTTTTTTTCTTACCTTTTTGCATGTTTAAGGGGAAAATAAAAATCATAATGACCTTTAACTTATGAATATTTACCTGCACATATTCCAGGAAGATAAACATGGCTAAAAGCGTGTACTTTGACTTCTCGCTACTCAAACCAAAACCTGGATATTGTACTTTTATGCAAATCTAGACGTGATGATCCCACGAAACTGAACATTACTTACAGTTACATCTTCAATTACAATCCACTTATTACGAACAACAGCACAGTTAGAAGCGAGAAAAAAATTGCAGTCTGTTAAGAAGAAAGTCAGGGGAGAATGTAGAATTAATAAATATGATATGCATGAGTAATGTACTAGCAAGAGAGTAAATATTTAAGGTAGTTATCAAAGCATGAAATCCAAGGGTGTGCAGAAAATATCATTAGGTATACTGTATAACGAAATAAATGAACGGAAAGGAAAATCAGTTTTTTTTTTTTTTTGGGGGGGGGTATTGGAAAGGACAGAAAGTTCAATAAAGGAATATCTTATCAAAGGGAAACAAATGGATTTCATAGAAAAAAATCTGAATCGTTAAGATCTTAATGCAGCTCTAGTAATATTATCTATTTAATCTGTGTGAAAGTAAAATCAATCTGTATATCATTAAATCACACGTAGAAAAAATAATTATAGTGAAGATAAGAATAATTATGATAAAAAAGACAATTATAATGATAATAATAATAATAGTAATGGTAGTGAAATATAATGAATATAATCATCATCATCATCATCATCATCATAATAAGTATAATAATAAATAATAATAATAATAATATAATGATAATAATGATAATAATACTCCAGCCATTCCTAACTTCTTTCATGGAGGGATGTCGAGATGAGACCTTTTTTCTATTAAAAAGTTAAAGTTCACTAATGCTAAGTATATTATTGTTCATTTAGAAAGTAACTACGGTCTTTTGAGACGCTCAAACTCCTCTTTTCTTTTCTTTTCGTTTATTTTTTTTTTTTCTTTTTTTTTTTTTTTGCCTTTTACAATTCTCTATGTTTCTGTCCATCTGGCTCTCTCTCTCTCTCTATCTATCTATTAATATCTCTCTCTCTATCTATTTATCTATCTATCTCATTAAGTTTTTTTCTATTAACATATAAAAGTAAACTAAGGAATAAATATTCAAGAGATATGAAATAGATATACCGGGAACTCATATATTTTTTTTCTTTTGTTATCCACTTTACATGTAACTCTCTCTTTCTTTTTGTCTTCCATTATATCGTACAGGAACAGGCGATCTCTGAGCTATTTTAGAATGTACATATCCTATGACTTTTTAAGGAATTTATAGCACACATATATCCATGCATGTGTGTGTGTTAGTGTGTGTGTGTGTGTGTGTGTTAGTGTTTGTGTGTGTGTGTGTGTGTGTGTGTGTGTGTGTGTGTGTGTGTGTGTGTGTGTGTGTGTGTGTGTGTGTGTGTGTTGTGTGTGTGTGTGTGTGTGTGTGTGTGTGTGTGTGTGTGTGTGTGTGTGTGTGTGTGTGTGTGTGTGTGTGTGTGTGTGTGTGTGTGTGTGTGTGTGTGTGTGTGTCTGTGCATGTGTGTGTTTGTCTGTGCACGTGTGTCTCTGTGCGTGTATAATATGAGTGTGTGTTCGTAAAAGTATGTGCAGCTATATTTATACTTGTACAGCTGTACAAATCAGTAAACTGGCAGTAATCTTAATATTCTATTTTCCCCGAATTCGAAATACTGGCTTGCTATTACAGAATATGGGTGCGTTTGATTGCTCTCTTCCTTTCATCCATCCCCATCTATGTTCGCGTTTAATATAGCGCACGGGAATGAAAAACGAACGAAGGAGAGAGAGAGAGAGAGAGAGGAGAGAGAGGAGAGAGAGAGAGGAGAGAGAGAGAGAGAGAGAGAGAGAGAGAGAGAGAGAGAGAGAGAGAGTAAGGAAGAAAAAGATGAATTCATAAACATATCAATAAATAAACACAAACACACAACGAATATATACAATTGATAAATTAGGAGAGAACCAAACAACACAGATTCCTCAAAGGGTTCGTTAAATCATTAATTTCTCCTGAGAAAAGTAAATCTCCAACAAAAATTCAAAGTTTTTGCTGCCGCCTGAAAATTCCTTTCTCAAGGGAAAGATTGGCTTGCGAGCGGAGAGTGAAACGCACCTTCCTGGAAAGGGTCTTTCGGCTTCTCATCAAAATACCCGTAAAGGAAGAACCGAGTTTATCGTCTGAGGAATATCAAATTTGAAGAATAGTAGTAATAAAAGGGAAGATTTATAGACTGACAGATACATATATTCACTTACACACACATACATACATACATATAAAACACACA
>NW_020872890.1:307306-309806 GCF_003789085.1 Penaeus vannamei
TAAACCCAACAGACTCCATCTAACTGGACCACTTTGAATCGCCCAAATTGCATAGTAATCTACTCTCCTCACTTTAATATACTCCAATTATCTATGCATGTTTATCAAGTTATTACAAACTTACTCTTAATTTATCCCTTTCCGCCCCTAAATCTGCCAAGAAGCTATTCTCCTCGCTTTTATTTATCCAAAACTATCCATCCTCTAGCATAAAATCTTTATCTTTATATCTATTGATCTATTTAGCTTGACCACTAAGCTCTAATTAAACGTTCCTTGGTTAAATCACCTGTGAAGGTTCATCAAAATCTAATAGTAATTATCGGTATATTCCTGGTGAATGATTAAATCGTGGAACTAACTAGTTAACAAAAGTATTAAATAGATAATAGAAATAATAAGAAAACATAACACGAGAAACAGCAAAAAAAAAACACGCAACGCGCGCCAATTCAGTAATTAATCAATTCGGCAAACCAGATGAATAAATAGATAACAAATAAATGATTAAAAAAAAACGAAAAGAGAAAACCTCACCTCTTAATCAGTCTTAACAATTAACCAACTGCTCAAGATAATTAGACGAATCATGAAACATTCCCAAAACCAGAGCCTCTTTTAGCGTAGTTACGAATCACTCCAGAAAACAATTGCGGCCACCACTCGGAAACCCATAAAACGAACGAATCGACCGAACTGTAACTCACACGAGAATTTCGCAAACACGGAAAACTTGCTCTCTATAATACGTAGGCAAAGGCTTAATTGGTTCGGCCATGTAACGGGCATAACGGCTGCCTCCCCTCTAGCAAACACCAGACGCGGCATAACATTTAATTTAGAAGTCGAATGTTATCTGCATAGAACAGACTAGGAAAAGACCTGCAGTGCTGTTAAATTTGTGAAAGGGGGTGGTAACAACTTAATGACGGTACGGGATGATATTGCTGGGAGAGTAAGCACGATAATTGATAATTGTTTTAGTTATTATCTATGTTATCACAGATACTAACCTATTTGATAGGATTTCACTGAGGTTGCTATCACCATGATATAGATAATAGTTATAATGATAAGAATGGTGTTTACTATAATAATTATTATACTACTGCCACTATTGCTGCCATTACTACTTCTACTGTTAATCATCATCATCATCATCACATCATTATCATCATTATCATTACAAATAATACTTATGATAGTACTTTTAGTCATGTTTATTGTTATTAGTTTTGTTTCATTGTTATCATTATCATCATTATTTTTTATTATTTACTTTAATTATTTCAATTGTTATTATTACCATTATCATTGTAATTATTATTACAATTGTCAACATTAACATTATTATTATCAACATCACCATCATCAATCATCATTACCAACATTACTTCATCACGACCACCTTCATATTATTATGACTTTCATCATTTCTACCTTTATTGTTTATGTCATAACATAACCATTATATTTTGAGCTTCCTGTCATCATTCTCGTAACTATCATATTTACTCACATATAAGAAAAGAAAACAGTATTTCTAAAGCCAAGTTTCCATGCATTGACATTACCCTTAAATCTAATGTTTTTGTTATTACGAACAAAAATAATGTGATTATTCCTCACAATTAATGTTCTCCTTGTTATATCATCATACTTTCATCATTATTATCGTTCCTGTTGATGTCATACATAACCATTACTTTTTGAGCTTACTTTATTTTTCTTGTCGTCATTTCTGTAACTGTCATATTTACTCACATATTTGTGAAAGGAAAACTTAGTATTGTTAAAGTTTTCGTGCATCGACATTTTTCAGCGTAGATTGGTCGGCTCTCTACTCGCTGCCTCGATACAAAAGTCACTGTTACGGATCTACAAAAGTAAACATTGGTTGAATGAGAGTTTCCAGACGACTGGAGACAGATTAAAATAACTCGATATTTGCTTTTCCAATTTTTGGATCGTTTCGAAATAGTAGTAGGATTTTCTCTTTTTCTTTTATGGAACTCGAAAGGGGAAAATGTAAAATAAATATTGGTAGATTGTGACTTTGGATTTGAAAAGTGAGTTTTGCTTCGGCGCGTGAATGTGTTATGGGTGATTTCTGTATTCCAATTACTGAAGTTGTTTACTGTGTGATATAGCTTGAAAATCATTTATCGTATTATGTGATGATATCAAAACGTTTGCAGATTTCCACAAGCAATTAAGATTCCTGCGCCATCGAAAATATGCACACTATTTAGACAGATAGATTGACGATAGATAGATATTGACCTTCGACCACCCGAAATACGTACACTAACAGACAGATAGACTGAAGATAGATATATAGATGTGGTTCTGTTTCCTTGCCTTATCAAAAATAAGACAAGATGAATAGTTTATATTAACGAAATATGAAATAGTATCAATGATGATGCCAAGAAACAGGATAATTATTTAGGGTTGAGTAACATGCGTTATTATTTCAGATGTGGATTTTCGTGATTCT
>NW_020872890.1:314806-316265 GCF_003789085.1 Penaeus vannamei
AGAAGAGAGAAAAGAGGAGAAGACAGGACAGACAGAGAGAGAGAGAGAGAGATACAGACACAGACAGAGACAGAGAAGAGATAGACAGCACAGAGAGAGAGAGATAGAAAACAGACAGACAGACAGACAGACAGAGAGAAGAGAAAGAGACGACTTGCTGCGAAGCGACCAAACGCCCCAGACACTATGCAGACGAACATCACCTGACAATCAGACGCCGAGAACAGGACAGATTCACTGATTAGCGCCACTTAAAATCTCTCACATACCTTCCGGGGGGATGGGATGGGGGGGGGTGGGGTGGGGGGGGTTGATCTCCAGGCATGAGAACAACGATGGAATAAACTCGGTCGTTGTGCCAGAAATACCGCCCTCGAAATAGAACACAAGAGGCCTCGTTAGCTACGATGGGGTCCCTTTGTACATTTAAGGATGCTGTCACACTGCACTTTTCGTCAATTTTTTGACAACTTTATTTAACATAAATACAAACATCCTCGAATATGACTCTTGAATTGACTATGCTTGGCTGAAAAAAGGTTTTCAGGCGGAAACGATCATTATTGTCTGACTGGAAAATCGAAAATTCGCTCAAAATGGACAAAATTTCAGAAAATTGTCAAAAATTGACGGAAAAAGTGCTAGTAGTTGACAGCACCTTAAGGCGCCGAAGGGAACCGAAGATAAAAAAAAAAAAGGGGGGGGGTGGAGGAAGGAACAAGTTGACACTATTGAGGGTGAGGGTATCTTGGAGGGAGTAAGGGTACTGGAAGGGTGTAGGGTGTAGGGTGAGGGTTGGGAGCAGAGGTGTTAGGGTAATGGGAAAGGGGGTAGGGGGAGGGGTTGGGGGGGAGGAGGTTAGGATGAAAATGCTGATGAGAATCAAGGATTGGAATTTTGGACCTCGATTTTTTTTTTTTTTTTTTTTTTTTTTTTTTTTTTTTTACATTGGAATACCTTATTACACTTACTTGCTTATGCTAATTTCTTTCGTTTGGGATATACTCCAGCTTTACTAGTCTCCGAAAAAAGAGAGAAAATATGCGAATAAAAAATACTATTAAGATGGCTAATTTTTGTATCAAACTAATAAAAAAATACATACAATCCATTCCCATTCTGATTACAGTGCAATGAGTAAATAAAAGAAATCTTTATGAATCAACTTATACCCATTCTGATGAAAATGCGAATTCGGTTGATAAAAAAAATACGAAATCAGTTTTTGTTTTCTTTTCTTCTTCTTCTTCTGTCTTCTTCTTCTTTTCTTTAAACAGATTGACCCGTAGAATTTCTTAAGCTAAAGGAATTTCGAACTTTATTGGATTTATTATATCGTTTACGAAACATTATGGAATTTCGGCTGTACTTTTCAAAGCAAATGTCTTTATAGTACATTTATCGGGCCTCAGCTTTAATAAAAAGGTCTCTATATTTCTTTAAACATTACTAGATAAAT
>NW_020872890.1:320469-325469 GCF_003789085.1 Penaeus vannamei
AAGAAAAAAAGAAAATCTTCCCCCTGAATCTGTCTCTTATCAGGATCGACGACCTAACGACATACAGCTCCCTCAGGATACCCACACTCTACCTCTACACCCACACTGTAATCATTGAACATTTTTCCTGAGTCTTTGTGAACACGTAGTCCTTAAAACGTACTTTTTTAAATACGAATATGTCCTCCACGGAATCTTTACGTTGTAGACACAAAAATGCTGCTTGGGATTTCAGGCTTCAGTTGCTTTCATTCGGAATCTCATATGTCCCAGCTGAGCCAGATGCTGTGTAATGTAAGTGTATCTGTTATAACGTGAATAGGAAACCTTGATAAAAAAAAAAAAATCTTCCTTTTTTTTGTTTTGTCTGTCCTAAATTGTATTTTTTTATTCTTTTATTTATCTATCTATTTATTTTTACTGATTCATTCCTTTTTCAGTTATAGCGTCTTATTATAGCACCACCAAATTTTTTTCTTGTAATTTTTTTCCCCCATGTCCCAAATTATTCTGATTGATAAAACCATGAATTATCACAATTCGGGCCAATGACACAATTCTTTAATAAAAGTTAAAAACCAAAATGAAAAAAAAGATACCTCCTTCCCGTGGCAAATTAAAAACTTCCATGATACATATAATTGCATAATTATATAATATATATTATATATATAATAATTATTAAAATAGTAGAATATTATATTATAATATATATATAATATATGGGTTTTGTATGTAATGTTTAATATATTTTAAAATATTATATATGTGTGTGTGTGTGTGTGTGTGTGTTGTGTTGTGGTGTTGTGTGACATCATATAATATATATATATATATTATATAAATATGGTAGTATATATAACTACTATAATATGATATACCGTATATACTTGACGACTATTATATAGTATAGTATATATATATTAATTATATATAATATATATAATATATAATATATCCATACATACACCACAACACACACACACACAGCACACACACACACCACACACACACTTAAACCACACACACACACAGCACCACACACACACACACACACCTGATATATATATATATATTATTATATATATTATTATATTATATTATATATATATATATATATATATATATGCATACATATAAGTATATATATATAATTATATTATTATATATAATTAAAAAAAAATTATTCTCATATACATTTATATATATACAGACTATTTTCTACTAAGAATACTTAATATTTATATTTTACTATATATTAACTATTATTATTAATATATTATATAATTTACTATTATAATCTATATATAAATATCCAATACCAGAAAAAGAAATATTTTCGGGCCCATTGAATCCAATCCCCTTCAATGCAAACAAATTCTTTTGAATTACGCGACATGATCAGATTATTCTTATTTTTTTCCTGAGAAAAGGAAGAAAGTCCTTGGCAATATTCGTCGACCCTCTCCCTACACGAAAATGGCTTTACGGTTCCCTTCGGCAAAAATTGTGGTAATAGGAAGATGTTCACTTTTCGTCATTCTTTGTCTTTTTCAGTTTCTTATTCCCCACCCGCTTTTTGATACTTTATACAATAGCAAATAAAAAAAAAAAAAAAAAAAAAAAATATAATACTTTAACATATTATACTATTATATATATAATATATTATACTATATTACCTTATAATATACCAATAACAATAATAATCTATATTCTTATATCTTATAATCTTACTGTCTCCCCTATCTATCTATCTATCTATCCTTATCTATATCCTATAATACTAAAAAAAATTTAAAAATTTTATATTTATATATTAATTATATATTTAATATATATAATAATATATATATATATTATATAATATTATATACATTATAATATATACATACCAATACATATATATATATATATATATACTATATATTATAAATATATATATATATTATAATATATTATATATAACATAATATTTAATAAAACATTATAATACATATATTATTAATTATATAAAAATTTAATTATATATATATAATATAAAAATTTTTTTATATATATAATAATATATATATATATTATATATTTATATATATAATATATATAATAATATTATTTATATTATATATATATATATATATAATATTATAACATATATATAAGTATATATATTATATTATATATTAATTTTTATTATGTATATATATGTATATATATATTAGTATATATAATATATATATATATATATATATATATCTTATATATATATATATATATATGTATATAATATATATATATATATATATATATATATATATATATATATAAAAGTATACCATAATATATATATATATATATATAGTATATATATATATATATATATATATATATAATTATATATAAATGGTATATGTTTTTTATATATATATATTAAAATATAGTATTATTATTAATATATATATATATATATATAATATAAATATTAATATATAAATATATTTAATATATATAAGTATATACCATATAAAGAAACGAAATTAAATAGAATAATAATGAAACAAAACTGTTTTGGACGTGCCCTTACCCATTTACTCCAATAATACTCAGTCTCTCTCCTGAGAGCGATCTTCTCTCTCCTCCGCCTTCTCGTCCTCTCTCTCTCTTCTCTCTCGTCCTCTCTCCTCTCTCTCTCTCCTCTCTTCTCTCTCTCTGACTAATCCTCTCTCTCTCTCTCTCTCTCTCTCTCTCCTCTCTCTCTCTCTCTCTCTATCATCTCTCACCTCTGCTCTCGCTCGCTCTCGCTCTCCGCTTTCTCTCTCTCTCCTCTCTCTCTCTCTCTCTCTCTCTCTCTCTCTCTCTCCTCTCTCTCATCTCTCTCTCTTCTCTCTCTTCTCTTCCTCCTCTCCTCCTTCCTCCTCTCTTCTCTTCTCTCTCTCTCTCTCTCTCGTCTCTCTTCTCTCTCTCTCTCTCTCTCTGCTCTCTCTGACACCGGCCAACATGCCCGGCCTACCTATGTCAATATCCATAATCACACAGCAAAAATAGAAAGTAATTATCTCCTTAATTGACAAAAAGTAAAAAGAAATAATAAAAAAAATCCTCGACATTGAAAGAGTTCTTTTATTGCTCCAGTTCTCAGAAAGAGAAAAAATCAGTCCATATGAGAAGAAGCTTTAATCTAAATTATTGAGATTTATTTATGAATCTTGGCCAATTTGAATATGGCCTTTTTAGATTGATAGATAGAGAGATAAGTCGAGAGAAAGAGGGGGGAGGGAAGGAAAGGGAAAGGTAGGTAGAGAGGGAGATGTGGCGAGAGAGAGAGAGAGAGAGAGATAGAGAAGAGAGAGAGAGACGAGAGGAGAGAGAGAGAGAGAGAGAGAGAGAGAGAGAGAGAAGAGAGAGAGAGCCAGAAGAGAGAAGAGAGAAGATAAAAGCGATAAAAAAGAGCGAGGAGGGGTAGGAAGGCGACGAGAGAGACAGGGAGAAAGCGAGGGAGAGAGACACACACAGAAACGGGGAAAGGAGGGGAGGAGAAAGAGAGAGAGAGAGACAGACAGACAGAATAAACACATAAACATAAACAAAGCTGAAATAAAATATCAGGAGGAAAAAGGAAAGACAGAAAGAAAAACGCAAAGAAGATAAAGTTTGAAGAAAATAGGAAGCGAAAACAAAACCAAAAGAGAAGAGAGTAAATGGAAAAGAGAGAAAGAAGAACAAAGAGAGAAAGGCGAGATAGAACAGAAAGAGAAAGGCGGATAGACGTATGAGATATTCATAAGAAAAGTAAAATAATGAATGAATAGGTAGATAAGATAAAAAATGTGAAGAAAGTTCAGAAACAAAAGAAAACGATAATTAAAAGAAAGGAAAGTAAAAAGAAAACGGAAACAAGCATCTGAGCATCCTGTGATGTTCAGCCTCCTTAATCTTCTCCTCTCATTCTTCTCCTTCTTCTTCTCCTTCTCCTCCTCCTCTCCTCCCCACCTTCTTAATCTTTCCTCCTCCCTTTTCCACCTCCTCTTACTCCTGCACCCTCCTCCACCTCCCACCCCCTCCTTCCCCACCCTCTCCCCCACCTTCTAAATCCTTCTCTTCTTATTCTTTCTTCTCGTCCTTTCCCCTTCCTCCCACCTCCCACCTCTCACCCCTCCACCCCTTCCCCTTCCACCCCCACCCCCTTCCCCTCCCCTCTCCCACCCTACTCCCCTTCCTCCCCCACTCTCCCTCCCTCCCCCCCTCACCTCCTCCATCCTCCCCACCCCACCGCTCCTCCCACCCCCCATCCCTCCCCCACCCCACCCACCACCTCCTCCCCCATCCTCCCACCACCCGTCCTCCCCCCACCCCCACCCATCATCCCACCACCCGTCCTCCCCCCATCCTCCCCCATCCCCCCACCCCTACCCCCCATCCTCCTCCCCTCGACCCTCGACTCGGTAAACAAAATTACAGGACAAACGAAGCTGGAAGTCGGAACACGCCCGTGAAAATCATGGGCGTCGCGACTGAGACAGAGTGAACAGTCGTTCCAAGAGTCAACAAAGTCGCGTCGGTCCGTCTCAGGAAATGGTATTTGGAATCTTTTAATTTTGCGGATTTTGGGGATTTCTTGTATTTTGGCGATTTTTCTTGGATTTCTTGTATTTTTGGCGATTTTTTTTTTTCTTGGATTTCTTGTATTTTGGCGATTTTTTTTTTTTTTTTTGAATGGGGATTGGGGATGAGATAAGAGGATGTGGGATTGTTTGGTGGGATTTTTTTGTTTGTTTGTATGTGATTGTTTGTATTTTTTGTTTATGTTTTATGCGGTTGTTTTGTGTGTGTATGTTGTTTTTTTATGTATGCGTTTGTTGTATGTGTGTTTGTGGCGAGTATCGAGCCAGAAGTTTGTTTGTGTATGTGTGCTTGTTTGTATTTTTGTTTATGTTTATCATGCGCGTATGTAGTAAATGTATGTGTTGTTTGCTATATGTTGTAGGTGTGTTTGTGCGAAT
>NW_020872890.1:330469-347969 GCF_003789085.1 Penaeus vannamei
TCTTCTCTCTCTCTCTCTGTTCTTTGTCTGTCTCTCCTCGCTCTTTCGCTCTCTCTGTCTCTCTCGTCTCTCCTCTCTCGCCTCGTCTCGTCCGTCTCTTCTCTCTCTCTCCGGGCAGTCTCATCATCGTGCTACTCTCTTCTCTCTTCACTATCTCGTCCATCCTCCTCTCATCTCACTCTCAAAATCAAGAAGTCCACCCCGTCTCTTCTCTTTTCTTTGTCTTGTCCTCTAACGTCGCTTCTCTCTCTCCGCTGCCTCTCGCGTCTCGTTCTCGACTCTCTTCTCTCTCTCTCTCCCTCTCTCTCTGGTCTCTCTCTCTCGTCTCCTCTCCTCTCCTCTCCTTCTCTCTGTCTCTGCCTCTGCCTCTCCGCTGTCCTCCTCTGGCGCCTCTTCCTCTCTTTCTTCTCTCTCCGCTCTTTTCTTTTGCCCCTTCCGCCCTTTCTCTTTCTCCCGCTGTCTCTTCTTCGGTCGTATACTCTTTCTCTCTCTCTCTCTTCCTCTCGTGTCTTCTCTCTCATCTCTCTCTCTCGCATCTCTATCTTTCTCTCTCTCCTCTCTCTCTCCGCGTCTCTCTCGGCGGGGCTGTCGCGGGTCTCTCTTTTCTCTTATATTTCTTTTTCTCTTTTTCGTCTCCTCTCGCCTCCTCTCTCTCTCTCTCTCTGTCTCATCTCCCTCTCGTCTCTTTCTCTTCTTTTCAACGTCTTGTCGGGATGCTTTGGGATCTCAACTTTGCTTCTATCCAATAAGCTTCCTAGGAATTGGATAACATAAGGCTAATTATTTCACGATTTGTCCATTACCCACCGTGCCATACTCTCAGCAATCCACCAGGGTGTGCGTTTGGGTTAAATATTTTGGTTTGCTACCTCAGCGGTGATCCGTTCACCGCCCATCCCGAGGGGAATCCGCTTGTCGCCGACTCCGCGGCCACCTTGTTTCCGGTGATAGGCCGCGGGGGGGTGGAGGAGAGGGGCTGCGGAGGGGGGTGGGGGCTAAAGGACAAAAAATGAGGCGGTTGCAGATTTGTGGTGGTGTGGAGGAAACGGGGGGGGGGGTGTTTATGTGAAGTGCGTGTGCGTGTGTGTGTAAGGCACTGTACGTGTTTCTTTTCCCTCCTTCATGGGGCTTCACTCACACTTCTTTTTCTTACCCTCTCCTCGTGCCCCCCCTCTCTCCCCCCCCCCCCTCAACCCCCCTCTCTTCTCTCCTCTCTCTCTCCCGCTCTCCTCTTTTCCTCTCTCTCTATCTTTCTCTCCTCTCTTTCTCTTATCCTCTCTTCTCTCTCTCTCTCTTCCTTTTCTCCCTCCTTTCTTCTCTCTCTCTCTCCTCTCCTCTCTCCCCTCTCTCTCTCCTTCTCTCCTCCTCCCTCCTCTCCCCTCCGGTCTCTCTCTCTCCTTCTCCTCCCCTCTCCTCCTCTCCCTCTCCTCCTCTCCTCCTCCGTCTCATCTCTCTCTCTCATCTCTCTCTCTCTCTTTCTCTCTCTTTTCCCCATTCCTCTCCCTTTCTCTCTCTTCTACCTCCCCCATCCTCCTCGACCTTCTCTTGCTCCTCCTCTACCTCCCCTATCCTCCTCCACTTCCTATGCTCCACCTCTTCTTCCACTATTCTTCTCCTACTCCCTCCTCCACCATCACCTCTCTTACACCTCCACTTATTTCTTCTTCTTCTCCCTCTATCTCCCTCTTCTTCCATCCCCCTTCCTCCTTCCTCCTCTTCCTCCTCTTCCTCCTCCCTCCCTACCAAGCATACTCCTCGCTTCCTTGGATATCCTTTATCCTTTGGCACGCATGGCCTCCCGTGTTCTCCCTCCTTGGCCCTGTCTTTTACGATGGCCCTGTTTTTGTCTCGGCCATTGTGTCTTTTTGCTTGCGAGTCCTTGTGCGTGCGGGCCGTGCTTGCGTCCTCTTCTGTGTCTGCTTAGCGCCGTTCTTTCGCTGGGGGATCTGATAGGGCAAGAGTGGGTTTGTGTTCTGTGCTTGTGTATGGGGGGGGAGGGGGTTGTGTGTGTGTACAGGGAGGGGGGGTTGTTTGTGTGTGTGTACAGGGTGGGGGGATGTTTTGTGTTGTGTTTGTTTGTGTTTGTTTGTGTGTGGGGGGGGAGGGGTGTTTGTGCTTGTGTGTGTGTGTGTGTCTGTGTGTCTGTGTGTGTGTGGTGTGTGTGTGTGTGTTTGTGTGTGTTGTGTGTATGTGTGTGTGTACGTGTGTTAGAGAGTGGTCAGTGTGTTTGTGTGTTAATGTTTGTTTTCTATTTGTTTCTTTGCTTGTCGGTGTGTTTTATGTTTATGTTTATGCTTGTGTTTTTTTTCTGTTTGTATTTGTATTTGTCTGCGTATGTGCGCCTGTGTGTCTCTGTCTTTATTTCTTATATATATATCCTATTTCATTCCACTGAAGTAGAAAATCCTAATGAGGATGAAAATGAGGATATTTCTTCCAGGTTTCAAAGTGATAATAATAATTACTGCAGTTCAGATTTATTAAAAGCATCGATGCAAGAATAACCACGCTAATGACAAGAAATGAAAAATAATAACCAAAATATTCTAAATAACATCATTATCATTCAGACGCATTTAACTTACTTTTTTCTCTTTCTTTCTAGTTACAAGAATAACTTTAATTGTATACTATTTTGCTTTTTATTATTTATTTATTATTATTATTATTATTATTATTATTATTATTATTATCATGCAAAACGGGTTGGAACTCGGCATGTCATTATGTGGTTGAAAACATTTCTCTAAAAAGATCAAAGATACCTTCGTCATTTCCTTGCTAATGACATCTTCATTGCATGGAATGTTGACTTTCAATATGCTCACTGGTGTTAGGGTTAGATTTTTTTTCTGGGGGGGGGGGGGGGGATTTTTTTTTTTTTTTTTTTTTTTTTTTTTTTTTTTTTAAGGGGGGAGGGTAAGACAGTTGATATAATGAACAGGTTTCTTCTACTGCGTAATGAGGTTTTAGATGTGATATTATTCAGAGGATTTGGGTTGGATAATGGCGTTGCAATATTAATTAAATAGTAGGATTTGTGTCGAGAGACAAATTTGGAATCATTATCAGTATATTCAGTATCATAATCATCATTATCATCGTCATCTTTATCATTATCATTATCATTGCCATTATCATCAACACCATCAACATCCTCATTATTTTACTACATTATTTACCTCATTACTACATCGCTATCATTACCCTTGTCATAATTGGCATAATCATTATCATCATCTTTATTGACATTATGGAATCAATTATCATCATTATCTTTATCATGGTGTTTATTACATTAATTATCATTTTTTACCATTATTATTACTATCATCATAATCATAAACATTTTCATTATCATTATCATAATCCTTAACCTCTATTCCTCATTCCTTATCACTATTATCATCATTCCTGTTTGTGTAATCATTATCAGCAGTGATATATTCTTTATTATCATCCCAATTGAAGTTATCTTGAATTTATGTTATTTCAAAAAAATCATTTAAGACAATTTGTAAATAAAAAAATAATAATAGAGAGAGGAGAGAGAGGAGAGGAGAGAGAAAGAGAGAGAGAGAGAGAGAGAGAGAGAGAGAGAGAGAGAGAGAGAGAGAGAGAGAGAGAAAGAGAGAAAGAGAGAAAGAGAGAAAGAGAGAAAGAGAAAGAGAGAGAGAGAGAGAAACTATGTTGGATGTTTAGCATTCAATCGGCAGCCTTGGAAAACAGTATTATGAATTATGATGAATATGCATTATGTGGTTTTCTTTCTTTGATAGTTTTACTTAGTTTGTTATCACTGTGATTCATGTCATTATTATCACCATGATCATTATCAGTAACATTATTATTATCATGATCATTATCAGTAACATTATTATTATCATGATCATTATCATTCTCATTGTCATTATCATTCTTATTATCATTATCATTCTTATTACCATTATCATTCTTATTATCATTATCATTCTTATTACCATTATCATTCTTATTATCATTATCATTCTTATTATTATCATTCTTATTACCATTATCATTCTTATTATCATTATCATTATCATAATCATCATTTTCACTAATACAAATATTGCATTAAAATTGCTATTTCAATAACCACAATATTTACTTCACATATTTCTACGTGTTATGAATCATATGTAAGAAATATGATTTAAATGTTCGTTCTAAATAAGCTCAAGGATGAGTCATATAAAGAATTGCTATTTCATTAATCACAATATTTATTTCAAACATTTCTGTATTGTGTTATGAATCATATGCAAGAAATACGATATATATTTTCATTCTAAGTTAGCTCAAGGATAAGTCATGTAAAGGAAACTTTTACATTTAGCCTCCCTTAGTGTTTTTTTTTTTTTTTTTTTTTTTTTTTTTTGGCTCGTGGAAGCACCGAGACAAAGAATATTCGTATTCTTGACATGCATAAATAAAGAAATAAATGCATATCTATTAGTCTAGACATGCATATCAACCCGGTAAATAGATGGTTAAATGTATTATCTATCAGATAAATAGAAAAATATGCCCTCATTTCTGAATCTGTGTCGGGCCAAGCACAATTTTAACACACCGGCCGATTGTGTGTTGTCATTTGGGAAGAATCATGTGCATGTAAGGTCTTTGTTTGTTAAATCTTTTAAGGGAGATTTTATTCCCTGAGGTTTTAAGGGAGTTTTGCTCCCTAAATTTTTAAGGGAGATTTTGGCTATTTTGAATTTTTTAAGGGCGATTTTGATCCCTTTTTTTTTTTTGGGGGGTTACTTCTTTTATTTTTAAGGGGGATTTTGCTCACTGAAATTTTAAGGAGATTTGCACATTTTATTTTTAAGGAAATTTTGCACAATTGATTTTTAAGGAGATTTTTGCCCATTAAATGTTTCAGGGAGATTTTGCTCCTTGAGTTTTAAGGGAGATTTTGCTCCTTTAGCTTTTAAGGGAGATTTAGCTCCTTCATTTCTATGGGAAATTTTGCTCCCTGAATTTTAAAGGGAGATTTTGCTCACTGAAATTTTAAGGGAGATTTTTACCCCTTGATTTTCAAGGAAGATTTTTGCTCATTAAAGTGTTTATTGCATATAGAATTATAATTAAGATAATCCTGTTAGATTGACTTGCAAATGCGAATGTTTGTCTCTTAATTACATTATATACCTTTCCTTTGGATGCAATTGGATATTTCATTCAGGAAATTAAAAGCAAGATGAATGATTCTTTCAGGTCGTGTTGGATTTTGTCTTCATTTCTGTGATGAGAGTTTATCATGTGAATATAAATGATTTTACAGCATATTGTCTGCATCATATTTCCTCGGAACAATGGTAATGGTCTGTTATTCAGGGTATTAATTGTTACCAAACTCTTATGGATTAGCAGTGCCGGTTCCAAGCCCGGGTGATGACTGAAAGGGGTTCGGTTTGTCAGGGAGCATGCTAGGGTCTAGGGCATCCGATCTAGGGCATTCCGGCTCTAGGCATTCCGATCTAGGGCATCGGTTAGGGCATCCGGTTCTAGGCATCCGTCTAGGGATCGGTTAGGGGCATCGGTCTAGGGCATTCCGGTCTTAGGGCATCGGGTCTAGCGGCATTCCGTCTAGGCGATTTCCTGGTCTCTAGGGCATCGGTCTAGGGCATCGGCTCCTAGGCATCCGGGTTCTAGGGGCATCGATTCTAGGGCATCCGGTCTAGGGCATCCGGTCTAGGGCATCCGATCTAGGGCATCCGGTCTAGGGCATCCGGATCTAGGGCATCCGTCCTAGGGCATCCGGGTCTAGGGCATTCCAGGTCTTGGGCATCCGGTTCTAGGGCATCCGGTTAGCGAGCATCGGATTTCTAGGGCATTGCCGGTCTGGGACATCCGCGTCTTAGGGCATCCGGTTCTAGGGCATTCCGATCTAGGGCATCCGGTCTAGGGCATTTCGTTGTGGCATCCGGTGTCTGGGCATTCCGGTTGGGCATCCGGTCTTTAGGCAATTCCGATCTAAGGGCATCCGGTCTGGGCATTCCGATCTTAGGGCATTCCGGTCTAGGGATCCGGTTCTAGGGCATCCGAATCATAGGCATCGGTCTTAGGGGTTATCCGGTCTAGGGCATCCGGTCTTAGGGCATTCCGGGTCCTAGGGCTCCGGTTCTCAGGGCATCCTGGTTCCTGGGTATCGGTCTAGGGCATCTGGTCAAGGGCATCCGGTCAAGGGCATCCGATTCTTAGGGATCCGGTCTTAGGAGCATCCGATCTTAGGGCTCCGGTTAGGGCTCCGGTCCTAGGGCATCGGTCTTAGGATTCCGGTCTTAGGGCATCCGGTCTTAGGGGATCCGGTCTAGGGCATCCGTCTAGGGCATCCGGTCTAGCGGGCAAAATGGGCATTTAAATCGTCGAGGGCATCCGATCTAGGGCATCCGGTCTAGATCCGGTTCTAGGGCATTATCATGCCGTCTAGGGCACCGGTCTTAGGGGCATCCGGTCTAGGGCATCCGGGTCAAGAGGCCATCCGTCTAGGGCAATCCGGTCAAAGGGCATCCGGTCAAACGGGCATCCGGTTCTAGGGCATCCGGGCAGGGGTCAAAGGGCAACAATCCGGTCTAAGGCATCCGTCTAGGGGCATCCTGGTCTAGGGCACCGGTCAAGGGCATCCGGTCCTCAGGGCATCCAGTCAAGGGGTCATCCGATCTAGGGCCATTCGGTCAAGGGCATTTCCGGTCACACGGGCATCCGGTCTAGGGCTATCCGGTCTAGGGCATCAGGTCTAGGGCATACGGGTCAAGGGCATGCCGTCTACGAGGGCCAATTCCGGATCTAGGGGCATTACACGGGTCTAGGCATTCCGGTCAAGGGCATACCAGCTCAGGGCATTCCGGTCTAAAGGGCATCCGGTCTAAGGGCATCCGGTCTAGGGCACCAATGCCGGTCAAGGGCAAGATCCGGTCAAGGGCATCCGGCTCTAGGGCATACCGTCACGGGCATCCGTCTAGGGGCATATATCCGGTCAAAAGGGCCATTCCGGGTCAAGGGCATCCGGTTCTAGGCGTATCCGGTCGTAGGGCATTCTCCGGTCTAGGAGCTTTCCGGGTCTAGGGGGGGCATCCGGCTACGGGCAAATCCGGTCTAAGGCAACATCCGGTCAAGGGGCATCCGGTCAAGGGTGGAGGGCATCCGGTCTAGGGCAATCCGGTCTAGGGGCAGTCGTCAAGGGCATCCGGTCTAGGGCATCCGGTCAAGGGCATCCGTTAGGGCATCGGTCTAGGGCATCCCGGTCTAGGGCATCCGGTCATCCGGTCTAGGGCATCCGGTCTAGGGCATCCGGTCAAGGGCATCCGGTTCAGGGCATCCGGTCGTCCGGTCTAGGGCATCCGGTCTAGGGCATCCCGGTCTAGGGCATCCGGTCCTAGGGCATCCGTCAAGGGCATCCGGTCATAGGGCATCCGGTCAAATCCGGTCTAGGCATCCGGTCTAAGGGCATCCGGTCTAGGGCAATAGGGCATCCGGTCAAGGGCATCCGGTTCGGCATCCGTCTAAGGGCATCCGGTCGGCATCCGTCAAGGGCATCCGTCTAGGGCAATCCGGTCAAGGGCATTCCGGTCTAGTGGGCATCCGGTGTCTAGGGCATCCGTCTAGGGCATCGGTCTAGGGCATAGAGGCATCCGGTCAGGGCATCCGGTCTAAGGCATCCTCTAGGGCATCCGATCTAGGGCATAGGTCCGGTTCTAGGGGCATCCGGTCTAGGGCATCCGGTCTAGGCATCCCGCATCCGTCTAGGGATCCGGTCTAGGGCATCCGGTCCTAGGGGCATCCGGTCAAGGGCATCCGGTCTAGGGCATCCGGTCCAGGGCATCCGGTCTAGGGCATCCGGTCTAGGGCATCCGGTCTAGGGCATCCGCTCTAGGGGCATCCGTCTAGGGCATCCGGTAGGGCATCCTCTAGGGCCATCCGGTCTAGGGCATCCGGTCTAGGGCATCCCGGTCCATCAGAAAAAATATAAGCCAGAATCAGATTATAGCGACGCCATATAAGAATGGGACAAAATTACAGCAAAAAAAGAGAGAAAAAAAATAACAACATATGTATTTGAATAAAAATGCTTGAAAAAGTTTGAAAAATAAATAGAGTAATTTTTAAAAGATTAAAAGCAAAAAAAGGATATCAGAACATTTAAATTGTAAATAGAAAGGTTAGAAAAATAAATAAGAAGGTTTGACAAATAAGAATAAAAAGAATGATAGAAGAATAAAAAAAATATCCAAATTGAAAAGAATATTAGAAAAATAAAGGAATGAGAGGAAAAATGGAGATCAGAAAAATAAAAATGAAGATTGGAAAAATGAATAAATGAAAACTAGATAGAAATAGAAAATAAAAATCAAAAAGGTGATTAGGAATAGAAAACAATAAAATAAGACGAAAATCTAAAATAAAAAAAAAACAGAAAAAACAATAAAAACTCACACGTCTCTGGAACAGGTTTGTCTCCGAGGTCAACTTAGGCCATAGGTCATAATAATTCAAACCACCTGACCTCTCTCTCTCTGACCTCTCTCTCTCTCTCTCTCTCTCTCTCTCTCTCTCTCTCTCTCTCTCTCTCTCTCTCTCTCTCTCTCTCTCTCTCTCTCTCTCTCTCTCTCTCTCTCTCTCTCTCTCTCTCCCCAAGCCAGACCAATTAGATGCAATCACTTCCTCTCCTATTCCGAAATTCCGAAAACTATTTATGAACAGAAATGTTTCCGGCGGCTGCTAATTGGTTCGGTTCAATTACTTGTTCACGTTCGCTTCTGTGGGTGAAGAGAGGTTGGGACTTGTTGTGGGTCGGTTGTGGGTCCCGTGGGTGGTGGGGGGAGGGGGTGGGGGTGGTGTGGAGGGGTGGCGGGGGGTGCGTGTTGTGTGTGTGTTTGTGGGTTGGGGGGGGGGGGAGGGGTGTGCGTGTGTATGTATGTGGGGAGGGTGGGGTGGGGATGCGTGTGTGTGGGGGTGAGGGGTGGAGGAGGGGGGGGTTGTGTGGGGGAAGGGGGGTGCGTGGGAGGGGTGGGGGTGTGCGTGTGTGTGTGGGAGGGGGGGGAGGGTGGTGTGTGTGGTGGTGTGTGTGTGTGTGTGTGTGTGTGTGTGTGTTGTGTGTGTGGTGTGTGTGTGTGTGTGTGTGTGTGTGTGTGTGTGTGTGTGTGTGTTTGTATGTACATTCATGCACGAACCACACACACACACATACACACACACGCGCACGCACACACACACACATAACTGTTGATAGTTATCAACACAAAAAACAACAATGAGAAAAGAAAAATAATGGTAATGATAAATACATCTGAAAGCTAAAAACAACTCATGTTATCTTAGAAAAAATAGCGCTCTATTTCTCCGAAGACAAAATAAGGCAATAAACGTATGGGCGAGATCATACAATAACTCATGTGACTTTCGCCTTTCTTTTCTATATAATAAATTATGAAAAAAAAAATAAATAAAACGCGCTATGAATCAGAGAAATGGGCGTAAAACAAAACAAAAAAAGAAAGAAAACGGAAAAAAAGGAAGAAAAAGAGGAGGGGGGACTGATATATTACCGAATAAAAAGTGTGTCAATCCATCTTACATGTCGCACAGCAGGACACAATCCTGGACAATGTCGTTCTCAGTGAAATATAGTTATCACAAGAACACACAAGAAAAAACACAACTTCATGCCCAAAAAAACTTTTATTTTCCTTCATTTTTTTTCTTAATTTATTCGGGAGTTAATCTTCAAATACCAGGCGTGAGAATGCATCAACTTTTGAATCGAGAATATTAATCTCTCGCGAATCGCCAGCTGATAGTTCCCTGGCAGTGACGCACGGCGCTTCGTTCCATCAATATTTGTGTTTCCTTATCTGTTCCAGCGAACAAAGTGGCCAGCAGTTGGAACGCAAAATACTAAAAGATTTATTCCTGAAAAATACGCAAGCATAGGCACAAACATGCACACGCGCACACACACACACACACAGATTTAAAGATTGATAGATAGAGAGACGGACAGACAGATACGTGAATAGACAGACAGATAGATAGATATACATATAGACAGACAGATAGATAGATATACATATAGACAGATAATAGATATACATATAGATAGATCGATAGATATACATATAGATAGATCGACAGAAAGATAGGCAGATACGTAAATAGACAGATAGATAGATAGATATACATATAGATAGATCAACAGATATACATATAAATAGAGATATATACATATAGATAGATAGAGACAGATATATAGATTAGGGACAGATATATAGATAGATAGACAGATAGATATACAGATAGACAGATAGATATACAGATAGACAGATAGATATACAGATAGACAGATAGACAGATAGACAGATAGATATAGATATACAGATAGACAGATAGATATACAGATAGATAGATAGACAGACAGACATAGATAGACTGACAGACAGCCAGATAGATAGATAATTAGAAATAATGATGACAGACGAGATATATAGAACGTAAAAGCTGTTATTGACTCTGCTGCTAAAAGGGCCAATGAGATCACCGTTATTATCATATATCTTCCCTATCGATATTTTTATCTTCCTTACAGCCTATTCAATTATCGGTATTATTGCTGTATCATTCGGTATTCGTCCATTCAATTGCTATCACTGTTTTCAACATCTACGCTTTGATTAGTAATGAATATTTCACATTCCTGGTAATACGTTGCACTCACGTCATTAATGGAGGTAATCGTGATGAAGATAATGCATCAATAATCAGAGAAAATATTAATACAAAATATATCCACAACACGTTTAACATGTAATGGAGGTTTATATTAATCGTGATGAAGATAATCAGGATCATTATGGGGGTAATAATTTCAGAGAAAATATTAAACAGGAAACTTCTCTACAGGAATAAAATAAGTTTAAAATCGATCGTCTTCTTTTTTTTTAATGCAACACTTTCTAAAGAAAAAATGTCGGAGCTTCGGAAGAAAATGTGAGGATGAAATTAATTAGTAAAAAAAAAGGGAAAAAAAAAATCCAGCACCCTAAGACTTAAGGCTTTACGCTTCTTCCTAAGCTTAATTAACGTTCAGCCTAAGGTCAGGAGGAGCTCAATAGCTACATGGTGAGCGCTCCGAAAGAAAGATGCAAGATTTGCCATCTCCAGATTTCATTATTTCTCTCCACTTTTTGGTTGTGTGGGGGGATGGGGGGGGGGCATTTCTATTCTCTTTCTCTTTCTCTTTTTCTTCTCTTTCTCTTTCTCTTTCTCTTTCTCTTTCTCTGTCTCTGTCTCTGTCTCTGTCTCTGTCTCTGTCTCTGTCTCTGTCTCTGTCTCTGTCTCTATCCTCTATCTCTATCTCTATCTCTATCTCTATCTCTGTCTCTCTAATCTCTATCTCTATCTCTATCTCTATCTCTCTATCTCTATCTCTCTCTCTCTCTCTCTCTCTCTCTCTCCCTCCCTCTTTCTCTCTCTCTTATAATTTTGCGATTGATCTGTTGTGTTTGGTCTTCTGAATGTTAAATGCGTGGAGATCGTCTGTATTTAAGGAATTCCTTTGATTTTCACTTATGCACGGGGTGTCCATATTAACTGAGTCAAATTTGGGACAAGTCAAAAGCAAAAACCACAGAAGTTCGTAAGTAGATAGCTACACACATATGCGGACGGGAACATGAACATAGCAGTAAGAATGTAATGATATACAATTTTTTTTTTTTTTCTGAATCGGAATATATGAGGCCCTGCAACAAAGGTTACCATATATAAAAAAGATTATGTAACAAATAAATAAAGTAAATAAAGAATTAAAAGAAATGAGAATAAAAGGGGGATGAGAAGTAGTGACACTTAAATATCAGTACAATAATGGAAACTTACAAATTCTCAATTTACACTTGATGTCATTAGATATATTAGTATTGTGTTTCATTAGGAGAAAAACAATTTACTAAAGATTCATTATAGTCACCTTGATGTAGTCTAATCTAATGATTTCTTAAGGGTCAGAAGGAAAGATTTAAGATAAACTATATGATTTCTAAATTATTATCTCAATTATTTCTTTCTGTCAGTTAAACCCTTAATCATCATATGGCATGTAATTACAACTTTCTAAAATGTGTGATTAACTGAAGATAAAAATAAAAAAATAAAATAAATAAATAAATAAATAATAATAAAGCTCTGATACGTAATGAAATGTTTTATAATTTTGAAATAATCTAATTTATAAGGCAGATGTTTTAGCGTTTGTCATGGGACGTTCTCTGAGGCTAAAACGTTCAGATACATATTTCATGATAATGTTATAAAAATGAGAAAGACGATAATGCTTAAGATAAAAAGGTGAGAGTGAAATATGTAAATTGCCAGATATTATATTAATAAATACTATCATTTTTAACATCAATCTTGAGTATTCTTTCAGTGTAATATCAACGGACCAAGATTATGTAACATATATCTTCTAAGTTTAATAATAGTATTATTAATATTGTTTTGATACGCACCATAAACTACAGCGTGGATGCGAACCATGATGCATTATCAACATATATTATAACCTGCAAAATATCAGAACTTCATGTACATACAAGGACTAAATTCATATCATAATAATGATATTTTCACCAAGCTTAACACAGTCAAAGACGCCCATAAAAATGAAGATTTTGGTGATAATGACAAAATGGATAATGATAATGAAAGTATTGATGATGAAAATAGTAATAATAAGAATGGTAATGAGAATGAGAATTATAATGATAATAGTGTTGATAATGATAATCATAATAATAATGATGATGATAAGAATAATCATCATTAGAAAGATAACGATAACAAAAATAAAAATAATAAAGATAGTAACAAATAATTATAAAAATGATGATAATAACAATGTTAATAATAATAGTAACAATACTACTGCTACTACTACTAATAATAATAATAATATTGATAATGTTGATGCTAATAATAACAATAACGATAACGTTAATAATAATAAAAAGATAATGATAACGATAATAATAAAAGAATGATAATAATAACAATAATGATGATAATAATGATAAAATATAATAATAATATAATGATAATAATAATAATGATAATAATGATGATGATGATAATAATAATGATGATGATGATGATAATAACGATGATGATGATGATAATAATAATAATAATGATAATAATAATAATAATAATAATAATAGTAATAATAATAATAATGATAATTTTAATGATGATAATAATAATGATAATGTTTATTACAATAGAAAAAACATAAGCTGAAAGTTGAAAATTGCTGTATATAGGCGTTTGATAAAATTATGCAGATTGAAATTTAAGTAAAATGATTCTTACAGTTTTAATATTGGATGAAGTGAAATTACTATATTTTAAAGTACTTATTGCAAACTAAAGCATATAATAATTTACGTCCTCTCTCTCTCTCTCTCTCTCTCTCTCTCTCTCTCTCTCTCTCTCTCTCTCTCTCTCTCTCTCTCTCTCTCTATCTATCTATCTATCTATCTCTCTCTCTCTCTTCTTCCCTCACTATATTGTTCAACAAAACGCTAAGTAAAAATATTAATAATAATAATAATAACAATAATAATAATAATAACAACAATGATAATAGGAATGATGATAATAATAATAATGATAATGATAATAATGTTAATGATAATGATGATAATAAGAATAATTATAATAATAATGACATTAATAATTAGATAAATAGATTAAAGACAAATAATTCTAGCTATTTTTTTTACTAATATTGTTTCGACTTGCTGCATTTAACACAGTGTGTGTATATGCATGTATATATGTGTGTTTATGTGTGTCTTTTTACTTTGATTTTAAGATGTTAGAAAAAAAAAAAAAAAAAAACGTCAGGAATTTATGAAAAAAGAGAAAAAAAGTGAAAATTATTATAACGAGTTCGAAAATAACAGGCAATCACTCTGTATTTTATGTAGCTTAGCCCAATTAAACACAAATTAGTCAAACGCAAAGAATGACAGTTTTTTTAACGGATAATAAATAATTATAACTCGTATCTTTTAAAAAGAATTATTTTTTTTCGTGTTTCGTGTTTTGTTTTGTTTTTGTTTTTTTTTTATGTTGATAACAGGTTCATTAAAACCTGAGCATTTTGCGTATTTTTTTTTCTTTTTCACTTTTTTTCTCTATATATCAGATTGTCTATTTATCTATTTAATTTAGCTAGAGAGACAAAACTACACACACACACACACACATACACACACACACACACACACCCTTCCACCCCCCTCCCCCACCCCTCCCACACACCATGGGACCACAACAAGACACACAGACACACACACACACACACACAACACACACAAGTCTGTGTCTGTGTCTGGCAGGAACTGGTACTCTCAGGAGCGGCGAAGGACCGGCAGATTTCTTGAATAACTAATAGCAAGTTTATTTGATTGATAGACACAGCTGGTGGACAGAGGTACGGTCCGACCAGGTAGCTATGGGCTGTCTATCGCTCGCAGGTAGCTATGGGCTGTCTGTCTATCGCTCGCAGGTAGTTATGGGCTGGCTGTCTATCGCTCGCTATGCCTGTCTATCGCTAGGTGACACAGCTGGTGGACAGAGGTACGGTCCGACCAGGTAGCTATGGGCTGTCTATCGCTCGCAGGTGACACAGCTGGTGGACAGAGGTACGGTCCGACCAGGTAGCTATGGGCTGTCTATCGCTCGCAGTGCACAGCTGGTGACAGAGGTACGGTCCGACCAGGTAGCTATGGCTGTCTATCGCTCGCAGGTGGCACAGCTGGTGGACAGAGGTACGGTCCGACCAGGTAGCTATGGGCTGTCTATCGCTCGCAGGTGGCACAGCTGGTGGACAGAGGTACGGTCCGACCAGTAGCTATGGGCTGTCTATCGCTCGCAGGTGACACAGCTGGTGGACAGAGGTAGGTCCGTCAGGTAGCTATGGGCTGTCTATCGCTCGCAGGTGACACAGCTGGTGGACAGAGGTACAGAACACACCACACACACACAGTCTGTGTCTGTGTCTGGCAGGAACTGGTACCTCAGGAGCGGCGAAGGATCGGCAGACCTCTTGAATAAATAATAGCAAGTTTATTTGATTGATAGACACAGCTGGTGGACAGAGGTACGGTCCGACCAGGTAGCTATGGGCTGTCTATCGCTCGCGGTAGCTATAGCTGTCTGTCTATCGCTCGCAGGTAGTATGGGCTGGCTGTCTATCGCTCGCAGGTAGTTATGGGCTGCCGTCTATCGCTCGCAGGTGACACAGCTGGTGGACAGAGGTACGTCGTCCGACCAGGTAGCTATGGGCTGTCTATCGCTCGCAGGTGGCACAGCTGGTGGACAGAGGTACGGTCCGACCAGGTAGCTATGGGCTGTCTATCGCTCGCAGGTGGCACAGCTGGTGGACAGAGGTACGGTCCGACCAGGTAGCTATGGGCTGTCTATCGCTCGCAGGTGGCACAGCTGGTGGACAGAGGTACGGTCGACCAGGTAGCTATGGGCTGTCTTTCGCTCGCAGGTGACACAGCTGGCTGGACAGAGTTCGGTCCGACCAGGTAGCTATGGGCTGTCTATCGCTCGCAGGTGCACAGCTGGTGGACAGAGGTACGGTCCGACAGGTAGCTATGGGCTGTCTATCGTCGCAGGTGGCACAGCTGGTGGACAGAGGTACGGTCCGACCAGGTAGCTATGGGCTGTCTATCGCTCGCAAGGTGGCACAGCTGTGGACAGAGGTAGGTCCGACCAGGTAGCTATGGGCTGTCTATCGCTCGCAGGTGACACAGCTGGTGGACAGAGGTTCGGTCCGACCAGGTAGCTATGGGCGTCTATCGCTCGCAGGTGGCACAGCTGGTGACAGAGGTACGGTCCGACAGGTAGTATGGGCTGTTATCGCTGTCTATCGCCGGTCCGACCAGGTAGCTTATGGGCTGTCTATCGCTCGCAGGTGGCACAGCTGGTGGACAGAGGTACGGTCCGACCAGTAGCTATGGGCTGTCTATCGGCTCGCAGGTGGCACAGCTGGTGGACAGAGGTACGGTCCGACCAGGTAGCTATGGGCTGTCTATCGCTCGCAGGTGGCACAGCTGGTGGAGAGGTACGGTCCGACAGGTAGCTATGGGCTGTCTATCGCTCGCAGGTGGCACAGCTGGTGGACAGAGGTACGGTCCGACCAGATAGCTATGGGCTGTCTATCGCTCGCAGGTGACACAGCTGGTGGACAGAGTTACGGTCCGTCCAGGTAGCTATGGGCTGTCTATCGCTCGCAGGTGACACAGCTGGTGGACAGAGGTACAGAACACACACACACACACACACACGTCTGTGTCTGTGTCTGGCAGGAACTGGTACTCTCAGGAGCGGCGAAGGATCGGCAGACCTCTTGAATAAATAATAGCAAGTTTATTTGATTGATAGACACAGCTGGTGGACAGAGGTACGGTGCGACCAGGTAAGCTATGGGCTGTCTGTCTATCGCTCGCAGGTAGTAATGGGCTGGCTGTCTATCGCTCGCAGGTAGTTATGGGCTGCCTGTCTATCGCTCGCAGGTGACACAGCTGGTGGACAGAGTACGGTCCGACCAGTAGCGCTGTCTACGGTCCAGAGGTGTAGCTATGGGCTGTCTATCGCTCGCAGGTGGCACAGCTGGTGGACAGAGGTACGGTCCGACCAGGTAGCTATGGCTGTCTATCGCTCGCAGGTGGCACAGCTGTGCAGAGGTACGGTCCGACCAGGTAGCTATGGGCTGTCTATCGCTCGCAGGTGGCACAGCTGGTGGACAGAGGTACGGTCCGACCAGGTAGCTATGGGCTGTCTATCGCTCGCAGGTGCACAGCTGGTGGCGCTCCGACCGCTAGGTCGCAGGTGGAGCTGGTGGACAGATTCGGTCAGGTGCTATGGGCTGTCTACGCAGGTGGCACAGCTGGTGGACAGAGGTACGGTCCGACCAGGTAGCTTGGGCTGTCTATCGCCGCAGTGACAGCTGGTGCAGAGGTTCGGTCCGACCAGGTTAGCTATGGGCTGTCTATCGCTCGCAGAGGTGGCACAGCTGGTGGAGAGGTACGGTCCCGACAGGTAGCTATGGGCTGTCTATCGCAGGTGGCACAGCTGGTGGACAGAGGTACGGTGGCACAAGCGTTGGCACAGCTGGTGGAACAGAGGTAGGGTCGACACTATGGGCTGTCTACGCTCGCAGGTGACACAGCTTGGTGGACAGAGGTACCGGTCCGTCCAGGTAGCTATGGGCTGTCTATCGCTCGCAGGTGACACAGCTGGTGGACAGAGGTACAGACACACACACACACACACACACACGTCTGTGTCTGTGTCTGGCAGGAAACTGGTACTCTCAGGAGCGGCGAAGGATCGGCAGACCTCTTGAATAAATAATAGCAAGTTTATTTGATTGATAGACACAGCTGGTGGACAGAGGTAC
>NW_020872890.1:367969-372969 GCF_003789085.1 Penaeus vannamei
TAGTTAAGTAGATAGATATATAGGTACATATATAGATAGACAGATAGATGGATAGATGTATGGATGGATTTACCGAAGACATGTTTTCCCCTTGCGAAAATACCGTCACCGAAAAGGTAAATAAACAAATAGATAGACAGATAGATAGAATGATAGATGGGTAGACAGATAGATAGATAGGTAGATAAATTGATAGGTAGGTAGATAGATAGATGGATGGATGGATAAATAGGTACATAGGCAGATAATTAGATAAATAGATGAATAGATAGGTAGATAAATAATTTATAAATAGACAGGTAGATAGATGAATTTAATAAATACGCAGACAGATAGATAGGCAAGTATATAAATGGATATATGGACAGATAGATATGTGGACAGATGGAGAGATCGACAGAGAGATAGACAGACGAAGAGATCGATAGATAGATAGACAGATGGAGAAATCGATAGATAGATAGACGGATAGAGAGAGATAGATAAATGGAGAGATCGATAGATAGATAGACAGATGAAGAGATCGATAGATAGATAGATAAGATTGGAGAGATCATAGATAGCATAGACAGAGATTGGAGAGATCGATAGATAGATGGAGAGATCGATAGATAGGTAGATGGAGAGATCGATATAGATAGACAGATGGAGAGATCGATAGATAGATAGACAGATGGAGAGATCGATAGATAGATAGACAGATGGAGAGATCGATAGATAGATAGACAGATGGAGAAATTCGATAGATAGATTGATATAGACGGATGAAGAGATCGATAGAGAGATAGATAAATGGAGAGATCGATAGATAGATAGATAAATGAGAGATCGATAGTAGATAGACAGATGGATAGATCGATGATAGATAGAAGATGGAGAGATCAATAGATAGATAGACAGATAGAGATCGATAGATAGATAGGACAGATGGAGAGATGAGAGATCGATATCGATAGATAGATAGACAGATAGAGATCGATCGATAGATCAATAGTAGATAGACAGATGGAGAGATCGATAGATAGATAGGTAGATGGAGAGATCGATAGATAGATAGACAGATGGAGAGATCGATCGATAGATAGACAGATTAGAGATAATAGATAGATAGGTAGATGGAGAGATCGATAGATAGATAGACAGATGGAAGAGATCGATAGATAGATAGACAGATGGAGAGATCGATAGATAGAAGCGTAGATGGGAGATCGATAGATAGATAGACAGATGGAGAGATCGATAGATAGATAGACAGATGGAGAGATCGATAGATAGATAGACAGATGGAGAGATCGATAGATAGATTATCGACAGATAGATGATGAGAGATCGACATATAGATAGACAGATGGAGAGATCGATAGAGAGGATAGATCAGATGGAGAGATCGATAGAATAGATAGACAGATGGAGAGATCGATAGATAGATAGACAGAGGAGAGATCGATAGATAGATAGATAAATGGAGAATCGATAAATAGACAGACAGATCGAGAGATCGATAGATATAGATAGACAGATGGAGAGATCGATAGATAGAAATTGGCAAATAAAAGAATATATAATAAGTAAATAAATAAATAAAAGAGAGATCACATGAGATCGTAAACTGAACAAAGTAGGATTATAAATTCCCTTAACTTCCTAATGTCTCTATTTGTTCCCTTTATATAATGTGTAATAGCAAGATGATAGGCCTATGGATATCATTTTTGTTTCGAGTCTAAATTGAAAAAGAATTTGTAAAAAAAAAATGTTTTAATGACGTAACTTACGTACTAGGGAGAGAGTGCATAGGGTGGTTAATGTCTACGAGGATGATAATAATATACATGGGAAGGAGGGGAGGAGGGGAGGAGGGAGGAGGGAAGGAGGGGAGGAGGGAGTGGGATAGGGGAAGGGAGGAGGGGAGGAGGGAGGGAGGAGGGCAGGAGAGGGAGAGAGGGAGTGGATGGGAGGGGGAGAAGGAGAGGGAGTGGGAGGGCAAGGCGGGATGGGATAGGAGAGGGGAGGGGAGAGGGAGTTGGATAGGAGGGGGGAGTGGATAGGGGAAGGGAGAGGAGAGGGGAGGAGTAGGAGGGGATAGGGAGGGAGAGAGAGGGAGTGGATAGGAGGGGGGAGAGTGAGGGTGGAGGGGAAGGAGAGGGAGCGATTCGGATGGGAGTGGGGAGGAGAAGCAGTGTGATGGGAAGGGGGAGAGGGAAAGAGAGACAGAGAAAAGGAAAAAAAGAAAGAAAGACAAAGAAAAAAAGTATCTAAAATAAATAGATATGAACAACAGAACAAAGACAAAAAGACACAGACACACATACAAACAAATACACCCCCCACCACCACCACCTCCCCCTCGGACGTAAAAGCTACTTTAATGTAACTATATTTTCCCGTCGCAATTGCTTCACACCGACCCCGTTGCGGCTCTTAAGCTCTACTTTATAGCTGGGAGGACTTCACATAACTTATAACGAGGCTGAAACTTCCCCTCTTACCATAGACAAGGAAGCATCAGGTGATATTTTGTGTAGGGTGAGTCCTTGTTATATATATATTTTTTCTGCTTCTTCTTCTTCTTCTTCCTTTTTTTATTTGTTTATTTTATTTTATTTTTTTATTTTTTACTTTATTTTTGTGTGAGGTCACTGAATACACGAAAAGGATGTGTTGGTTCGTTAGATTTTTATATGGTTGCCACTTACTCTGTGAAGGGTTTGTGTTGATTTACTTTTTCCGTCTCTCTCTATTTTTTCTTCTCCTTCTTTCTCTCTCTCTTCTCTTTATCTCTCTCTCTCTCTCTCTCTTCTCTCTCTTCTCTCTCTCTCTCTCTCTTCTCTCTCTCTCTCTCTCTCTCTCTCTCTCTCTCTCTCTCTCTCTCTCTCTCTCTCTCTCTCTCTCTCTCTCTCTCTCTCTCTCTCTCTCTCTCTCTTTCTCTTTCTCTTTCTCTTCTCTTTCTCTTTCTCTTTCTCTTTCTCTCTCTCTCTCTCTCTCTCTCTCTCTCTCTCTCTCTCTCTCTCTCTCTCTCTCCCTCCTCCCTCCCTCCCCTCTCCCTCTCTCTCTCTCTCTTTAAGGAAATGATGCTGGAGTTTTTATTAAAGGTAAGATTCAGGTAATATGATATATAATTAATTGGTAATGGTTATGGAAGCGAACAGTAGATGAATATCAACAATGATACAAATGATATTTTTAATAACATTATATAAGAGAAATAACATCTAAATATATAGTGTTCTATTGATATATGTGCTAAAATTAGTCTAAAGATTGAAGTTCAGTTTATAAAAGAAATAATATTAATAACGAAAGGTGATAGGGTACTGTACTATATATCGTCAATGATACATGAGGCCAACTTTTACATCCTAACTAGGCTCTTAATTATTTGTTTGTTTGTTATATATAATTAATTATTCATTATTATAAGAAAACTTTAAACTTTCTTACAGTAGTAAATAAGTTTCCAAATACTTATTCCTGACGTCTTGCTAAATATAGTAATTTGATTTTATTCATGTAATGTAAATGTATATAATTATCTTGGCGTAATGTTGTTTTATGTTGAGAACATCACATTTTCCTTATTTTTTTCTGTAAATCCAATAGAAATGATGAAACTGAAACTTAGTGATAGACCATTCAAGATTATTACTTTATCACACAAAAAAAACAGACAGAGAGATAGACGATAAAACGATAGATAGATATATAGGCAAATAAATACATAGATGGGTCATGAATAGACATATAGATATATAGATGAATTGATGAATAAAGGAACTGAAGAGGAAAAGATGAAATAAAAGAAAGACATAAATAGATTTACAGACGATAGATAGACAGTTAGAAAGATAATATTGCATATGAACCAACCAGTTCAAAGCCCAAAGATTATCACTTTATCACCAAAAAAATTGATATGTCCTGTTGGAAATTAATTATTAACATCCACTATATTTTGGTCCGACGAACGACTTTAAAAAACAATAAAGTTCAGGAAAACTTTACAACCATAAAGAAAAAAAAAAGTGGGGGATAGAAAAAAAGAAACATCCGCCATTCTGTTATCCGCTGTTAACAAGGAGGCTGAAACAAAGGGCGGTTTGAATACGATATCTGAAGGGTTTCGAGTAAAAAAAAAAAAAAAAAAAAAAAAAAAAAAAAAAAAAAATCAAGGGTGGGTATCAAGGTTTAAAAGACACAACCAGAACAAAACACTACAGGAAAAATAGAATGAATGATGTAATACCTTTAAAAACATAAACTTAATACATATAAACCTCACTTAAAACCATACTTAGAGACCGCGAAGACATAAATCAAAAGAAACCAAAATAACTCTAAAAGCAAAAAACAAACAATGAAAAGCGGATACGAAGAAAAACGAAAACAGAACGAAACAGACGGAGAAAATCAGAGAACTAAGCCGACCGGCCTAGTTAGTTCTATTGAATCTTTGCAGAATCACGCCAATTATTGCTGCAATTCTGCCATTTTAAACTCCAAAACTTGCGCCTTTCTACCTCGCAGGCAAAAGCGACCCATGCAGGATTGACCACTGCCCGTTTTTGCAAAGCGTTCATCGATTACTGCAAATTCATATCTCATTTATCATATCTATATCTACTCATTTATCATATCTATATATTTTTTTTCCTTATCTCATTTATCATATCTATATATATCTATTTTTTCCTTATCTCATTTATCATATCTATATATTATTTTTTTTCCTTGTATATATATTTTTCCTTATCTCATTTATCATATATATATTATCTAATTTTTTCCTTATCTCATTTATCATATCTATATATATCTATATCTCTTATCATATCTATATATATCTATTTTTTTCCTTATCTCATTTATCATATCTATATATTTTTTTTCCTTATCTCATTTATCATATCTATATATACTATTTTTCCTTATCTCATTTATCATATCTATATATTTTTTCCTTTCTCATTTATCATATCTATATATATTTTTATCTCATTTAT
>NW_020872890.1:415469-417969 GCF_003789085.1 Penaeus vannamei
TGCCAACTTTCATCTGTAGTAATTTGAATAACTTTCACGATTTCACACACACACACACATCATATATCATGACTAAAAAAATGCACACCGAACGAAAAAATAATAAATTGTAATTCATCAAAACTTAAACCTTTTTGAATAATAAATCACAATAACTGAACTCGAAACTTCTGCATACAAGTCTTTTGTTAAAAAAAAGAACCATTTATAAAATAAATCGAAACGTTGCACCATATATTCCAATAATTTTGAATAAATTTTGTTGCCCTTTTTTTTCTTCTTTTCTATACTAGAGTAAAAAAAAAAAAAAAAAAAAAAAAAAAAAAAAAAAAAAAAAAGTCTAATCAGTCTTTTCATACACCAAAATAAGCCTTTTATATTTTTTTCTATTATCCTCATCCTTCTCCTGCTTCTCTCCTGTTTCATCCGTATGTAAAAGAAAAGCGATGAAAAAGAAAGAAAACAAAAACATTCGAGAAAGGTAATCAAATTACTACAAGAAAATGATACAACTGCAGTAAAAGTTGTTGTTTTTTGTTGTTGTTGTTTTAATTGTACTTTCAGAGTGATATTGCGGCTTCTGCTACGACAAATGTAGGAATATTATGATAGATTATGAATTGCATTCTTTATCATGAGTGAATGAATCGTATAAAAATGTAAATTAAAGGGTTAAAGTATGTATTCTCTCTCTGTCTCACTCACCATCTCTCTCTCTCTCTCTCTCACACACACACACACACACACACACACACACACACAACACACACACACACACACACACACACACACAACACACACACACAAACAAACAAACAAATCGAGATCTGAATGTATAAACACTTACATTTTCCTCTCACAATAAATATTCCAGTTCGCAGCATCACACTTCAACACCACACACGAGTTGCCACTTAGAAGGCAGACCTAATTCTTTTTGTCAAAGGAACATAGGAAATTAATCTTGTCAAGGACAAAGGAAGACGAGAAGAAGGGAAGGAAGGAAGAGAGAAAAAGAAGACAGAGAAAGATATTTGTTTTACATGTAAGTATCCTCTCCTCCTTTTCCCTTCCTTCATTCGTTTCATCAACTTTGCACATTTTCCTCTTCTTCCTCATTTTACTCTTCTTCCAGCTCCTCTTATTCTTCTCATCCTTTGCCTGTCTCGTCTGTATTTTTTCCGTTTTTTCTCTTTCTTTCCTCCTCCCTTCTCCATCCCCCTTTTCTCTATAATCCTCCTCTCCCTCCTTCTCTTCTTCTTCCACCCCGCCCACTCCCATTCCCGTCATCTTGACATTCCTGAAATCACAAAATTCAAAAAAAAAAAAAAAAAAAGTCAAAATTTTCACACGCTGGTTGCAGAGCGCCTGACAACATCCCATTCCAGTGCAGCGAAAGTCAACAAGTCAACGCATTGCAAAAACAAATGCTAACCGTTGCATATTTCCCTCTGCTGTCTGCTGCATCGCCAACTCTATGACCTTGACGTAGGTCTTAAAAGTGCAGTGAATATTTCAGTGTCCAGGAATCCTTGTCGGAGTTGTCTTGTGGTTTTCCATTCAGGATTCCTTTGTTTATACTGAAAGTGTTTCGTCAGTACAAGGTGGTAGCTCACCCAGTACCTGTTGATGCTTATATTCTGCTTTAGAAACGTTTCTTTATCCTAGAAATAGAATTATTGAGAGTAGGAGAGGAAAAGAGAGAGAGGGAGGGGGACGGGGGAAAAAGAGAGAGGAGGGGGCAGGGGAGAAAGATAGGAGAAAGATAAAGAGAGAGAAGGAGAGGGAGAAAGAGATAGAGATAGGGAGAGAGAGGGGTAGGAAAGAGGAGGAGAAAGGAAGGAGAGAGTGAGGGGGAAGAAAGAGAGAGAGAGGAAGAGATAGGAAGAAAATGGCAGAGAGAGAGAAAAAGAGGGAGAGGTAGGAAGAAAGTGACAGAGAGAGAGAGAGAGAGGGTGGACAAGAGAGAAGAAGCAAGAGAGAGAGAAAGAAAGAAAGCGAGAGACAGAGAGCCAGACAGACAGACAGAGAACCTCTCTCCCTACACTTTCCCCTCGCCTTTATTGCAACTTTACTTCCCGTTTACCCTTCATTACCAATCATCGATTATGCTAAATACACAGCATCGATCTGAGGTCACAAAGAGCCACCCTTGACCCAGAGGACGTAAACAAATAAGGTAATAAAGGCAATAAAAAAAATCAAACAATCACTCATAAATACGGTTGAAAATTGGGTCTCTCTCTCTCTCTCTCTCTCTCTCTCTCTCTCTCTCTCTCTCCTCTCTCTCTCTCTCTCTATTATATAATATATATATATATATATATATATATATATATTATATATTCTTTTCTTTTTTTTTTTTTTCTTTTCTTTTCTTTTCTTTTCTTTTCTTTTCTTTCTTTCTTTTCTTTTCTTTTCTTTTTCTTTTCTTTTCTTTTCTTTTCTTTTTCTTTTCTTTTCTTTTCTTTTTTTTCTTTCTTTTCTTTCTTTCTTTCTT
>NW_020872890.1:427969-430469 GCF_003789085.1 Penaeus vannamei
CTCTCTCTCTCTCTCTCTCTCTCTCTCTCTCTCTCTCTCTCTCTCTCTCTCTCTCTCTCTCTCTCTCTCTCTCTCTCTCTCTTTTCTCTCTCTCTCTCTCCTCTCTTCTTTCTCTCTCGACCTTTTTTCTCTCCCTATTCTTGTTCTTCCTCCCTCCTTTTTTCCCTCCCTTTCTCTCAATCATTCTCTCTCTTTCCTCATTCTGCCTCTCACACCACTTTCCTCTTCCTCCTCCCTCCTCCCTCTCTCTCTCATTCACTATCTCTCTATCTCTCCCTTATTCTCTCTTTCCCTCATTCTCTTTTTCCCTCTCCTTCTTTCTCCCTCGCTCCCTTTATCCCTCCCCCTCTCCCTCATTCTCCCTCTCTCTGACAAACCTTGATTAAATTCTTCTACATGCATCAATATAATTTGCATTTCAGGAACGTAAATAATCTGAACAATTTGTCATTCCTTTTAACAAATCAAAACCCAAGGGAAGTTCGAAAGGTCCTTGGCATGGAACTGTCAGTCACTTGTCATTCACTATGATTAAGTATTCTAGGAAGCATATTTGTGCTTTGATAATTAATAGGCCTTTTGTCGCTCATCAGGCAGATAATAACATTAAAAGGAATTCGTCAGAGGTAATGTAAAACAAAAAGAAAAGAGTGCATATATAAATGGTATTTATATACCCACTCATTTATAAATGCGCGCGCACGCACACACGCACACGACACACACACACACACACACACACACACACACACACACACACACACACACACACACACACACACACACACACACACACACACACACACACAACATAATATAATATATATATATATATATATATATATATATATATATTATATATATATATATATATTGCCTATATAATTCATGAAACCTCTGAAAGCAGGTGGAGAACATACTAACAGAATCAGACCCAGCACCCATTATTCTATTTTCTCAAATTAACGTTTCCCAGGCGATTAACAAGTACTTTGGCAGTACAGTGAAAATCGCCAGCACATCCGGTCAAAAGATACGTGACAATACGAGACAGAAAATAGCCCGAAAACAACCCCAACAGTGCAGTATATCGCATATCCAGCAGCAGACGCGATAAAACATACTTTGGTGAAACGGGACGTGGCTTCAACACCAGGATCAGCGAACATCGAGCTGATGTCCGTCAAAACAGGACTTCAAACGTTATGGTCGTTCACGTAGATGAATTTTCGCTCACGTAGGTGAAGCTGGACATCTGCCGAACGGGAAGGAAGCAGGAGTCATCCATGGAGGATTGAACAAACAAAAAAGGAAAATTATGGAAGCTGTATAGATCGCGCCAGAGAATAATGTAAACAAACGCATCGGGCAGTTTTAAATGAGGTCGCGGCAGCAATCGTGCAGACAAGTGGGAGGTGATTCATCAGCTCACGTCTGGTATATTTATGCTCTGTAGTTTCTGATAACAACACACACACACACACACATAGACATAGACACATGAGAGAGAGAGAGAGAGAGAGAGAGAGAGAGAGAGAGAGAGAGAGAGAGAGAGAGAGAGAGAGAGAAGAGAGTACACCCGCGCCGCGCGCGCGCGCCCAGGCACGAGAAGTTGAAACTGTCGCCTGGAGGTTAACCGCTGTGGCTGTTGTTGACACGTTGTTCGAGTCGCCATTAGACAACACAGGCCGGACTCCACTCATAGCCCGGGCGAGGCTCGGTTTCGCATATCGGACGCATCCTTATCTCTGATTGAAGATATAATCGAAACCGGCCAAATACGTCTCTTGTATTGTGAAGATAAACATTCTCATTCATACTTTTTCTACACTTGTCAACATGAATACATAAATAATATACTTTATATATGTGTGTGTGTGTGTGTGTGTGTGTGTGTGTGTGTGTGTGTGTGTGTGTGTGTGTGTGTGTGTGTGTGTGTGTGTGTGTGTGTGTGTGAGGGAGAGACAGAGATCATAAAACGAAGAACAAAGAACCGAAAAAAAACATACATCATCAAGGAGGCAATCCCTGGAAGCAAGACATCTTCATATTCCATCAGCGTCTCCTCCTGACCCTGAAGACAGCTCGCTAGATTATTCACACAGGTCAAAGTTCAATGCCAAGGGATACAGGGCGCTTGACATCATCCGCTCCTTCTTCTATCCGTGGAAGTCAACGCAGGACAAAGGTAAATACTTCCCTTTCGCGTATGACCTGACCTCATTTTTATTTTTTATATATTTTTTTATTATTTTTTTGAATTTTTTTTTGCTTGTTTGTTTGTTTGTTTTAGTGGTTTAAGACTCTTCCTCTATGCTATGTTGTTGTTTTTTTTACACTGCTTTATTAATTTTGGAAGACTCATTACGACAAGAATATAGCGTGTCCCTTCGCTTATCTATGTTTTCGAACTTCAACAACAAGACTCCTCTGCTAATAACAACACAATTGGTCTTAGATTAACAAGGGCACTCCGATGATAACAATTACTCCCTTTAAG
>NW_020872890.1:440469-450469 GCF_003789085.1 Penaeus vannamei
GTGGTGATTATGACGTCAATAACAAAGATAGTAATCATAGCAGGGTCAGTTGTTATTACAGTGTGGTGAGATTGCTCAATTTCTGAGAGTAAAGTGAATATCATTTAACATTATCCCACATATTTAATTCAAATTTAATTCATTCAATGCTCATTTGATTCATTATTTTTTCGAATTATTGGTAGCATTTGTTCAGGAAACGAGACTGTGCTAAAAGTGATGTTAATGATGATGATGATAATGATGATGATGATGATGATAATGATAAGTTGTTTTTTATGCTCTATGCTGGGGATGATGATGACGATGAGGATAATTATAATGATGATGATGATGACAATGTAAGGATAGTGTTAATGATGGCAAGGATGATGATTTTTTATGACAATGATAACAGTGACAAAAATGATAAAGATGATGATGATGGCAATGGTGAAAGTGATAATAGTACAGGTTATTACAACAATATTAATAACAGTGATGATAATTCTAATAAGATGCATTTCCATATCAATAATGCCAATTTCATTTCTATAATACGAAGATGAAAATTAGAAAAATGTCTGACACATTGGAAGCAAAAAACACAATAAATTGTAGAAGGAAACAGAAAGATAAAAAAAGAGGAAGAATCAAAACAAAGAAAAGCAGAAACAGAGAGAGACAGAGGGAGGGAAGGAGAGGGAGAAAGAGAGAGAGAGGGGGGAGGGGGGGGGGAGAGAAGGAAAGAAAGAAAGAGAGAAAGAAATAATGAAAGAGAGAGAGAAGGAGAAGAAAGAGAGAAGAGAAAGAAGAAAGAGAGAGAGAGAGGAAGAAAGAAAGAAAGAGAACGAAAGAAAGCTTTAGAGAGAAAGAGAGAGAGCGAGAGAGAAACAAACAAAAAATAGAGAGGTGACAACAGCATGGCAATCCATGGAGACGAAAGAGTGAATGAAAATTTACGAGAAAAGGCGAGATTCGAAGTTAAAGTGAACGATAAATTTCCGAAGTCAATCGGTCTCTCTTAAGCATTTTTTTCTTCTGTTATCTGTTCCTTTTTGTGTGTTATTGTATTGGTTTCATTTTATTTTTTTTTTTTATTTTTTTTTTTCTCTCTCTCTTTCTCTTTTTCTTTTTTCTCTCCTCTCTCTCTCTCTTTCTTCTCGTCTCTCTCTCTCTCTCTCTCTCTCTCTCTCTCTCTCTCTCGGCTCTTCTCGCTCTCCTTCTCTCTCTTCTCCTTCTTCTCTCTTCTCTCTCTTCTCTTTCTTTTTCAGTCTTTCTTTTCAGTCTTTGGCTATTCTTGTTTTCTTTTTTTTCTTTTCTTTTCTCTTTCTATTTTTAGTTGACTTTTCTTTTTCTTTGTGTTCGAGTTTTTAAGTTCTTGATGCATATTTTTTATCAACTTTCTCTGGTTGTTACATATCTGACTCTTCTTCTTTCTCTCTTTCTCTCCTCATATCTATCTATATACTTTATCTAGTTTTCTATCTATCTAACTTATCTATCTATCTATCTATATTATCTATCTATCTATTTATTTTCTATTTATCTTTTTATATCTATCTATTTATCTATCTATCTATCTATCTATTTATCTATTCTATCTATCTACTATTTATCTATCTATCTATTACCTATCTATTTATCTATTAATCTATTAATCTATTAATCTATTTATCTATTATCTATTAATCTATTATCTATTTATCTTCTATTCGTCTTTCTATCTTTCTATCTATCCTATCTATCTTCTCTTCTCTCTCTCTCTCTCTTCTCTTCTATCTTACTCTCTCTCTTCTCTCTCTCTCTTTCTTCTCTCTCTCTCTCTCTCCTCTCTCCTCTTCTCTCTCTCTCTCTTCTCTCTCTCTCTCTCTCTTCTCTCTTCCCTCTCTTCTCTCCCTCTCTCTCTCCGCTCTGTCTCATCTATCTATCTATCTAAATCTATCTTTACTCTCTTCTCTCTCTCTCTCTCCTCTCTTCTCTCTCTCTCTCTTCTCTCTCTCTCTCTCTCTTCTCTTCTCTCTCTCTCTCTCTCTCTCTGATCTCTCTCTCTCTCTCTCTCTCTCTCTCTCTCTCTCTTTCTCTCTCTCTTTCTCTCTTTCTCTGTCTTTTCTCACTTTCCATAATACACCTGTTTTTTTTTCTTTCTTTCTTCATTTCTTTTCCTTTTTCATTTTCTCTTTCAGTAAACACAAGAACTATTCATTTACCGTCTCTATGACTCGTATTTCGTTCCAAATAACACTATATTAATCCTTTGAGAAAAAAAAAAAATATATACATATATATATATATACATATATATATATATACTATATATATATATATACATATATATTATTCTACAAAATTCACCCTGACTGGCCCCCAAACCACAATTTATTTTGCATTAATTGGCGTGCAAAATTTGATGCGTCTGCCACACGATGAGGTGAAGTAATACATGGGCATTTTATTTTTTTTTTTTTTTTTTTTTAGGGAGTAATTTTTTTTGGGGGGGATTTCAGTTGTTTGTGTGAAAAGTAAACAATAATGGTAATTGATTGGGAGATAATGATATTAAATTGGTTAATTGTTAATGATTGATGAATATAATTGATAACGATAAATAGTAATAATGATAATGATGTTAATAATGATAATGATAATAAATACATAAATAATGATGGAAATAATAATAGCATATAATAATAATAATAATAATAATTAATTTAATAATAATAATAATAATAAATAATGATGATAACAATGATGATGACGATGATGATGATGATTAAAATCAATAATGATAATAATAATCGTAGAATAATGATAATATTAATAATAATGATAACAATAACAATAATTGTTACTACCATAATTATTTATCTTTTAGTATAGTAGTAGTTAGTAGTAGTAGTAGTAGTAGTAGTGTAGCAAGTTAGTAGTAGTAATAGTGTAGTAGTTAGGTATAACAATAATGATACTACTTAATAATTAATAACAACAACAATAATAATAATAATTATAATAATGATAAATAACGATATAATGATTAATGTTAATAATAATTGCAATAATAATAATGATATTGATTAATAATTTTTTCATTACATTCTTATAGCAATGATAATGATAATAACAATAACAATTTGATTAATGATAATAATGATAAATGATAATAAATAATATTTTGGATTAATAATAATTTTGATAACAATAATTGATAATAATAAGATAATTAATTGATAATGGATGAAGCAATAATATCATCAAAAATAATTATGATATTAATAATAATTATAATAATTGATAAAATGATAATAATATAATAATGAAAATAATAACATTAATAATAATAACAACATAATATTATCAAAAAATCATAATAATAATAATGATAATAATAATAATTGATAATATGATAATAGCAATAATTGATAATTATTATTATTCATTATATTCTATCATTATGGACAATAATGATGAGGAGGATAAGGATAATAACAATCATTATCATGATAGTAATAATAGTAATATCAATTACGATGACGATGATAATAATAATGACAATAATGATACTTAATGATAATTATAATTACAAATAATAATCATTAATAATATAATAGTATAATAGTGTAATAATAATAATTTTATAATAATAATTAATTAATAATAATAATAATTAATGATAATAATAATAATAATAATAATGATAATAATGATAATAGTTATAATTAATAATAATTAATAATAATATAATATAATAATAATAATAATAATTAATAATAATAATAATAATAATAATAATAATAATAATAACAATAAACAATAGTAATCATGAGATTAATAAGAATACGAATAATGATTATACTACTACTACTACTATAATAATAATAATAAATAGTAATGAAGAATAATAATAAGATAACAATAGTTTAATAATAATTGATAAACAATAGTAATTAATAATGATAACAATGTTAATGATGATAATTAAAAATGAAATGATAATTATGCTATTAATGATAATGATTATAACAATCATAATGATAAGTATGATAATAATGACTGTAATGATGATAATAACAATAATGACAAATAATAATGTTAATAATAATAATAATACCTCTCTAATGACGCAAACAACAGCATTATTGGCAGTTGTCTATATATAACATACCTCATTAACATCAAACTATAAGCACTAATTAAGAGCAGATCCCATGGATTAATTCATATCATCAGGATTCATGGATTAAAGTCCCATTCGACAAGAGCCATTTTCATCTCAAATTTCCATGGTATTTTTTCTTTATTATTCCCTTGGTAATGATGTTATTGTTATTGTTATTATTATTATTATTTATTTATTATTATTATTATTATTATTATTATTATATTATTTATTATTTTATTATTATTATTATTATTATTTATCATTATAATTATCATCATCATCATCATCATCATTCATCATCATCTTCATCATCATCATCATCATCATCATCATCATCATCATCATCATCATTATTCATCATCATCATCATCATCATCATCATCATTCATTCATCATTCATCACCATTGTTCTTATTAGTGTTATGATTATGATTATCATTATTATCATTTTTACCATTATTATCTCAGAAAGAGAGAAATTATGTGTTGCAGAATGTATTTTTTAAATATATATTTTTCCCCTAAAGAACATGAGTCTTGTTCATTCTTTTCACTTTTCCAAGAGAACTCACCACCCACACACAATAAATAGAAACTGCAATTGAAAAATATATGCATGAGCACACTTGTTCAAAGCGCCTACCATTAATTGTAAAATAAACAAAAAAATCCTCACTGGCAACTGCAAATTGGTTAAAGCATCGTAAATCTATTATTGGGAGAAATTTTACTATAGCGTCTGGTATTTTATGTAAACAGATGAGAGAGTTTAAGAGTATTAGAATAGATATACCATAAATATCAACAATAGGCTTTAATCAGTAACATCAACATTGGGAGTTCCATTTTTCGGAAAAAAGTGAAATGATGAAGCACGTTTTCAGCGATATGAGTATGTATGTGCTTCTATGTCATGTATATAGTTTTGTTTGTTTGTTTGTGCGTGTGTATGTGTTTGTGATATGTGTATGTGTGTGTGTGTTTATGATATGTGTGTGTGTGTGTATGTTATGATATGTGTGTGTGTGTGTGTTTATATGTGTGTGTGTGCGTGTGCGTTATGATATGTGTGTGTGTGCGTTATGATGTGTGTGTGTGTGTGTGAGTGCGCAAGCGTGCGTGTGTGCGTTTACATTTGCATCTCCTTCAACCTCTGCTTGTCCGTGTGCGTGTGCGTGTGTATGTGTTTTGTGGAGAAGGGTGTAGGCGTACATAAAACAATAAAACTGCACAGTGAAATCAGACACAGACGCACCAAAAGCTATATAAAAGAAACATAATGATATCAAATATCTTTGGACAACGGTAGCAAACTCTGGTTGAAAATATAAACTCTATTTCTTCGTCCATCTTTGAACGGTCAAAATGAAGATTTTATCATTTTATATACAGTCCAGCCTTCTGTTATTCATTTCACTTATTCCCGCATCTCCCACTAAGCAAACACTCAAATAAGAAAAAATAAAAAATAAATGCTAAAAATTACCTTTAAAACTCCACCTGTCTTCTTCCAGACGAATTAAATCTCCCTTCGTTTAATCAATTTATACGTTTGATTCCCGGCGCTACGTTAAGATCACTCCAGAGGAAACGTAACGGCCATTAATATCAAAGAAACATTTAACCCAAGCTTTTAAAATTCCGAGAATTGTTATTCCACTCCCTGGCGTTTCCTATATAGAACCTCGGACGAACCGGTAAGGGGCAATCACCATATGCAACAGTTTAGATGACTATGATGCATCGTCTGCTATCGCGGGTTCTGTAAGGGTGTGGCTGAGACTGCTAGCTATGGGAGATGGGGATTTTTTTTTCCTTTTTTTTGTGTGTTTCTTTTAATGTGTGGTTGGCCTTTTTTGGGGTTTTGGTTTTGTGTATATGTGTGGTTGGACTGTAGATGTTCAAAGGATGTGATGTGGCGAGTTTTTTTTTGTTTTTGGTTTTGTTTTTATGTGTATATTGTGTGGTTGGGATCTGTAGATGTTCAAAGGATGTTTTGTTTTTGTTTTGTTTTTTATGTGTATATTGTGTGGTTGGGATCTATAGCTGTTCAAAGGATGTGATATGGTGAAATTTTCTTTTTATATATGGCGAAGATCTCGTAGTATATAATGTGAAGATGTTTCTCTAATACTATGGCGGAGACCTGTAGATGCTGAAACTATATATATTGCGTACATACTACTACTTTTTCCTTTTTTTCTTTTCTTTTCTTCTTTTTCTTTGCCTTCGAGGACCGGTAAATTGCTCCTCTCTTCCTCTTCCTTCCTTCCTCCCTTTCCCTCGCTCCTCCTCCTCCTCTCCTCCCCTCCTCTCCTCTCCACCTTCTCGTCCCACCTCACCTCCCCTCCTCCTTCTCCTGTCCCTCCTCCCCCCCCTTTCTTCTTCTTCTTCTTCCCCCCCGCCTTCTCTCTTCTTCTCTTCTTCTCCTACCAACCCATCTTCTCCATCTCCTCCTCCTCCTCCTCCTCTCCTCCTCCTCCACCTTCTCTTCTCTCCTCCTTCTGCTCCTTTCTCCTCCCTCCTCCTCCCCTCTTCGTCCTCGTCCTCTCCTCCTCCTTCCCCTCCTTCCTCCCCTTTCTCTCCTCCCTCTCTCCTCCTCCTCCTCCTCCTCCTCCTCCCCTCCTCCCTCCTCCTCCTCCTCCTCCTTCCTCCTCCTCCTCCTCCTTCTCCTCCTCCTCTCTCTTCTCCTCCTCCCCCTCCTCCTCCTTCTCCTCCTCCCCTCCTCCTCCTTCTCCTCCTCCCCTCCTCCTTCTCCTCCTCCCCTCCTCCTTCTCCTCCTCCCTCTCGCCCCTCGTCCTCCCCTCTCCTCCTCCCCATCCTTCCTCTTTTTTTTTATCTTTCTTTCTTTTCTTCCTAGTAGACCAGGATCCGATAACATACATATGCTGTATTTTTTTGCGATCCGTGAAAAGAAAAAAAAACATAAAAATTCATAGCTTTACTAAATGACACTGGAATAAAAAATTAAATTCACAACAATCTAAACATTATTTTATCTTATATTGAAATCAATCTGTTTCCTACGTTCGGACCGGACTCGATTCTCCAGTTTCCAAGAAGAGTATATTCATAATGCATTTGATCCTGTTGGTTTTTATAAACTCTAATATTATTACATGGAAATATGGTTTGATGATAATCAGATCTAGGCTCGGTAACATGGACTGTTTTTTTCTGTTTTTTTTTTTTTTTTTTAATAGCCTAGACATATTAATTGAATGATGTATTGTAAAAAAAAAAATGGTAAACAATAAAAAAGATTGAAATACATAGGAATAATAAGAAATCTGATTCGTTGATGGTTATATTAGTGGAAAGAATTTGACAAAAATTATATATTGTACAAACTAATAACCAAAATATGAAAAGGATTAAAACATAAACAAGAAAAACCAATCTAATTAGATGGCAGTCAAATTAGTGGAAATTTGTCATATGACAATGACATCAGCAACTAGCAGACTTGAAAATCGTTTGTTATAATTAATAATTTGATTTTTCATTTTAGAATTCCACTGTTAATACGATATAACTGCTAATTCTCTCATACTACCGCTAATAATTTCGATAGTATTAAACATATAGAAATTTCCTCTGGATGTGTTGTATCATATGCGACTTTATTCGTAATGAGCGAATTACTATTTCATTTCACTCTTATTTGCGTTCCAGTTCTATGTCGCTTTTTTACCTCGTCCTTTTTTCTGTTAGTGATTCACTTTTATATTGTTCTTTTGTCGTTTTATTTCGAAAAAGGAAATGTTTATCTTTTAGGGATCACGGTCGGTCAAGCAAGAGAGAGAAACGCTTCGTGGTTTCCATAAACTTTCGTTCGGTCTGTAACGAGGATATTTTTCCCTCTATATACAAAGAAGAGTATAAATATATGTTCGCATATTTATGCATGTGTATGTATATGAATGTAGTATGTATGTATGTATTTGCGTGTGTGCATGTGTATAATATAATATGTATGAATGTATATATACAAACATATATATATAAATATGTATGTATACACACCCACACACACACACACACGCACACCACACACACACACACACACACACACACACACACACACACACACACACCACACACACACACACACACACACACACGCACACACACACACACACACACACACACACACACATATATATATAATATATATATATATATATATATATATAGATAGATAGATAGATAGATATAGATAGATAGATAGATAGATAGATAGATAGATAGATAGATAGATATAGATGAATAGATAGATAGATAGATGGATATAGGTATATATTTATATGTATATAAAAATAAATAGATACGCACAAATGTGCGTATGTATACATGTGCGTATATGTACATACATAATAATATATATATATATATATATAGTATATATATATATATATATATATATATATATATATATATATATATATATATATATATATATATTTATTTATTTTATTTATTTATATTATTTATTTATTTATTTATTTATTTATTTATCTATGTTTAAGTATGCATGAGTATATGTCTGTGTGTGTGTGTGTGTGTGTGTGTGTGTGTGTGTTTATAAGTGTGTGTGTGTGTGTGTTTCATGTTGTTGTATGTATGTATGTATGTCTGTGTGTGTGTATGTATGTATGTATGTATGTATGTATGTATGTATGTATGTATGTATGTATGTATGTATGTATGTATGTACGTATGTATGTACACACACACACGCACACGCAGCCCGCACGCCGCCAGTAAACTTTTATCCGATTTCGTGTCTGACTCTGACCGATGTTTGTTGACATTCCGTTGCTATCGCTAGAATGTTTTGTAGTTCTCTAAATTGCATGGAAAGATACAGCAACGATAAAGCTGGTAGTTAATGGAGTCTTTTATGCATAAAAAGTACTTAGTTGGGGTTTGTATTTTTTGTGTTGTGACAGTAGGAATGGTTGTGGAATATATTTTCATAATGTATTTTCATTTTGTCGCTGTGGAATATATTTTCATAATGTGTTTTCATTTTGTTTCTGTGGAAAACTTAACTGCGTCGGAATTACTTTCGTTAATTATAATTTTGTTAAATGATGGCACTTTAATGTTCACGATTTGGAATTTAAAAGGTCTTTTTTTTTTTTTTTTTTCTTCATTATTTAATTCTATTTATTCGAGGGAATATTAATTAACGATATTTTGACTTCAAAAGACGGAAAAGATTTTAAATTTTTTTTTTTCGTTTTTTTAATTTTAAAATAATAAAAGGCTGGACAGTAATTGTATGTTCCTAAATCTTCTGAAGAGGAATTCAAAAGAAGTTTTTTTTTTTTTCTTCATTATTTAATTCTTTATTCGAGGGAATATTAATTAACGATATTTTGACTTCAAAAGACGGAAAAGATTTTTTTTTTTTTTTTTTTTTTAATAATATAAAGGCTGGACAAGTAATTGTATGTTCCTAAATCTTCTGAAGAGGAATTCAAAAGAAGTTTTTTTTTTTTTTTTTTCTTCATTATTTAATTCTATTTATTCGAGGGAATATTAATTAACGATATTTTGACTTCAAAAGACGGAAAAGATTTTTTTTTTTTCGTTTTTTTTTATTTAAAATAATATAAAGGCCGGACAAGTAATTGTATGTTCCTAAATCTTCTGAAGAGGAATTCAAAAGAAGTTTTTTTTTTTTTCTTCATTATTTAAATCTATTTATTCGAGGGAATATTAATTAACGATATTTTGACTTCAAAAGACGGATTTTTTTTTTTTTTTCGTTTTTTTTAATAATATAAAGGCTGGACAAGTAATTGTATGTTCCTAAATCTTCTGAAGAGGAATTCAAAAGAAGTTTTTTTTTTT
>NW_020872890.1:455469-462969 GCF_003789085.1 Penaeus vannamei
CATATTTTCCATGACAATACATATTTCCATGACAATACATATTTTCCATGACAATATATATTTTCCATGACAATACAATTTTTCCATGACATACATTCCATGACAATATTTCCATGACATATTTTCCAGACAATACATTTCCATGATGACAATACATATTTTCCATGACAATACATATTTCCATGACAATACATATATGACAATACATATTTCATGACAAAAAACATATTTCCATGACATATTTTCCATGACAATACATATTTTCCATGACAATAAATAATACAATACATATTTTTTCATGACAATACATATTTTCCACATGACATACATATTTTTTCCATGACAATACATTTTTCCATGACAATACATATTTTCCATGACAATACATTTTCCATGACAATACATATTTTCCATGACAATACATACAATTTATTATGACAATACATATTTTCCATGACAATAACATATTTTCCATGACAATACATATTTTCCATGACAATACATATTTTCCATGACAATACATATTTTCCATGACAATACATTATTTTCCATGACAATACATATTTTCCATGACAATACATATTTTCCCATGACAATACATATTTTCCATGACAATACATATTTTCCATGACAATACATATTTTTCCATGACAATACTATAATATATATTTTCCATGACAATACATATTTTCCATGACATGACAATACATATTTTCCATGACAATACATATTTTCCATGACAATACATATTTTCCATGACAATACATATTTTCCATGACATATTTTCCATGACAATTACATATTTATTTTTCATGACATGACAATACATATTTCCCATGACAAATACATTTTTCCATGACAATACATATTTTTCCATGACAATACATTATTTTACATACCCGTGACAAAATATTTTCCATGACAAATACATATTTTCCATGACAACATAATTTTCCATGGACATAACATATTTTCCATGACCCCATGACAATACATATTTTCCATGACAATCATATTTCCCATGACAATACATATTTTCCATGACAATACATATTTTCATGACAATGACATATTTTCCACATCCATTTTCCATGACAATACATATTTTCCATGACAATACATATTTTCCATGACAATTCATATTTTCCATGACAATTCATATTCTCCATGACAATACATATTTCCCATGACAATACATATTTTCCATGACAATTCATATTTTCCATGGACAATTCATATTTTCCATGACAAATGACATATTTTCCATGACAATAAATATTTTCCATTGACAAAACATATTTTTCCATGACAATAAATTATTTTCCATGACAATACATATTTTCCATGACAATACATATTTTCCGTGACAATACATATTTTCTATGACAATACATATTTTTCCATGACAATACATATTTTCCATGACAATACATATTTTCCATGACAATACATATTCTCCATGACAATACATATTTTCCATGACAATAACATTTTCCATGACAATACATATTTTCCCATGACAATACATACATGACAATACATATTTTCCATGAAATACATATTTTCCATGACAATACATATGACAATACATATGACAATACATATTTCCATGACAATACATATTTTTCATTAGACAATACATATTTTCCATGACAATACATATTTTTCCATGACAATACATATTTCCATGACAATACATATTTTCCATGACAATACATATTTTCCATGACAATACATATTTTCCATGACAATACATATTTTCCATGACAATACACATTTTCCATGACAATGCATATTTTCCATGACAATACATATTTTCCATGACAATTACACATTTTCCATGACAATGCATATTTTTCCATGACAATACATATTTCCTATGACAATACATATTTTTTCCGTGACAATTCATATTTTCGATGACACATAATTTTCCATGACAATAAATATTTTCCTATGACAATACATATTTCCATGACATAACATATTTCCTATGACAATACATATTTTTTGACAATTCATTTTCGATGACATTTCATATTTTCCATGACAATAAATATTTTTCCATGACAATACATATTTTTCTATGACAATACATATTTTCCATGACAATATATATTCCATGACAATACACATTTTCCATGACAATATATATTTTCCATGACAATACATATTTTCCATGACAATATATATTTCCATGCAATACATACATGACAATACATATTTTCCATGACAATATATATTTTCCATGACAATACATATTTTCCATGACAATACAATATTTTTCCATGACAATACATTATTTTCCATGACAATACATATTTCCCATGACAATACATATTTTCTATTACAATAATTTTTCCATGACAATAAATATTTTCCATGACATACCATGGACAATACATATTTTCCATGACAATAAATAATGACAATAAATATTTTCCATGACAATACATACTTTCCATGACAATAAATTTCCATGACAATACATATTTTCCATGACAATTATATTTCCATGACAATACATATTTTCCATGACAATAAATATTTTCCATGACAATACATATTTTCCATGACAATAAATATTTTCCATGACAATACATATTTTCCATGACATATTTTCCATGACAATACATATTTTTCCATGACAATAATACCATGACAATATATTTCCATATACATATTCCATGACAATACAAATATTTTCCCATGACAATAAATATTTTCCATGACAATAAATATTTTTCCATGACATACTATTTTTCCATGACATATTTTTCCATGACAATAATATTTTCCATGACAATAAATATTTTCCATGACAATAAATATTTTCCATGACAATACATTTTTCCATGGACAATACATATTTTCCATGACAATGACCATTATTCCATGACAATACATAATGACAAAACATATTTTCCATGACAAAACATATTTTCCATGGCAATACACATCCTTGACAATACATATTTCCCATGACAATATATATTTTCCCTGACAATTCATATTTTCCATGACAACATATTTCATGACAATACATATTTTTCCCATGACAATACATATTTTCCATGACAATACACATTTTCCATTGCATATTTTCCATGACATACAATATTTTCCATGACAATACATATTTCCATGACAATACATATTTTCCAGACAATTACATATTTTCCATGACAATACATACATGACCACATATTTCCATGACAATACATATTTTCCATGACAATACATATTTTCCATGACAATACATATTTTCCATGTATTTTCCATGACAATTCATATTTTCCATGACAATCATATTTTCCATGACAATACATATTTTCCATTTTTTCCATTTCCTTCTTTAGTATCCTTCTCTATTTTTCTTCTCCATTTCCTTCTCTATTTTCTTTCTCTATTTTTCTTCTCCATTCCCTTCTCTATTTCCTTTCTCTATTTTTCTTCTCCACTTCCTTCTCTATTTTCTTTTCTCTCTTTTCCATCTGTTTTCCCGCTCCATTTTCTTCCCTATTTTCCTTCTCTGTTTTCCTTCTCGATTTTCCTTCTGTATAGCCCATTCATAATGCATCAGACAGGTAAGAGACTTATCTCCGCAATGCAACATTTGCAATTGCTCTCAAGTTGCAAGTCTGCTGCAACAAGATATAACTGCAATATTCCAATGTACGAAGGAATTTGCATACTGTCAAGTAATAATATGAAAACTCCTGGACCGAGTCATCTTCCGTATGTGCACCAGTGCGGGTATGTATATGTATATATGTACATACACAAACACACACAAACACACACGCACACACATATATATGTATATATATATATATATATATATATATATATATATATATATATATATATATATGTATGTATGTATGTATATGTATATATATATATATTATATATATATATATATATATATATATATATAATATATATATATATATATATATATATATGTATATATATTATATATATATATATATATATATATATATATATATATATATATATATATAATATATATATATATTATATATATATTATATATATATATATATATATGTATATATATATATATATATATATATATATATATATACATATATAACATATATACAATATATAATATATGTGTGCTTGTTTGATTGTTTGAGTTTACATCCATACAAAGATCTTTTCTTCATATCTTTTTGCTAACTGTAACCAATAAATATCCTTTGAATTCTTTCTCGCTCTATTTTTACTTTTTTTCTCTCTCTGTTCCTAATCTTTGCATGCAGTGTTTCCTCTCCTTTTTAAACAACCATTTTCCCTTTATCTTTTATAATCATTACGTCATCATTATCATCAGCATTATCATCATTATCATCACGATCACAACCACCATCATCATCACAATCACCATTATCATCATCATTATCATTATTGTCCCTAATATAACTATGATTACTGTTATCATCACATAGCATAGTGATAAATAAATAAAAGGAAATGTGCTCTTTCGGAATACAAATTCAATACAGCATAATTTTTAGTTCACTTTATCTGGCCGAGACAACTATGATACAGAATATTCCAATGAAAATCTCTCGACATTATACAAATGATATTTATCATTTCACAGCGAGCAGGAAGAGGAAATACATCATTCATAAGATATAATGAACCAATCTGAACTGCTAGAGAGAGAGAGAAAGAGAGAAAGAGAGAGAGAGAGAGAGAGAGAGAGACCTAAAAAATGAAAAATCCAACAGAAAAGAAATAATATCAGAAATATGTTCGTTATTGTGTGGATGGCATGTGAACCGTGATCCGTTTCACAATTTCGATGTTAAAGTCTTACTGAACGTAAAGATAAGGGAGAAGAAACATGTTATTCTGTGTCAGGAGTTGCTTTGTCACTGGATAAGGCTGTGGATTTGTATTTGTTTGAGGAAGACACGTGGAATCATTTCCATAATACATCTAGTGCAGTTTGGGCTGAGAATAGTGAAGTGTGCTTCCATGTTTGCATGTGTAGTGAATGTATGCATGTTACGTAATATGTACGTATGTTGTATGCATGTATTGATAGATGGATGGGACACACGGCACACACACCCACACACACACACACACACACACACACACACACACACACACACACACACACACACACACACACACACACACACACACACACACACACACACACACACCACACACACACACACACACACACACACACACACACACACGCACACACACACACAACCCTTGGCCGCGTGTCGGCACCGAAAGCGATATGAGATGCCAGGCTGTTCAAAGAGCATAGATATTTGCCTTCTGTGTGTATGTGTGTGTGTGTGTGTGTGTGTGTGTGTGTGTGTGTGTGTGTGTGTGTGTGTGTGTGTGTGTGTGTGTGTGTGTGTGTGTGTGTGTGTGTGTGTGTGTGTGTGTGTGTGTGTGTGTATGTCCGTGTATACATATATATATATATATATATATATATATATATATATATATATATATATATATATATATAATATATATATGTATTATGTATGTATGTAAGCGTACATTAAACATTAGAACAAGCACAGCACATAAATAATGTATCCAAAAGGCCTCAGCCAGAGCAGCTGTCCTTCCCAACTTCGAAAATTATAACATGTTTTAGATTTCACTTCATTAAACGGAGACAACCTTAACACAGGAAATTCATATGCAAATCCTTCGGTATTATTTGACCCTCTCTCTTTTATCACTTCCTTTGAAAAAATAATATCATTAGAATAGAAAATTAATTATTCATAGTATTAATAGTTGATATTAAAAGTGAATCCACCGGGGTTTTGTCCACTAAAGGAAATTAATAATCGTAAGTCAACATAAGAGAGAAAACAAAGTTAAAATAACAAAAACAAAGTCAACAGACAGAGAAGAAAGTCAACAAAGTAAATATGGAATTATGCAAATGCTGAGTGAGTCTGAAATTCACTATTCCGATGTTAACGTTTTGTAGGTATGTAGATTAAAGGAAAATGATCAATATAACACTGGTAATAATAATAATAATAATAATAATAATAATAATAATAATAATAATAATAATAATGATAATAATAATAATAATAATAATAATAATAATAATAATAATACCAAAGATTATGATTATAATGATAATGATAACAATTATAGGAATTATAGATGGATGATGATAATAAATAATAATATTGATAATAATAACGATTATAATTATTATTATTCCCATTATTTTCATTATCATCACTGTAATTAATTTTATAAATATTATTATTATCATCATGATCATTGTTATTATTATTATTATTATCATTATTATTTTTGTCATTACTGATATTATTTCTACTATTATCATTATTATCATTATCAACATTATTTTTATCATCTTTCATCATAATCTTCACTATCATTATTATCCTTATTATTATTATTATTATTATAATATCATTATCTATTATTATTACTACTATTACAGTTTCAATATTAACTAATTATTCATTATCATTATTACTATTATTGTTCTTATTATCATTATCATTTATTACTATTTTATTATTATTATCATTATCATTATCATTATCATTACTATTATTATTGTCATAACTGTTATTAACATCATCATTATTAATAACATTTTTAACATTATTATGTATCATTAATATTGTCATTACTGCATAAAAAATTATTATTGTTGTTGCTGTTAAGATGATGATTATTATCATTATTAAGATCGTTATTATCGCCATCATTAAGAATATCAATACTAAGGGAGTAATAGAAAAGGTGTCATTGAGAATGATGATGATAGAAAGAATGATAATGAAAAAGAAATAATCAATACTTATGATGACATGATGATGATTATGATTGTAATATTATCATCATTAATATTATCATTATTGCAATAGTAATAATTATACTAATAATGTTAATGATAATATTGATGATGATGATGATGATAATGATAATAATAATGATAATAATAATGATAATGATGATAATGATAATGATAATGATAATGATAATATGATAATAATAATAATGATAATGATAATAATAATAATAATAATAATAATAATAATAATAACAATAATAATAATAATAATAATAATAATAATAATAATAATAATAATAATAATAACAATAAGAAGAAGAAGAATTATAATAAAGAATATCATTATTATTGTTACTATTGACATCATTATTTTTATCCTCATTATTCATAATTATATTATTATTTCATCATCATTATTATCATATCAGCAATGATAGAAAAAATGACACAGGGCTGCCTCCTCTCTTCGCTGTCATATCCTGCCTCCGAGAAGAACTACGTCAAATTCACATAGGTTATTACCAAGAATATATCTCCACCTACTTTTACTATCCTAAACAAGTTCCCAACGTGTATCATTCCCCCCAAAAATTAACGCCAAAGGAGCACACAAAATTCTCAACCTTCCC
>NW_020872890.1:467969-470469 GCF_003789085.1 Penaeus vannamei
ACATGACGCCGAGGTAAGTAAGGTTACGCAAAAGAAAGAAAGGAACGAAGGAAGAATGAGATAAGAGCAGGAATAGTCCACTGATATGGATGCGTTCCCAAGTGTCAGGGACTAATTTTAAAAATGTATCTGCTGTTATCGATACAACATTTTCTTACTTGTTATAGATTCTACGATTACAACATAAGGCACATCAAACTTTTACTTCAACTTTAGAGTATCTGTGACTGACATCATGAAAAAAATGAAGACAATGATAAGTGAAAGTCGATAAACTTCACTGTAGCTCTAGGTTTTATCTGTGACAAACAACTCTAGCACAGAAACTAGTACCAGACAGATCTTGATTGCGTGGTGGCGTCTAGACATACAGCTAGCTGATCGTACCTCTTGTGACGTCATCACTTTGGGAGACATCTCGATAGCCCACTAATTAGCCTGGCTTCAGATGTCACATCGTAAACACCGGACTTCAGGTGACATCAGGTAAAGCTTTTCTACGTCTCTACCAGGAAGTCTCAGGTGTTCTTAACTTCCCTGCACGATCTAAAAAGGTGATATTAAAAGCTTTTCTTAAAGGTTTCTGAAAAAAAAAGGTAAGAGAGAGGAGAGAGGTTGGGAAGGAGGGAGAGAGAGAAGGCGAAGGGGAAGGGAGAGAGAAAGGGGGAAGAGAGACAATTTTGGAGGGAAAGAGAGAGAAAGTGTGTGCCAGAAAGAGAGGGAGAGAAAGAGGGGGGATGGGGAACGGAGAGAGCGAGAGGGGGGAGGGGGAGAGAGAATGAGTAAGGAGAGAGAGAAGAGAGGAGGGGGGTTATGGGAAAGTGAGAGAGACATGGAGGGGGAGGAGAGAGAGGGGGTCGAAGGGGTAGAAAGAGAGGGAGAACGGAGAGTGGGAAAAGAGAGAGAGAGAGAGAAGGAGACTGGAGAGAAAGAGAGAGAAAGAGACTGGAGAGGAGAGAGACAGACAGACAGGCAGACAGACAGACAAACAGACAGGCAGACAACAGAGACAGAAAACAGATAAAGGCAGAGAGAGAGGACAGAAGAGAGAGAGAGAGAGAGAGAGAGAGAGAAGGATAGTGGGAGAAAGAGGGAGAAGGGAGGGGGAGAAAGAGAGAGACAGAGACAGCCACAGTCAGACAGAGATAGAGACAGACAGACAGAGAGAGAGTGAGAGAGAAAAAGAGACAAACAGACAGACAGACAAAGAGAGAGAGAAAGAATGGGAAAGAGGAGAGAGGGACAGAAACAACATAAAGACACAAAAATAGAATAAATGAATTGCTAAGCCGACAACACAGCAAATCCACATCAACATCAGTGAACATGAAACGGAGGTGAAGTGAAAAAAGTGACACCTACTTATTATCTACTTACAACACTTCAGCCTTCTAAGTACGATTTTTTCTTTCTTTTTCTCTGCCTTTCACAAAATGATTTCGCTTTACCAGCTTACGTTCATTTCCTTTGCACAGTTTATAAAATTTCATTATCCTGAATTATGTTTTATTCTTATTTTTCCTACTTCTTTCCTTACCCTGAATTATGTTTTTTTTCTCTCCTACTTCTTTCTTCTTCTTCTTTTCTACTTTTTTGCTTTCCCTTTCAGTGAACATTCCTCTCCGTTCCAAAAATTCCCAATTCCCATTCCTTCGGCGTATTTCCATCGATCGGATCTTTTACACCTTCCACCTGATTTATTCTCCTTTTTTTCCATAATTCCCTCTTGCGTGGCATAATTCCTTTTGTGTTCTTAGCATCCTGTGTATTATGCCTTTGTACTTCAAATGTACTCCACTTAATGCAAGATCCTTTTCACTTCTTTCTTTGTGCACTTTTCTTTGTTCCTTTGTCCTCCAACTTTTCCTCTGCACCTTCTTTGTTAAATCTTTAGTGCATATTCAGTCTAGTGTGTCCGCTGTCTAATACTTTTTTTCATATATTTACTTTTTTTCTTGTCTTTATTTTTATTATTTCATTTTCCTTTTATTTTTCGTTTTTTCTTTCTTTCTTTTTTTGTTCCGATTTTTCCGCAATTGTTTTCTTTATGTCCTTTTTTTGGTGATTTTTCTGTACCCTGTCTTTCGTACCTCGGCGTCTGTACCTATTCCTTTGTGCTCCTATTCCTTTTTATCATCAATATTCTTCCCCCTTTATACCCTTCCTTTGTTCGTCGGTGTACCCCGTTCTTTACATCCATTTTATCCATCTCTCTCTATTTACTCTTTTCCTTCCCTTTCATTCACCTCTTCATTAGCATCCCTCTTCCCCCTCCCATTCATTGCTTTATCATCCTGTCCCCTTCCATTTCCACCTTTATTTACACCCTTCTTTTGTCCCCCTTCGCAACTCTTCTTCCTGTCACTGCTTGAGGTTCATACACCTCCTCACCCCCCCCCCCTTCCTCTCCTCTCCTCCCTCTTTCCTCTATATTTTTACTTTTATAAAAATCCTAAACCTAAATTCATCCAAAAAATATGTTTTTCCTGTTTCGTATCAT
>NW_020872890.1:472969-487969 GCF_003789085.1 Penaeus vannamei
GCGTGCGTGTGTGTTTGAATGGTGGAAGGAATTTTTGTATTCATATATTTCCTTGATTTATTTTCATGTTCGTTAATCATATTAACATTTGCTCTTTTTTCATTAATTAATAATTAAATCTTATCCTTAACATATAATATTTGTCAACAAATATCGCTTTTTCTCATATTATTCATCATTGATTAATTTATTTGTTTTGCCTTTGATTACATCCAATCAGAAAAAAAAATATATACTTAATGTTTAATTTGAAGGAATTCATTATTACACGCAAATTACGTATAACTGAGGCTTATATTAATAATATCAGAAAGGGCATTTTTTTTTTTCCTGTCCATGCCGATCTTGAATAAATGATGATGCTGCCTTCGCTATAATCTGCAAAAATGAAAATATTATTACTACGATTTTTTTTCGATTTCGTAGTCTGTTAATGATTTATAGTTAATCAACCGATCTACATTTCAATTCCATTAGGGGATTTTTTTTCTTATAATATGATTGATAAATGAAATAACAGGAATTACCTCTGCTGCAATACGAGTGATATCATCAATCCTATATATATATAAATGATTATTGTTGCATTAGTTGCAGCTTTTCTACAGTTTGTCACTTCCAAAAAGAGGTTTAAATTGACCATATGCACTTAAATTTTTATCTCCACTTTATTGCTTTGCCATTTCCACTCGTCCAAACCCAATAGATATAAAATCGTTTAAGAGGAAAATATTTCATTTCATGGAGTGCTTTTGTGTGCATCGACATAGCAGATTTGTGAAATGTTTGAGAGAGGAGAGCAAGTGTAGAAGCTTTTATTGAGAGTGTGTTCGTATTGCACTTACTGTAAATATTGAATATAATTGTGTGTTGATTGGTTTGTGGTTGGTTGTGTGTGTGTGTGTGTTGCGTGTGTGTGTGTGTGTGTTTGCGTGTGTGTTCGGGTGTTTACGTCTTTGTTTGTGTGTGTGTTTGATTTTGTGTGTGTGTGCGTGAGTGTGTGTCTGTATGTGTGTGTGTTTCGTAACCCAAAAGATAGTGTAGAACGCCGTCTGTACAACTTTTCCTTTTTAAACGTGTAATATACGCAAAAATTATACTTGCCTAATTCAAGAATCAAATTCACATACACGCTGTACTAATAGCAAAGTACTGTAGCAGCCCTCTGTTGTCCCTACACCTCCCGCCCCCTTCTAAATCTCCCCCCCAAATCCAAAACAAAAAGGAAGATCTTTGATAATTCGAAATGATAACGCAGTAACACACTCGACATTCTTGATTCTGCATTCAAAAGAGAGAAAGAAGTCCATTGTTGTGTTTCTCTTTTATAACGTCGGGATTCTGTGGCTATACAATAGATCCCTTTTTTTTTTTTTTTTTTTTTTTTTTTTTTTTTTTTTTTTTTTTTTTTTTTTTTTTCTTTTTTTTTTTTTTTGGCTTGACATTATTTTCGTTACATCCATTTCCTTTTCTCTGTATGAAGAAGTCCTGAACCCAAATAAAAATAAACATATATATGTTTTCTCAAGTAGCATCGTATAATACGGTTTCTTAGAAAGAATATAAAAGTATTTTTGATATACTTGGAGTATATTTAGTATATCCTTTTCAGATCCAAGTGAAATGAGATTGTGCAAAAAGTAAACCCAAAAATATAACCACATGCATTAACTGAAGTAGACGTGGAGTATAATAGAAGCAAATAAAATTTCTTGTTCACAGGGACAACGAACATGTCTTATAGTGAAGCTTTGTGTGTTCTTTGTTCAGTAACAATTGATACCATTTGCTTTGAAATTGATAATATAGAACAGACAAAAGATATAATAGTAACCAGTGATCTGTATCTACATATATGTAGATACATATATGTAAATATATATGGGTGTGTGTGTGTGCATCTGTGTGTATGTGTGTGTGTGCCTGTGTGTATGTATATGTGTGTGTGTGTGTGTGTGTGTGTGTGTTTGTGTGTGTATGTGTGTGTGTGTGTGTGTGTGTGTACATATACATGCATGCATACATCATACACACATACACACATACACACACACACACACACACACACACACACACACACACACACACACACACACACACACACACACACACACACACACACACACACACACACACACACACACACACACACACACACACTACATATATATATATATATATATATATATATATATATATATATATATATATATATATATATACGTAAAATATATATGTATACGTAAATACATACACACATACAATCATAGATACATACACATAAACAGACATACGTACAATTCCACACAAGAATAAATGTACACATAACAATTCATACAAAACTCCCTAAGTGGAGACAAGCGGGGTGCACTCGCGGACCGGAACCATCTGGGAACCATCTTAGAACCATCTGGGAACCATCTCGGAACCCTCTTGGAAAAATCTCGGAACCATCTGGGAACCATCTTGGAACCATCTGGGAACCACCTAGGAACCATTTAGGAATCATCTTGGAACCACCTAGGAACCATCTAGGAAATATCTAGGAACCATCTTGAAATCATCTTGGAACCTTCTAGGAACTATCTTGGGAACATCTAGGAACCATCTTAGAACCATCTCGGAACCATTTCTCATGGAACCATCTCGGACTATCTCCGAACCATCTTAGAACCATCTGCGAACCATCTAGAACCATCTCGGAATCATCTCGCAACCATCGAACCATCTCTGAACCATCCATAGGAAATTATCTAAGGAACCATCTTGAAAATCATCTTTGGAACCATTCTAAGGAACTATCTGTGGGAAATCTAGGAAACCATCTGTAAGAACCATCTCGGAACCATTTCTGGGCCACATTGGAACCATCTCGGACTATCTCCGAACCATCTTAGAACCATCTGCGAACCATCTCGAAACCGAAACCATCATCGAACATCTCGCAACCAATCGAACCACCTCCGAACCATCTTAAAACCACCTCGAGAAACCACCTCGGACCATCCTCCGAAACCAGCCCATGAACCACCTCCAGAACCACCTGCGGGAACCAGACTCCCCTACCCCCGAGGCTGGGAAAATAGCCGGCAAGACGGCTACGCCTGATGAAAAGATGAACTGAGGCTGAAACAGACACTCCGGTAATGAGCGAGCGGGAGAAAGGCTTTCTTAAAACTGCCATCGTTAAGGAGGTTATCAATTGAACGTCCTCCCTGGAAGTGGGTTTTTGAGGGGGGGGGGGGGGAGGGGGGAGAAAGGTGGGGGAAGGCGGTGGAGGTGAAAGGTGGGGGGTAAGTGTTTTGAGGGGAGGGAGAAGGGGGAGGGGAGCGGGGGGGAGGAGAAAGGGTGGGGGGGTAGTGTTTTGAATGGGGGAGGGAAGAAGGGGGGGAAGGGGTAAGTGTTTTTGGAGGGGGGGAGGGGGAAGGGGAAAAGGTGGAGTTGGTGTATGTTTTGAGGGGGGGGTGTTGGGGAGGGGAAAAGGTGGGGGGTAGTGTTTGAGGGGAAGGGGAAGACGGGGGGGAGAGGGGAAGGAATGGAGGTTAATGCTTTGAGGGGGGAGGGGAAGGGGAAAGGGGGGGGGGGTGAGGAAGGGGTTGGACGTTTTTGAGCGGGAAAGGGAGGGGTGTAGCTGCTTTTGAGCGGGGGGAAGAAGGAAGGGGTTGTGTTTGAGGGGGAGAGGGAAGGAGGACGGGGAGCGGGCGGGGTATTGGGGGCCCGGGATTGGAAATTTGGAGAAGCAGCATGCTAAAGATGAGAGAGTTTCTGTAACGAGATTTATTTTGAACGTTGTCTCTCATTGGATAATCTACCGATGATCACACAACCCTCCCCAAAAAACAATAAAATAAACAATACGATAAAAGAAATGACGAGAAAGACAAAGACAGAAAAAAGTAGAAGGATTTTCTCCCTCTCTTAAAAAAATATGACAATATCTCTTTCTCCGCGGAAAATAAAATGTTTTCTGTCCTTAATGAGGTGGCAAATAAGCCATCAGATTCGGCGGGAGGGAGGCAAGGCAGACATCATGGCCACAGCAGATGGGGGAGATTTGCCATCTGTCACTGCCATTCCACGGGCATTTGGCATTGGAGATGGTCATAAAAGTGTCACTCCACTCGTGTTCATCGATTTCCGTATTTTTTCTTCTCATTTTTTCTGTTTTCCTTTTTTCTTTTTATCTTTTTCTTCTTTTATTTTATTTTGTTATTTTTGTTCTTATTTCTTATTTTTTCTTCCTTTCCTCTCTTTCTGTTTTCTTTTATTCTTTTCCTTCTTTTTCTTATTTTTCCTTTTCTTTCATCTTATTTTCTTCTCCCTTTTTTCTTTCTCTTCTTTTCTTTATTCTTCTCATTTTTTCCTCTTCTTCTCCTTAATTTCCTCTTCTTCTCTTCCTTCTGTTTCTTCTTTATCCCTCCCTTTATCCCCCTAATTGTTTCTCTTTCTTCCCCGACAGAGCAAAAAGAGAGAGAAGATCCTGTTCCTCTGCAAAATATACGAGACTGATATATATGTGGATCACCTGAATTATTACTGCGGTTGGACGAAGAAAAAAAGGTTTTTGATAAGATAACTTGAAGATGAAGTCAAGTTTTCTTCCTTTTTTTTTTTTTTTTTTTTTTTTTTTTGGTGGGGGGAGGGGGTAAGAATATGTTCTTGCTTATCCAAATTCTTATCTTAATTGGAAGAAGTTTTGGGATTTATTATTTCTTTTTTGCATAGTCTTTATCTATCTATCTATCTATCTATGTAGCTACTTTAGATAGCAACTATATACAGTCACTGTCACTATATTTAGTTGTTTCTCTGTAGGGAACTTGGGTCTGTATACAAGCCACATCGACTCTAGCAAATCTATTATTTTTCTTATCTCCGGAACAAACCCACAAAAAAGAAAAGAAATAGAAAAAAATTAAAAAAAAAAAAAAAAAAAAAAAAAAAAACAATAGAAGAAAAATAATAAAAAAAAAGGAAATATATAAAAATAGAAAATAGAAGAAAAATTTATAAAAAAAGGAAATAAAAAGATATACAAACATTAAAAAAGTTGAAACGCCAAAAAAAAAACATTGTTCCTGTATTTCTCTTTAGAGATTTTTTTTTTCTTTCTTTCCACACATACGCTATTTCCTCTCTTTCATCTCTCGTCCTCCCTCCTCCCCCCCCCCTCTTTCGTTCCCCGTTTCCTGCTCCGTTCCCCCTTTCCATCATCTGCTTCTTATTCCTTCGATGTTCCTCTTCCCTTTCTCATAACAAACGACGCTTCACTGATTAGGAATCTCTAAGGACCGGATCACGCCCACGCCCGCGCCCACGCCCACGCCACGCCCGACGCCCAGGTCTAATGACTAGTCTCTGGAGGAGGGATTCCGTCCTTGGCTCGGCTCTTGGATTTGGGTCTCTGCTGTCTGTCTGTCTCTGTCTGTCTGTCCTTCCTCTCTCTCTCTCTCTCTCTGTCACTGTCTCCTGTCTGTCTGTCTGTCTGTCTCTGTCTCTCTCTGTCTCTCTCTCTCTCCTGTCTGTCTCCCTGTCTCTGTCTCTCTGTCTCTCTGTCTTTCTGTCTGTCTGTCTCCTTGTCTGTCTGTCTGTCTCTCTGTCTGTCTCCTTCCTCTCTCTGTCTCTGTCTTATCTGTCTGTCTGTCTCCTCTTCTCTCTCTCTCTCCTCTCTCTCTCTCTCTCTCTCTCTCTCTGTCAGCATCCTCTCTCTCTCTCTCTCTCCTCTCCTGTCAGCATCTCTCTCTCTCTCTCAGCATCTCTCTCTCTTTCTCTCTCATTCTGTCTGCCCTGCTCTCTCTCTCTCTCTCTCTCTCTCTCTCTCTCTCTCTCTCTCTCTCTCTCTCTCTCTCCTCCTCTCTCTCTTCTTCTCTGCCTGTCTCTCTCTCTCTCTCTCTCCTCTCTCTTTCTCTTCTCTCTCTGTCTGTCTGTCTCTCTCTTCTCTCTCTCTCTCTCTCCTCTCTCTCTCTCTCTCTCTCTCTCTCTCTCTCTCTCTCTCTCTCTCTCTCTCTCTCTCTCTCTCTCTCTCTCTTCTCTCTCTCTTTCTTCTCTTTCTTTTCTTTCTTTCCTTCTCTTTCTTTCTTCTCTCTCTCTCTCTCTCTCTCTCTCTCTCTCTCTCTCTCTCTCTCTCTCACTCTCTGTCTGTCTCTGTCTATCTCTCTCTCTTTCTCTTTCTCTCTCTCTCTCTCTCTCTTCCTTCTCTCTCTCTCTCTCTGTGTGTGTGTGTGTGTGTGTGTGTGTGTGTGTGTGTGTGTGTGTGTGTGTGTGTGTGGTGTGTTGTGTGTGTGTGTGTGTGTGAGTGTGAAATAGATAATAATGATGCTGGCATGTATAATAATGATTGGCATTGGTTATAGTAATGATAATGATAATAATGATGAGTCACCATCATCATCATCTTCATATAATCGTCAGCATTTTTATCTTCATCATTATTTTCATCACTATCATCATTTTCACTTCAGTCAAAAAAAATATTATCCGCCCAACACTTCAACAAGCGACACGAGAAGTTTCGAATCAGAGTTGACACCATTTCCGCATTCCATGATTTCGGCGTTGATTGGAGTTTGTACTTAATGATTACATATATATCATGATATCAAAATTTAAAGCAAATTAAAATATGATTAATAGATCTGCGTATTTTAATTAAAGTGCAGACTTTGTTTTTGTTGATATATAGGTTGTAGATATCTTAATCCGAAGTCTGGGCTCCATCATCGCATTCGGATGGTTTGCGGTATTGGTGGTCTGTTCCGAATCTCGCTCGAGGATTCCAAACGCTCTAGAAAAATGTCCCCGCAGCTTCACGTAATTCAATCACTTTTTTTCCGGAACCCACAGCGAAACGAAATGATTCGACCGCGCTCCGATGAAGCCACAACCGCCCTTTGTCCGGATCTTAGGCTGCCGCTGTAGGAAATATATCCAGAGTCTCATTAATTTCTTTTTTTTTCTGAAAACCACAACGAAGCATGATTCGAACACACTCCGAACACGTGTCACAGCCTCTCTGTTATCCGCGTCTCCTGTTTGTTGTGGCTGCGCTGAGGCGTCACGTGACAAGGCTGTGTTAAAGTTGTGCTGGGATGATGTACGCGTCTGTGAGGGTGATAAAGTATCTTTCTGTCGGTTTATTTAAAATACAAGATGTTGTGGGATTTCTCTCCCTTTCTCTCTCTCTCTCTCTCTCCTCTCTGTTCCTCTCTGACTTGCTATACATTTTTTTCCTTTATCTCTGTCCCCACCACACAAACACGCACACAGTAGCCATCACATACACATTACTCCACCCCCAACACCCCCCCCCACACACACACACATACCTCCCCTACACCCCCACCCCTCCCCCCCACACACAAACACACATACCTCCAACTCCTCAACCCCCCCCCACCACCCTTAATATTGTTCGTAATTATTATTAGGGTTTTTTATTACATTTTATTTATTATTTATTATATATTTTTATTACATTTTATTTATTTTTATTATATTATATTTATTTTATTGACCGACATTGGCGAGGGAGCGTTGTTATAATATTAATATTGTCCGTAATTATTAGGGTTTTTTGTTATTTTTATATTATTATATCATTATCGTTTCATTATTGTTGCTGTTACAGTCTTTTCCCTATTGTCTTAAATCTTCATGAATGTTATTATTTTTACTTGTAGCAGTATTACTAGCATCATTCATATACCCATATTGAACATCATTATCATCGTCGTCTTCTTCCTCCTACTTCTCTTTCCTCCTCCACCTCCTTCTCATCATTGTCGTCATCATCATTATCATCGTTATCATCATCACCATCATCATCATCATCATCATCATCATCATCATCATCATCATCATCATCATCATTATCACCACCATCATCATCACGGTGTTATAGTTATCATCAATAATGTTGCTCTTAATAATATCATTATTATTATGACCGATTTTACAATCATCATGATCATCACCATAATTATTAACACGATTATAATTCCCATCAATATCATTCTTGCGCCACAAACACATGTACAAAAGCCTAATTAAATAACTCCAATCCAATTTCCAATCATAGAAATTATATCATTGGATTGATTTGATTTGTTGTTCCCGTTGTAAAATTTTGTAATTATCTTGGGAAGCGAAACTTTTTATTAGAAATTCTTAATAAATAATTTACTTTTTTTAAATAGTTTATTGTAAACCTGATTAATTCTTGATATTTTTGAATAGTGATTTTTATTGTAAACCTAATTAATTCTTGATATTTTTTAATCGTGATTTTTATTGTAAATGATCAGGTTATTACTAATCGTGATTAAGGTAATAATATTGATTAGTAATACCAAGTGTACAATTATAATGATGAATCGACACTAATTTCAGTACTAGTCCGAGGGTAATTTAGTACCATTTAATAGTATTTGCAGTCCTAGTATAATATCAATCGGAATGTTATTTTGATTCTAACAGCGTGACTAGCCGGATATAGAATTAATGCAAATTGTATTAATAGCGTTATAGTAATCGCAATAGGAATTCAACGTGAATTGTGGTATATTTTTTCATAATGACACACACACACACACACACACGCACGCACCGCACGCACGCACACACACACACACACACACACACACACACACACACACACACACACACACACACACACACACACACACACACACACACACACATATGGTATATATATATATATATATATGTGATATATATATATACATATATATATATGTATATATATATATATATATATATATATATATATATATATATATATATATATATATATATATATATATAATATATATATATAATATATATGTATATATGTATATATATATATATATGTATTTATATATATATATATGAATTTATATATATATATATATATATATGAATTTATAGATATAGATATATAAGTCTAGCCCTAATTGCAATAACAAAGGAGTCTCAATAGTGAAACCAGCAAATACCAACGATTAATCCACGCAATGCCCAGCCACAACTAACCCTCCTGGCCACACACACCCACACCCAACTAGCCTCTCCGTGAGAATCTTGAGCAGGCGGTCGCGGCCAGACAAAACTTCCTTGCGCCGAGGAAAATGCGAATTCCCGCGAATACAAATGGGAGTTTGATGAGACGGAAGTTGTAGAATGGCGCGGCTGTTTTGGCCAAATGCAAAGTTAAGTGACACGGCAATGCGGTGCGTAGCCGGGTCTTCTTTTACCAAGGATGAAACTGGTTGTGGTATGTAAATAAACATGTGTGTGTGTGTGTGTGTGAGGGTATGATTTATATGTATATTGAAAATATTGGATGTATAGATAGATATACAGATAGATATGAATGATATGTGCGTGTATATATACATATAGATATGTGTGTGTGTGTGTGTGTGTGTGTGTGGAGGGTATGATTATATGTATATAGAAAATATAGATGGATGTATAGATAGATATGCAGATAGATATGAATGATATGTGCGCGTATATATACATATAGGTATGTGTATGTGTGTGTTGTGTGTGTGTGTGTGTGTGCGTGTGTGTGTGTGTGTGTGCATATACACCCTTACGCACACACATATTATTCACAGCTTTTTTCTACAAGTGTTTTTATATGTATAAGTATTATGTGTATTGATTTGTATCTAGTATGATTTACTTGTATCAGCGTGTATGTGAAAAAGAGAAAGGGGGAATGTGAGTGTGTGTATGAAAGAGAGAGAAAAAAGAGAGATGAAAGGTATTTGCGTGTGGGAGAGGAGTGTGTGTTTGAAAGAGAGAGAAAAAAGAGAGGTGAAAGGTATTTGCGTGTGGAAGAGAGAGAGAGAGAGTGTGTGTGTGTGTGTGTGTGTGTGTGTTACTGTGTACGTCTCTGTGTTTGATAACCAAGCTTCTAATTCGTGAACAAACACACACACCTGATTATATATAATGCAATTATAAATAAATAAAAAAAAATAACCAGAAGCGTGTGTCTTCTCCCTTTCAGAAATCCTCTATGGAAAGTCAATGAACCTTAATTGATTCATGACCATCTTACAAACCTTATATCTTCTTTGACAACTAATTAATGAATTGAGATTGATCGGAGAATCTCGCGATCTGCTTCAGGTATCCCTTGCATCTTTGTTTTTCTAACTCTGTTTTGGTTCTCTGAATTATGTAGCTTGATATAAAAAGGTGGAAACGTCGTTTTTTGGAAACTGCTGGTGATCAATGGAAAACATATCCTTATCCATCTTTCTGTCTACCTATCTATATATCTTTTTATCTATTATATATTCATCCTATCTTCTCTCTCTCTCTTCTCTCTATCTACTCTCTCTTATATATCTATCTCTCATCTCCTATCTCTCTCTCTCTCTCTCTCTCTGGTCTCTCTCTCTCACTCTCCTCTCCTCTCTTCTCTCTCCTCTCTTCTCACTCTCTCTCTCTCTCTCTCTCTCTTCCCTCTCTCTCTCTCTCTCTCTCTCTCTCTCTCTCTCTTCTCTCTCTCTCTCTCTCTCTCTCTCTCTCTCTCTCTCTCTCTCCTCTCTTCTGTCCTCTTTCTCTGTCTCTCTGTCTCTTCTCTCTCTCTTCTCTCTTCTGTCTTCTCTCTTCTCTCTCTTCATCTTCTCTCATCTGTCTCTCTCTCTCTCTCTTCCTCTCGTGCTCTCTCTCTCTCTCTCTCTCTCTCTCTCTCTCTCTCTCTCTCTCTCTCTCTCTATACTTATTATATATATATATATATATATATATATATTATAATATATATATAATTATATATTTATGTATGTATATAAAATCAATATATGTATACATAATATATATAATTATATAATATATATATTATATATATATATATATATATATATATATATATATAATGAATATATATACATATATATATATATATATATATATATATATATATATATATATATTATATATATATATATATATATATATTCATTGAATACACCTCAGGTTATCTGATTTGGGATTTGAACTGCTCTTTTATATGTACCGAGTGCCCACGGGGTGTGTGTGTAAACCTCGCTATCCTTACTCATGTATGAGTAGATAGGTGATGTCTATGGATGCTAGTAAGCTCCTAGTTGCACATTCTTTTGTTGGGTCGTGTATCAGTGGATAAGTGCGTCTTGTGATTTCTTTGCAATGGCGGTGGGGGTTTTGCGGAGAGGTTATATAATATATATATATATATATATATATATATATATATATATATATATATATATATATATATATATATATATTATATATATATATATATATATATATATATATATATATATATATATATATATATATATATAGTTGTGTGTGTGTGTTTATGTATGTATAGCCATGCAGAATGATATCTTTCCCAGAAAAAACACACACACAAAAAAAAAAAAAAAACTCAGCGGTTCCTTCCTCCGTCCTTCCTCTCCCCTCCCCTCCTCCCCTCTCTCCCTCCCCCTCTCTTCCCTCCCCCTCCTCCCCTCTCTCCCTCTCTCCTTCCCCTCCCTCTCCTCTCCTCCCTCCTCCCCTCTCCCTCTCCCTCCTCCCCCCTCTCTCTCTCTCCTCACAGCGCCCGATTCACGCCCTCTCCACATCCCGTCTGAGGACTTCGTCTCCCGCAAGTCGTCGCCGCTAATTAATGTATTCAAAAACATCTTGAGTCATAATTGCGGGGTCAGGGGGGGGGGGCGTGAGGAGGGGGGGGTAGGGGGGGTGAGGTACTCCCGGCTCATTACTGTCCGGCATTCCCCAAGGCCCGAGGAAAGGGGAAGGAAAAAGCTTTTATTCAAATTCATTTTTTGGGAATGGCTTCTTGCGGGTGGAGCTGAGTTGTCGGTTTTTGTTTTTGTTACATTTTTGTTTTTGTTCATTTGTTTTTTTTTTCTCGTTTTTTGTTATTTGTTTTTTTTTTCGTTTGTTGTTGTGGATGTTGTTGTTTCAGAATACTGACTTTGTAGTGTTGTTATGATTGTTTTAGTGTGTTTTTTCGTATTGGCAGGGAAGCATTTTATCATCATCATTTTCTTCATTTTTTCTTCTTCAAAGTCATCACCTTATCATCATAACCACCATCGTCATTATAATCATCGTCATCGTCAACATCACCATCACTATCACCATCATCACTATTGTCATCACCATCATCTGTATCATCACCATCATCATTATTTAATGACCAATTATATCATGAATATTATGATTTTCTTTTTCTTTTTTTCAATCAAAATAATTGTCGTTCCTTTTTATGAATGTCGAGGTTGCCATATTGTTTTTTTCTTCTTCTTTTCTTTTTTTTTCTTTTTTTTTTTGATATTTGCATAGTCATCATTAGCATACTGACATCGTAATTATCATCATCCTTATTTTTTATTATTATCATTTCGAATAAAAGGCTGAAAAAGAAAGTCATTCATACAATACCTCATTGACACGAACAACAATTAAACAAAACCTGCAATAAATAGTTGACGTAAATAACACAAAACCGATTTCGATAAAGATGAATTGAAGCGATGAATATGATTGTCAATACGAATAGCTTTACGGAAATTGAATCCAGAGGTCAGTTGTTGTTATGAAGCAATATATCAGAAATAGTCAATCTATTGTTTTCAGTAAATTGATGAATGGCAAGGGTTTGGAAAGCGAAATTTTGGGAAGCAGATAGATTGCTGGAAAAGGATGGCCTGTGATTTTTTAGATTTGCACTAAATTATGTTTCTATTTAAGGGGTTTTGTGTGTGTGTGTTTGTTTTTGTTTGTTTGGGTTGTGTGTGTGTGTGTGTGTGTGTGTGTTTGTGTGTGTGTGTGTGTGTGTGTGTGTGTGTGTGTGTGTGTGTGTGTGTGTGTGTGTGTGTGTGTGTGTGTGTGTGTGTGTGTGTGTGTGTGTGTGTGTGTGTGTGTGTGTGCGTGGCGTGTGCATCTGTCTGTCTATTTGGATCTATACGTACAATAAATATCATGAAAATATATTACACACAGATAGGCAAGCAGAGAGAGACAGACACAGAAAGAGATATGGCCCACCACTGACATCCTCCGGGAATGTGACAGTCTACCCTTTATCTCTCGCGTTTCCCGTTTTCTGTGACGCTCACCTAACGGGAATCGAAGCATGCACAGGGACTTGTCATTTAAACGGAATCATAACTTATCTCAATGATTTCTAATTACAAGGAAGCGGACAGACCCTCCTGAACACTTCCACGCGGTCGGGAGGGATTCTCATATATAATTAATTGCGTTTTAATTGCGTATCGCGTATGCTAATTCCATTCTCTACCCGTGGAACCAAGCGATCTGATAATCACCGTTTTATTTTATTATACGCAATTTACATCCTATGCATATTCAGACGAAGGAATCCACAGAGGAGGATAAATATCTGACTGAGTCCAAGATGCGTGTGGATATTGAAAGACAGTATCAAAGAGGAGGAAAGATTTGATCTTAGTGGCGTCAGCTCAGGCGTAAATAGAGATTATGATTTTAATGATTGCTCTGTGATCTTAGTGACGACATCTCAGCCGTTATTATGATTTTAATGATTGCTCTAATGATCGCTTTATTGAAAAAGAGATGAAGGGAAATTCGCACATGTCGGGGAACCATACCATCGCATGAAATAAAATCAGGTTTAGAATTATTTAAGTCTCCCATTCGACCTTGAACCACTCTAATAATAATAATAATAATACCAATAAATAAAAGCATTTCCAAACCTTAGCGAGAAAGCAGAATTTGAATTATTAGGACCGTAAGCTGACAGGGTGAAATGGAGAGTTCTATATATCATACTGACACCCTGTGCAAATTGCTTTACTTCAGTGATTTTTTTAAGTCAGTGTGTGGCATGCAAAGCGTGATGTGCATTCCCTTAGATTTGTGTTGCTTTTGCCTCTCTCTCTTTCTATCTTTCTATCGTTCTGTCTGTTTGTCTGTCTTTCTTTCTATCTTTTTCTTCCTGTCTTTCTATGTCTTTCTTTATCTATTTATTTCCTGTCTTTCTATCTATCTGTTTCTTTCTTTCTGTGTATCTTTTTCTTCTTTCTTTTTTCTTTCTGTCTTTCTTCCTTTGTTTTTATGTCTATGGTTTCCTTTCTTTCTTGTCCTCTCTCTTCTCTCTCTCTCTATTCTCTCTCTCTCTCTCTCTCTCTCTCTCTCTCTCTCTCTCTCTCTCTTTCCTCTCTCTTCTCTCTCTCTCTCTCTCTCTCTCTCTCTCTCTCTCTCTCTCTCTCTCTTTCTCTCTCTTCTCTCTCTCTCTTCTCTCTCTTCTTTCATCTCTCATTTCTCTCTCTCTTTCTCTTCTCTTCCTTCTCTTATCTCTCTTTCTCTCTCTCTTCCCTTCTCTTTCCCTCTTTCCCCCCAAACAAACAACCGAAACTAGCACAGCTGCATCACAAAACATCTTTCTGCATTTCAAAGGCTACATCAGCTGGGACGGCCGTCGGCAGATGAACGTGTTGCTGACATGTTCACGGACTGCAAATCTGCCTCTCTGCTTCCACTATCCTGTGCCACGCGTATGACTATCTCCATTATTATAAATACATCCTACACACAGCCTTCTTTGTCAGTTATGATTCAGCGACAAGGATTATAAAGGAACAAAGGACTTCTTGATGGAAAGCAACACCTGATATCCTTTGATCTAAAATTAATTTGGTAATGAATATGGAAATCATTTGAAGAAAGGGGGAAGCTAATAGCGAAAGGATGTTGAATATTGTTTTTTGTTTTTTTCTTGATGTTCAAGGCATTTCCATCTCGTGTCTTATATTTCTCAACGAAGCAGACATTACATTATTTTTTTTTTTTTACTCAATGGAACGCTCCACTGGGTGTGTAAAGCATATATGTTAATGTGCTTCATCGCAAAGGGTTCCTTGTAGACCTTAAGACTTGCCTTAACTCCGGGATCGTCTTCCGGAAATTTGAAATCAAGTCAATTTTCCGGGATGG
>NW_020872890.1:492969-497969 GCF_003789085.1 Penaeus vannamei
CTGTCTGTCTATTTATCTATCTGTCCCTTTATTTATCTATTTCTATCTCTTTTTTTCTCTTCTCTCTCTCTCTCTCTCTCTCTCTCTCTCTCTCTCTCTCTTTCTCTCTCTCTCTCTCTCTCTCTCTCTCTCTCTCTCTGGAGGCAGAGTATCTTCTGTTCATAAAGTAAGTGGTTATGTTAAGATACGGAATGATAGATAGATAGATAGATAAAGAGATAGATACACAGAAAGACAAACAGACAGACAGAAATATAACTAGATACATAGATAGACATATAATTAGACAGATAGACAGACAGACACAGAGAAAGATAAGCAGATAAACTGCTGAATAGATGAAGTAGAAACTCCATTCTCCATTACGGAGAAGAGAAAAGAGGGACAACCACCTGTAGCATTGGATCTAAGACAGAGAATTAACATAATTAAATTAGATTCGAACAGCTGATTCTATCATAGCCTCCTGTGTTTTGTGATATGTATGCACAGGAATTTTATTATTTTTATTTATTTCTTTGCCTTTTTCTTATTTATGTTCAGTTTGAATTTATGATAATGATAATAATAATAAAAGTAATGATAATGATAATGATTATGATAAAGATACTGATAACGAATGTAATGATGATGATAATAATGACAATAATGATAATAGTAATGCTAATAAAATTATAATGATGATGATAATAATGATAGTAATAATAATACTAGTAATGATGATAATAATAATAATAATAATGACAACAATAAAATAATAATAATAATAATAATAATAATAATAATAATAATAATGGTGATAATAATGATAATCATAATGATAATGATAGTGATAATAATAATAATAATAATGATAATAACAATTGTAATAATACTTGATAATAAGATGATAGGCTCAATGAGGTTATTATGTGAGATAAATCATATTCCTTTCATAGGATTAACAACATTCCATATGAATCTTTTCATGGATTTAATTTTTTCCATTTTTCTTACAGTTCATGCTATGTAGAGTATAACATTACATAAAGTTTATTTTTCGCTCTCATTACAACATGCAACCCCAGGAATTTATAAATAGAAAAGAGATACATTTTATTGTGGTCCAAATTTATCCTCGCAGTTTTAACGTGGATTTTCATGGTCTGAATGGGCTATAGATTTTATCAGATTTATTTTTGCACTGAGAGTGTTTTGCATGCAACTTGAATGCCAATTTGGTATGAGCGATTTGCATGGCTGTGTATGCCTTTCCTCCTGGTAAATGTTTTGCATGAAAACTTTTATGATTAGTTAGATTAATTGATTTCTATTTCTTTCTTTCTTTCTTTCTTCTTTTTTAGTGATATATATATATATATATATATATATATATATATATATATATATATATATTATATATATATATTATATATATATATATATATATATATATATATAATATGTATATATATATATATATATAATATAATATATATATATATATATATATATATTATAAATTAAGTCTCTCTGGCAAACAGGTTGAAGGCTAACCATTAGGGGGGGGGGAGGGGGGAAGGAGGCTTGACGATGTAGTGATCTGCTACACTATACATCCACAGATCACTCCAGGAGGTAACAAAATCATTGAAATATCCTTTCTCACCTCCGACATCTCCCACAGGCAAATAAACTAAAAACTGAGGAACTCAAGGTGGCAACACTGTACCTGGTGCGACCCGCGATGTGGCGATAATTACCCTGCAAATCCAAGGTGGTTTGTGGGGGTTGCGTGTAACATCGCCCATCTGACCAATGACATGGACCTTATTGCGTGGCTCCTTCTCAGAGAGCAGAAACAACCGCAGGCCTACAGAAAAAGGCGTTTATCTCGCGGAGTGAGGAGGATGCCGCGCACTCGCCAATATTGCCATTCTGCTGCCCAATATTTCACTTTTTTTTATACCAAATAAATTATTTTGTTTTATTGTGTATTGTATCCCCCGAAGATGATACTTTCATTTTTGCGTTTTTAAGATTTATATTTATACATATTATTTTTAAAGAGCAAGAGGTCAACTTGGTTATTACAAGTACCTATTAAATCTTAATTATCTTAATTATTTTTTATTTTTTCTTAACTTTTTATTCAAGTGGCCTGTATTAATTACTCCAAGTGATTTTAACATTGGTTCTTTTTATACAATTATTTTAATTAATTTTTATGGGTTATCATTTGAATTTATTTTACCATTTTAATTTAGATTTATATTTTCAAATCAGTTTTAAGATTTGTTTTATAAATTTTAATCAAAAGAGAACCAACTTCTCACATTGTTTCCCGCCCACCATTAACAAGGGAAGTACAGACAAGGTCAGGGGGGATTCTTGCCGGTGGTCTGCGAGCAGAAAGACGGTCTGTGGAACCCCGGAATGGGCTTCCACCTGTCTTAAGATAGCTAAGTGGTCGTGAAGATATTTTAAACATCAGGTGGTAAGACTAATTGGCCAGAGTATTTATTCGACCAAGTGACCTCGTGATTAGTGCATTTCTTTTAATTATCATCTTCGGGCTTTTTAATGTGTGTTTTACTGTGTTGTGTTTTATGTTCCTATTTTAATGTATTAAGTGTTTTCTGTTTTATCGTTTATTTTATTGTTCTAGTTCATTTTACCAATTTATTTTAATGTTTTAAGTTCATTTTGCTTTATCGTTCCTTTTATTGTATTGTTTTACCTCATTTTATGATTGGTTTTAATACCTTCGTTTCGTTTTATGTTTGTGTGTTCTCTTTTACTGTTTTATTGTTTTATCAGTTATCACGGAATAAAAACTATTTAAGTATGTTTGTTTCGTTTTATCAACGCCCGAACTTGATCATTGGAAAAGCATACTAGGGGGGTAGTAACAGCCTATTTCCCTCTAGTGATATCTTATTTCTTTTTTTATTATTATATCAATGTGGTGATCTGCTTGATTGCGTTGGAGGACTCTCCCCGCACACGCCTCTCCTCGGCTCATATCACGCGTACCAGCCTTTGTGATCTCGCACCATACATATACACCACACACACACACTACATTTACACTCTTTCGCTCCTTTCCCCACACCCGTCTTCCACACTATCATTCTTCTCACATATATACACTACGTTCCCATACGTTAATTAAATGGGTGGTGGCAGTGGCTACTTTTCAACATTCTTGCGAGACATAATTGTATAAGGTATTGCTACAACGACACGGAGTAGAGCTACCCTTTCCCCTCCCCCTCCCCTCCCCCTTCTCTTGGCTAACCATTAACCTTCACGATACCGCCCACGCAACGCAAGAGTTGCTTGTCTCAATTCTTGCATTTTGGCGTGATTATCCCAGGGCAAGGATGGCAATTCAGCTTGCTTTTGGAGAGAATAGTTAGTAAAAAAATAATGATAATAAAGGAACGAGATGATTGATTTGGAAACGCATTAATTGATATAATTCAAGTGAAAAAAATGGATAGAAATAGTTTGCCATTCGTAATATTTTATTTCTTATTTTTTATTATTCATCTATCTATCTATCTATCTATCTATCTATATATATATATATATATATATATATATATATATATATATATATATATATATAGTATATATAATATATATATATATATATTATATATATAATATATATATATATATGATATATATATATATATATATATATATTAATAATATATATATATATATATATTAGAAATTCTTGAATACTGTTTTCAAGTCTTACCTGTCATGGTTTTGTCAACGAAATTGAATCTCATATTTCTAATGCTGTTTGCAGGATAAGGCTTAATAATTACTATCAGACTGCACTATCAAAACAATCTCTTGTACTATTACCTTATTTTTGTATCTATTCTTCAATCTTATTCGCAATTGTTCTGTGTGTGTTCTGATTTTTGGGTTATGCAGAATGGTTAAAAATGGTTAAAAGAAGAAAAAAGAAAAAAGAGAAAAATCTTAAATTTTATTTGTTCAATATCACTCATTATCAAAATATAAATTTATTGATATGTAAAATTATCTTTGAGAGAATATTTAGATTTTTTTCTTCCAAAGAAGAGAAGTGCAACGGCAGTTTAAGCTGAACTCCAGATTTTTAAATTTCATTTATATCAAAAGAAATGCAAAGGGAGGCTTAAATACCAGTTTTGTCTGAAGTTTCACTGAAGTATGTGGACGAAGTTTTTCACTAAGGGAAGTTAGGATTTGCCACCACACACGCTTTGTCATGACGATTCTGAGTTCAAACATTATAGAAGTAGGTATATCTGATTCTAAGACCACGAGAAATAAAGATATATATATATATATATATATATAACATTAAGTACGTTTGCTTATATCAACACAGAGAAAAGAAAAGAAAAATCTGAGATTATTTTATATAAAGAAAGAAAATTTCATAATCTTGATAGGCTTTTGTTCTGTGAAAGTGAGAGGAAAAAATACAAAAACTGGTTGGTTATTCCGTCGACACAAAAATAAACCCACAATATGTAAAAAAAAAACGTTTCGTCCCAGGTTTGGAATGTGTGTCTGTCCTGTTACGTATTTACTGTATGCTTATTTGATGTAATTGCTTACTAAGATAAGATGGATTATGCACAATACATCTATAAATTACCAGCTAAAATTCCGTGTGCTAAAAGAGGGGTATCATTAATTTTACACGAGACCTGACATAGGTGTTCATAAATCATAAACCAGTCTTCCATGACATTTTTGTAACATATTGTAGTCTCGTTAAAATTAAAATTAATTACCTTGTTCTTAATAGAGGAGGAAAAAATACAAATGATCCTTGACATTCTTAAAGTTATTTAATATCTAAAATGAAATCCACATCGTTTAGGATTTCATATATAAAAAAAAATCAAACCGAATTTTTCTTTTTCTCTTGAGTTGCAAGGAAATAAATATTCCTAACGGGTTATAGGCCTAAAATACCTAAATTTTCTGCGTTCACAAACAAC
>NW_020872890.1:507969-510469 GCF_003789085.1 Penaeus vannamei
ATCTGTGTCTGCTTTTTGGTCTTTTTTTGTATGTCTGTCTTATTCTCTTCTCTCTCTCTCTCTCTCTCTCTCTCTCTCTCTCTCTCTCTCTTCTCTCTCTCTCTCTCTCTTCTCTCTCTCTCTCTCTCTCTCTCTCTCTCTCTCTCTCTCTCTCTCATGTGTGTTTCTGTTCTCATACACCCTTCTACACACACATCTTCGCATACAATAAACAACACACACACAACACACCACACACACACACACACACACACACACACACACACACACACACACATATATATACATATATATGTGTGTGTGTGTGTTTATACATGTATAATATATATAATGTATACATCTATCTATATATCTGAATAGGTATGCGGGTGTGTTTGTATGTATGCGTATACACCCCTTTCCCATCTATCACCCATGACGATAACAGCAGCGATGATTCCTTTCAGTGGCGCCCTCACCCCTCACCCCCCACCCACCCCCTCACCCTCACCCCACCACCCCCTCACCCCCTCACCCCTCACCCCTCATCACACCCTCACCCCCTCACCTCCCCCCTCACCCCTCACCCCCCCCACCCCTCACACCCCTCACCCCCATACCCTCACGCCCTCACCCCACCCCTCACCCCTCACCCCCCCTCACCCCACCCCTCACCCCATACGCCCTAAGCCTTGTGATTTACAAGCCCCATCGCTCAGCCCACAACAGGTGCTTGGACTATTATTCGACGGGGTTATCCCGGGCGGCGAAATGAGAGCGCGGAAGGCGGTGGTGCGTCGTGATAACCACTTGTTCGGGCGCTCGCTGCGTGCCTCACAATCTCCGTTGATGGCGCCCGTACACGCTAGGGACACGGCGCACGGGATTCCACTGCGGAACGGCGAGGGTGAAGAGAGTCGCCCTGATAAGAGGTGATAAGAGGTGATAGTGATTGCTCACCGAGAAGGCTGTGATTAGGGGGAGGAAAGGGATGGGGTTTCGATGGATTGGTGAGAGAAAGGGGTGATTTATTTGATTTTTTGGGGGTAATGTGTAGGTTACTCTTCTTCCTTTTTTTTTTCTCCCTCTCTCGTGAGTTTATCCCTACATTTTGTATTATGGTCATTATTTAAATCTCTCGAACCATTAGTCTTTCGTAGGCATTAATCTTCCACGCCTCTCGGTCTCTCCTTCTCTCGCTTCGTCCTCCCTGCGTTAGCGTTTATCCTATCTCTCTCGACTTCCTGTCTAATCAAAATATTATCCTTTTTAGACAAGTCCGCAATTATTTCTCATTCACAACTTCACTCTCTCTCTCTCTCTCTCTCTCTCTCTCTCTCTCTCTCTCTCTCTCTCTCTCTCTCTCTCTCTCTCTCTCTCTCTCTCTCTCTCTCTCTCTCTCTCTCTCTCTCTCTTTCAAGGATTATCAACTCTGGCGGTTTGCATGAGAGAACGTAATGATATTTGAGGCATCTGCGCCACCCGCCACCGCTGCCATCATTGAATCACTTAAAAAGGAATTTGTCGAATCTACATTACTAGATTGTCCTTGAAGTCCTCACTTACACTTGAAGTTTTGGTGAGGCGTTGTAGTAAGTCTTTGTTGTAAGTCCTCACTTATACTTAGATGTGTAGAAGTGTGGTGAGAGTAAGTAGAGTAGTTGTGATGAAGTAGGTCCTTGTTCTAAGTCCTCACTTGCACTTGTAAGACCTTGTTGCGAGTTGATATGATGAACCGTGGCGTATGGTATGTCTCTTAGTGGCTGTTCCCTTGTTAAATATTTCTTCTAAGTTGTCTACTAGTCCTTAAAGTACTTACTTGTCCTTGACGCTGTGGTGGGTTGCTGTGGTGGAGGTTTCTTGTTTGGTATGTATCTTTAGAAGGCTTTGGGTTCCTTAATTAGGGGACAGCGGTCGCTTGTTCCTTTTAAAGTACGTGTGTGTGGCGAGCTGCGTTGATGAGCTACTGGGATGGGTTGTTATGGCGATCTGCTGTTGCGCTGCTATGTGTGTGTGTGCAAACTCTCTCTCTCTCTCTCTCTCTCTCTCTCTCTCTCTCTCTCTCTATATATATATATATATATATATATATATATATATATATATATATATATTATATACACACACAAATGCATATATATATATATATATATATATATATATATATATATATATATATATATATATATATATATATGTATGTATGTATATGTATATATATATATATATATATATATATATATACATATATATGTATATATGTATGTTATAATATGTATGTATGTATGTGTGTGTATGCGTGTGTGTGTGTGTGTGTGTGTGTGTGTGTGTGTGGTGCACATGCGTGTGTTGTGTGTCTGTGTATGTATATTTATGTATATGTGTATGTGTATGTATGATTGAGTGCATGTGTGTGTATGTTTATAGACACGTACATATTCTCTAACTAGCGTCATTAAGAAACCCCTTTTAGCACAAACGAAACCAAAAAAAAAAAAAGTTTTCATGACCCAAACTGCAA
>NW_020872890.1:520469-523354 GCF_003789085.1 Penaeus vannamei
AGAATGAGCAGAACTGCGGAAACTGACGAAGAACAGATCCAAACCGCTACCGATGTTCACTCTTGTTCAGTAATCGGAGCTAATGAAGCAGAGTTTGATATTCGGAACCCAGGACGCACATCAGTTCCCGCGACGAGGCGAGAGCGCGGCGGCCGGCGGTCACGGCGAGCCAGGCGCTCCGTTGTCCAGATGAAAGGAGATTCGCGCGCGCCGCAGCGAGAGGCGTGAGCGTCGCCGGGGAATGCGGTTTTCGCAGGGCGGCGCGAGCGTAACGAGAGCCGGGAGCACCCCCCCCCTCCCCCTGTGGCACCGCCGAGCACGTGTCACGCCGCTGGGGGCCGGAGGGTGACAGTGACACTCGCTGTTAGCGCCCGTGTCGGCGCGGCAGGACCGAACCCGCAGCCGTGATCAGAGAGCCGGACCAGAGAATCCTTCGGCGTCAGGACAAGACAGCTCGATGTATGCGTCCTTCCTGCGAGAGAGCAAGAGGATGGCAGCCGAGGAGGCGACGCGCGCCACCGCCTCCACCTCCACCCAGTCCCCCCCCTCCTCCCCCGGGGCGCCCCTGAACAAGGCCTTCGGAGCGTCTTCCCCCCCGCGGCCGCGCGAGGTGCCGCCGCTGCCCATCGCGCCCTCGCCGCCCTCGCCGCCCTCCCCCGCGCCGCTCCTGCTGGAGCCGAGCCGCGTGGAGGCCACGGCGTCCGCCAAGCCCCTGGCCATGATGCCGCCGACCCTGGCGCCGCTGCCGGGCCGGGGGAGCAGCCGCCTCCCCCCGGTGGCGTCCGCCTCGCACGTGCAGACGATGTTCGGGCAGGGGGGCGTGTTCACCATCAGCAGCGCGCCGTCGGAGGCGTCGGGCGTGATCACGCAGCAGCCGCTGCTGGCCACGGACGGCGTCCCGCTCAACAACAACAACCACGGCGGCCTGCACAGCGGCAAGGGCCAGCGCTACAACGGCAGCGCCAAGCTGGCCCGCCTGGCGTCCTCGAGCGGCAGCCGCAAGGGCGGCGACGAGCCCACGCGCGTCAGCTCCGCGGGGGGCGACGAGGACGACGGCGACGAGGACGGGAAGTACCCCATCAGGAGGAAGCAGGTAGGGAGGCGGCTCCGGCCGGGGTTCCTTGTTCCGTTTATTCATTTATTTATTTTTATTTTTTTTTTTTTTCATTTATCTTTATTCGTTATTGTATGTGTGTATTGCTTCATCGATTCATTATTTTTGTTGTTGTTGCTGTTGTTACTGTTACAACTACTTACAAATAAGCGAGATAGACCAAACAAGGGATAATCAACCCTTCAACTCATCCATTTCTCTTCTCATCCACACATCCACCATTTACAATCCATCCACCTATCTCCATCCACATTTTTCCCACCATCCACCTTATCCCCTATCCACTTGTTCCACCATCCTCCTTGCATCTGTTCAATCATCCACTTACTCATCCACTGAACCACTCTTTCATCCACTTCAAGAGTTTATCCACCCGCCTAAAGGTTCTAAATTGGGTTAAGTGACATCTATGGAGCGTAATCTTCAATTGCTCCTTCTCTCTCTTTCGTTGTCTCTGTCCCTCTCGTCTTCTGTATCTCTCCTCTTTTTTGTTTCTGTCTCTCTTCTTGTTTTCTTTTCTTCACTCCTCTTTCTTTCTTTCTTTTGCTTTCTCTCTCTCTCTCTCTCTCTCTCTCTCTCTCTCTCTCTCTCTCTCTCTCTCTCTCTCTCTCTCTCTCTCTCTCTCTCTCTCTCTCTCTCTCTCTCTCTCTTACTTTCTTACTCTCTTGCTATCTTACTATCTTACTCTCTCACTCTCTCACTCTCTTGCTCTCTTGCTGTCCCTCTCTCCCTTTATCCTACCCCCATTTCTCTCTCTATCTCCCTCTTCTTCTCTCTCTCTCTCTCCCCTCTCTCTCTCCTCTCTCTCCTCTCTCTCTCTCTCTCTCTCTCTCTCTCTCTCTCTCTCTCTCTCTCTCTCTCTCTCTCTCTCTCTCTCTCTCTCTCTCTCTCTTTCTCTTTCTCTTTCTGTGTGTGTGTGTGTGGTGTGTGTGTGTGTGTTGTGTGTGTGTGTGTATGTGTGTCTGTGCGCGTGCACATGTGTGTGTACATGTGCGTATCTGTCTTCTCTCTCTCTCTCTCTTCTCACTTTCTCGTCTCGCACCTCATTTTGCATCTCATTGTCTCCTCTCTTTTCCTTTTTAAAACTTTATTTGAGTCATACATGTAGTATGCATTTATAAACATACATGCCAGGCACTGTACAAACCTAAAGAATGTCATTTCAGCGATATACTGTCTCAAAGCTTATACGTACGGAGAACTGAAAAAAAGCTATAATATATATATATATATATATATATATATATATATATATATATATATATATATATATATATATATATATATATATATGTATATATATCTCCCCTTTCTCTCTCTCTCTCTCTCTCCTCTCTCTTCTCTCTCTCTCTCTCTCGCTGCTCTCTCGCGGTCTCTCCGTCTTACTCCTCTCTCTATTCCTATATCTCATCTCTCACATCTTTACTCCATATATATATAAATAATTATATAAAAAATAATATAAATAATGAATATAGATAATATATAATATATATATATTATACATACTATACAATATATATATACACAATATATTATAAACATTATGGATTATGAAGTATATATAGAATTAATATAATATATAAATATATAAATTAATATATAATAAATATATTAGAAATATAAACTTATATAAAATAAATAAGAAATAGTATAATAGGAATAATGAATATATATATAATTATACTGCATCTCTCTCTCTCTCTCTTTTTACTGATCACCATTCTGCTTCTTCATACATCGAACTTTTACTTACGTATATCTACGACGA
>NW_020872891.1:0-2500 GCF_003789085.1 Penaeus vannamei
TTACCCTTCCTTCTTCCCCCCCCTTTTTCCCACCTCCACCCTTCCCAAAACAATAAAAACCAGGTTCAGTCCCCCCACCAGAGTTTTTTTTTTGGCACTTAAAAGGGTTGCCCCTTTTAATTAGACAAGCTTTTGGGTTACGAAGGTGGCCTAATTGCAGCCTGTCGTGTTCCAACCAGCTGAGTGGCATTTGTAACACGTGCATTGACACCTGACGTGTTTTGCTCTTCGCTCCGGTGTCGAGCGGGTTATTGTGTTATGTGTTATCTGTTAGTCTTTAACATTTTGGGTTATAAGGATGTTCTTCGGTAATTATTGGGGATTAGTAGGGAAGTGTTCAGTTATGTCATTATTGTTATCGTTGTTCTTATCATTATTGTTATTACTATTGTAGTAATTATCATCATTGTTGATATTACTATTATTATCGCTATTATGACAATTACTATTTTCATTATCATTGTTGTTGTTGTTGATTTCATTCTGATCTTTATTATCATGCTTATCATTGTAATTGTTATTGTTTTTAACGTTATTATTATTATTATCATTAAATTATGATTATTATTGCTGTCATTATTATTATAGTGATTATCATTATTATTGTCATCAATATTATTATCACCGTTATTATTACTATTATAATCATTATCGTTATTAATAGTACCATTTTATCATTATCATTATTATTGTTATTATCATTAACCTTAAAACCATTTCAATTATTGTTATTATTATCACTATCATTACCACTATCATCATTATTATTGCTGTTATCAATATCATTATTATCATGATTACTATTACCATTATCATCATCATAACTATTATCCATACCATTTTTATTACTGTTATCATTGTTTCTATTATTATTATTATCATTATGATTTTAATGTTGTTATTGTTAACATTATCATCATTATTATTGTTATTATCATTATCATCATTATTATTGTTATTATCATTATCATTGCCATCGTTGTTATTATCATAATTATTATCTGCATTACTATTATCATTATCATTATTGTTACTGTTGTTGTTTTTATCATTATCATCATCGTCAGCACACTCATTATCATCATTGCAAAGGTACGATCATTGTAATCATTTTCAACCTAATATATGATCATCAACACTGTCAATCTTTTGGTTAGAATTTTCTAAAAACATTAGTCTTTAATTGAATGTAATCCTTTTTAATATGGGGTGATTAACACAATAATAATTTCTTATACAAACTGTTACGTAAATCTATTCATATTCATGTCTGTACCAGTTTATTCAGCCTGTAAATTTTACCAATTATAAGTAGCCATAAAAACAAGAATATTCCCCCAAAAGACACACAAGTGCAACATAACCACAATGACAAAGTTCCATTTCTTTAAATATTATCAAATTCAATAGTAATTTAAACATGAAACATGGCACTAATGATGATAAAAAAGATATCCTCTTGACCACAAAATTCAATCACGCTTATTTACAATATACGAATGAATAAATTACATAAACTTACACCATCACGTCTCCATATGGGACGCTGCCAAACAGACTCTATGTGAAAGTGACACCCGCCATTCAACTCAAAATACATGCATTATTAATATCCAAAGGCACCCTCTATGCTAATATAACATAATCTCACTCACAATGATTCGACAGAATTGTAGGACAAAATATATGTCTTTGAACTATAATAGAAGAAAATTCATTATCAACACTTTTTCTTATACCCCTTTTCCATTTATTCCACTTATAATTAACTTTAACAATCAGCCATGTACCTCCGCAATTAATACACAAAAAACGTTGTAAATATTTCAGTACAAGCCTTAGTTACATTATTTACGCAAAGAAAAGCTCTCCCATGTAAAATTATGCATTTGGTGGACCTCGCTTCAAATCAAAACACAGACCCACAATGCACTGCGCGAGACACCGGTATACTACAAATCACCCCAAAATACAGCTCCACACACAAAAAAATATATGTATGTACAAAGGTTTGAAACAAGTAGACAGTGAATTATAGAAGCATGATTTGTCATTGAAAAACACTAATAATACATTATCTATGTTGCAATTTCAGGAAATATTCATAGTGGATTGATAATTATCACGTATATTTTATCTCTATGCCTTCTCTTTATCACACGTGCGTTTCTTACTCCTATACATAGAAATCGTATTCATTGCTCATATTTTCTTATTTCTTCGTCTTTCCTTTGCTGTTTGTCTCCCTTGCTTTCTCTCTCTCTCTTTCTATCTCTCTTTATTTTTATTTTTATTTGCATTTTCATTTGCTTAGATTAATCGAAATATTCAATTGATCAAAAATACATCGTTGATTATGATACGACTTTTGCATTTTTTTATATATATATATACGGTAGGCATTTTAAGAATTAATAATCATAAGAAAAATATATAATACCACTTAATAACACCAAACAGAACAACAACAACAAAAAAATGTGTTACTAACAGTAAACAA
>NW_020872891.1:12500-13647 GCF_003789085.1 Penaeus vannamei
CAAACCAAAAGAGCACCAAAAAACAGTTCAGCCTTCACAGTTCACAAAAGTTCACAATGAACACACGAACACACGCCCATTCAATTCTGATCTCGCGTTCATTTTCATTATGTCTTGGGGATGATCACGTGATTATTCTAAAAATAGAACGTCCATCAGTGGGAGTCGGGGGGAGGGGGGGGGTGGCTCGCCACCACACACACAAAACACACACAGAACATAACACACATCCACAAAACAAACAAAATGACACACAAACAAACACACACACAAACATGGCCAACACACACAGCAAACACACAAAAACACACACAAACAAACATCAAACATAACCACACACCCACAAAACAAACAAAAACACACACACACACAATCCCCCTCCACCCCCAACCAACTCCCATTCCCCTCCCCTCAATTCTCCCCCCCCTCCCCCAATCCCCCCACACACACATTTGCACAACATATCATCCAATTTTCTTCTTTTTATTGAATTGCCTTAATGATGTGACGTAACATTTAATTTGCTAACTCGTGGGCCAGTCCATTTGCTTTCGGTCCTTCCAGCTCTATGAGTCTCGATCGTCAACGCTATTTTATCTCTTCTCTTTCTAATCTTCTATCTTTTTTTTTTAACTTTTTTTCCTTTGTTTTGTTTCTTTTGTTTGTTTATTTTTTTCTTTTTTTGCGTCTGTTTTTTCTTTCCCTTTCAGTGTTTCTCTGTTTAGACTTGTCTTTTTACTCTAGTTCTGGTTTCGCTCTGTCTGCTGTCTGTCTCCCTCCCTCTCTCTCTCTCTCTCTCTATTCTCTCTCTCTCTCTCTCTCTCTCTCTCTCTCTCTCTCTCTCTCTCTCTCTCTCTCTCTTCTCTCTCTCTCTCTCTCTTTCTCTCTCTCTCTCTCTGTTCTCTCTCTGATCTCTCTCTCTCTCTCTCTCTCTCATGTTTCTGTCGGTCTCTACCCCCTCCTCTCTCTCTCTCTTCCCGTTCACCGCTTCATCTTTTTATTTAATTTTCTCCGCTTTTCTTTCTCCAGATTATTGCCGTTTCTTCTTTCAAGAGATAAGTGATTCGCAAGTTGATTAAGACAGAGAGAGAGGAGAGAGAGAGAGAGAGAGAGATAGAGATGAGAGAGAGAGACGAGAGAAGAACGA
>NW_020872892.1:0-2500 GCF_003789085.1 Penaeus vannamei
GAGAGGACGAGAAAGAAAGAGATTGAGAAGGAGAGAATAGGAGAAGAGGCAGAAGATAAGGTTGAAGATGAGAGAGAGAGAGAGATAGGGAGAGAGGAGAGAGAGATACGGGAAGGAGAGACGAGTATTAGCCGAGAGAGGATAAGCAGGACTAGAGACGAGGATCAGATGAGATTGAAGAGGAAACAAGAGAGATATTTATGGAATGAGAGCAGCGAGTACGAAGATGAGTGGGGTCACTTCACTGAGAGAGAAGACAGATACGAGCCAGTTAAGATGAATGAAATACCTGGTCGGCCAAGCAGTGCGAGCAGCAGGCGGGGGTTACATGGTATGTGAAGGGGAGTGAAGAGTGAAAAGGAATGATTCGTGGATCTCTGTACAGGGAGCCCGGAGAGAGAGGATGAGGGGAGGATGGATCGAGGAGAGAAGACGATGAGAGAGAGATAGGAGAATACACCAGAGAGAGGAGGAGAGAGAGGAGGGGAGAGAGAAGAGAGAGAGAGAGGGAGGAGAGGCAACGGGGAGAGAGAGATGAGACGAAGATGGAGAAGATGGGGGGAGAGAGAGAGAGGGGAGTGAGAGGTTCCTTGGATGAAGGTTAGACCGTGTGAGAAGAGATGATGAACTGACAGAGAGAAAGAGAGAGAGCACGGAGTTGAAGACGAAAGAGAGCGAGAGGAGGAGACGAGAAGTACTTCATATGAGAGAGAGGAGACTAAGAGATGAGAGCTGAGAGATTAAGAGGAGAGAGAGATGAGCGAAGAGCGGAATGCAGAGGAAAGAGAGAGGGGGCGCGAGAGAAGAACGAGGTGAGAGAGGGGGGGGAGAGAGAAAGAGAGAGAGAGATAATGTTTTCACCATATTCTGTATTATATTTTTGAATATTTAATAGGAGGAAATGAAACGGAATGGAAATGAGAAATGGGAGGAGAGGAGAGATGAAGAATACAGATGGGAATAGAAATAAGAGAGAGAAAAGTGGAGAAGCAAGAAAGAAAGACAAAAGAGTAGGAGATTAAAATGTGAAAAATGTGTAAATCAGAAATAGATAGAAATTAAAATATATTCTAAAAAATAAACAAAAAAAGGCAAAAACATGAATAAAAAATCAGAAGGATCGGATCACAAGAAGAAAAAATAAAAAAAATACTGAGAAATGGAAAAAAAATGTTAAGAAAAACAGAAAACGAAAAAGAAAAAAGAAAGAAAAATCAAGTTAGAAGTCAAAAGGTTCGACAAGAGCGTAGAAAAAATGAAAATGAAGAAATACAAATTTTAAAAGCAAGAATATGAAAGATAAATCGGGGAAAAAGAAGCAAAAAAAATGGAAAGCTTTAAAAAAGTGCGGAAACTGAAAAAAAACGCAGATACCCAGAAGAGACACGCCCCCCTCAAGGCCACCATAGTTGACTGGGCTGGAAAGAAATGTTAAAAGTTCACCTCATACATGTATACAGCCACTCACCTCAACACACGCTTGAATGGAGCCCGAGCACGCACACGCTCATGCATACGTACATGAGAGAGGAGTGGTGAGAGCAAGCGGAGGGGCTTGCAGACTCTGATGAGGAAAGCGGGCATGGGAATCGGGGAGATGGAGATAGAAAGAGAGGGATGCGAGGAGGAAACTGCAGAACGGAGAGAGGCGAGAGGGGGAGAGGAAAGAGGCGGAGGAGAGGGGGGGCAGGCGAGGAGAGAAACAAAAAGAGAGACAACAAAACAAACAACAACGCAGAGATAAACAGAAAAGAGATGAGAGATAAAGCAGTCAGAGAGAAACGTACGAGAAAAGAGACGAGCAGGGACCCGGGACCAGAAGACAAAACGAAGACAGACAGAGAACAGGCGCTAGTGCGCCGTCCCTCCCCCACCACCCTCCAACCTTACCTCCCCCCAAACCACCCTCCCCTCCCCTCTACCCTCTCTTCCCACCCCCTCTCCCTCCCTTCCTTCTACCCCAACCGTCTCCCCCATCCCCTCAACTCCCTCACCTCTACCCTCTCCCCCACCCTTCCCCCTACACCCCTCCCCTCCTTCTCCTTAACTTCAGCCTCAAGGAAAAGCCAAGGAAAAGCCAAGGAGAAGCCAAGCCGGCAAGACGAGCCGAGTGGCTTCCTGGAGGCGGAGCATAATGCGACCGGGGCTGATTCACTTAAGTTTGTTGTTATCATTTGTTTTAGTTTAGTTTTGCTAAGTTCATTTCGAAGGAATAAAAGTTGGGGAAGTTAGTCGCCTTCTGTTTGTATTTTTGTGTGTGTTAAGACGTAAATTTCCTGGTGCTCTTTATTCTTTAGGATGTACACATGTACGTGCATACATAAACAATATGTGCGTATACATACATGCCTATCTACGTGCGATAACATCAAAGAACATAATTTCAATAACATTAATTTTAATAACATACAATAACTACATCAAAATAGCGATGCCCGGGAAGGAAAACAATCTTTCCATATCTCTTCCAGGAGAGGAAGAAAAAGATGAAAATGGTGAT
>NW_020872892.1:7500-15000 GCF_003789085.1 Penaeus vannamei
TGAGATGTAAATAAATTAGCATGGTTTGTAGAATGTTTGTTGTTGATGATGGTGGTAATGATGATGATGATGATGATGATGATGATGATGATGATGATGATGATGATGGTAATGATGATGATGATGACGATGATGATGATGATGATGATGGATGATTGATGATAATAATAATGGTGACGGTGATGATGGTAACGGTGATCATGATGATGATGGTGATGATGACAACGACGACGATCATGATTAAAAATGAAATAAGAGGAATGACATCAAAAGCAACACCAATAACAACACTCCACCAAAAACTAAAATCAACAAGAACAAAAACACTTTGAACTCTTACCTTCACCTCCCTAATCCACCTTGCAACCCAGTCTCGACGCCCAATCACCCAGTCACCCACCATCACCCATTCAACAAACAACTTATCCCCTTCCTAGCAAGAATCTTCGCGAACTTATCAAGAAAAGAAAAAAAAAGTGAGGAAAAAGACACAAAAAAGAAATGAAAAATTCGCTCAGTCTCTCCCTGATCATGGGGGGAAAACACCAAAATATAATGAAAAATCGCTCAGTGTCTCCCTGATCATGAGAAAAAAAATGACACCAAAAATAAACGAAAAATCGCTCAGTCTCTCCTGATCATGGGAAAAAAACCACCAAAATATAACGAAAATTTCGCTCAGTCTCTCCCTGATCATGAGAAAAAAGACAGCAAAAAGAAACGAAAAATCGCTCAGTCTCTCCTTGATCATTTCTCAATCACTTGCTAAGCTCTTGTTGAGGCTAATGGATCGCTAACTAATGGAATTCGTTTTGTCCTTTATGGGATCCGAGGTCGCTGACTAAGGCTTTCGGACGAGGGGAAGGAGGACAGAGGGGGGGGGAGGAAAGGAGTGAGGAGAGAAAAGGAGGGGAGGGAGGAAGAAGAGGGAAGGGAGGAAAGGAGGAGGAGAGAAAGGGAGGTGAGGGAGGACGACGAGGGGAAGGAGGAGAAGGGAAGGAAGGAGGAAGAGGAAAGGGAAGAGGGAAACCAGGAGGGAAAGGGAGGTTGGGAGGCCGACAAGGGGAAGGTAGACAAGGGGGGAAGGGAGAAGAAGGGAAGCGAAAAAGAAAGGGAGGTGGAGGAAACAAAGGGGGAAAGGGAGGAGAAAAAGGGGAAAGGAGAAGGAGAGGTAAGAAGAGAAGAGGGGAAGGGAGGGGGGAGAAGCGAGGGGTAAAGGAGGTAAGGGAGGAGGATAAAGGGTGGGTTGTAAGGTGGGGAAGGACGACAATGGGGGAGGGTGAGAGAGAGGGAGAGGGAGAGGGAGAGGGAGAGAGGGAGAGAGAGGGAGAGGGAGAGGGAGAGAGAGAGAGAGAGAGAGAGAGAGAGAGAGAGAGAGAGAGAGAGAGAGAGAGAGAGAGAGAGAGAGAGAGAAGAGAGAGAGGGAGAGAGAGAGAGATTGAGGGGGAGAAAACGAGAAAGAGTAAGTTAAAAACAAAGAGAAAGAAAGTAAAAGAAAACGAGAAAGAGACAGAACATAAAAGTAAAAGAAAACGAGAGAGAGCTCCAGAGACGAAAGGTGCGCGCGCAGGATCCATTCAAGAATTATTTGCCGTATGGAAACCCACCCTCGCCCAAGGCAAATTGACTCCTCCGTCGCTCCATCACAGAGCCCTGTTTGCCCTGACGCGCCTCGAGTAATTACGGTTCACTCACGTGTTTACTCTCGCTGTTGATCCATAGGGAGGACGACCACTAGCGATGAAAATGTCATTAAGATTCGCAAGTGGCGCATGAGGATGTTGACTTCGTAAATCTTTAATTGCAAAATCCGGCAGTGTTTCCCGCCATTAAATGAGGTGGGGTGAGGGGGAGAGGGAGAGGAGTAAGGGAAGGAGAGGGAGGGAGGGGGGAGGGAATAAGTGCGTGCTCTTATTACAACTGTATCTCGAAGGAGAATGGAAATGAGGATGGAAACTCTCCGTTGTCTTCTTTTTCTTTTTCTCGCCTCCTTGGCTTCCATCAAGAGGCTGAGGAAATAAGTAAAGAGGAGGTTGAAGAACAGGGTCTTATTGCGGCCTATTAAATCCGGCATTTGTTTATCTTTCTTTTATCTCTCATTCTTTCTTTCTTTCTTTTTTCTTTCTCCCACCCTCTCTCCCTCCCTCCCTCTTCCTTTCTTTCTTTCTCCTTCCTTCCCTTCCTATCCCTATCCCCTTTTTCATTCTTTCTTTCTTTCCTTCCTTTCCTATCCCTCTAGCTCTCTCCTTCCCCCTCCCTCTGCCACCTCCTTCCTCTTTTCCCCTCCCCTCCCTCCCTCCCTCAAGACACTACGGGTTTCGAATCACCGGTTTCGAGTCAAATAAAAGTCATCCTGTAATCGGGATACAAATCTCGAGTTCGAAGCATCAGAACCCCTTGACTCGCGTTCTCTCAAATGAATCTTTGTACTGAGTTTGTCCTTACTAAAACCCTATAAAAGAAGAAAGAAGAAAGAAGAGTTTGTGCTTACACCGTGTCGGAAAAAACTCGAGACGATTCGAAACACTGGCTCACGTTCCCTCAGCGAATCTCATTCTGTTTCCACTGTGCGAATAAGGCTTTGAGTGTAAACAAACCGAAGCAAACCGCGAACATCGAGAGAGAGAGAGAGAAGAGAAGAAGAGAAGAGAGAGAAGAGAAGAGAAGAGAAGAGAAGAGAGAGAAGAGAGAGAGACAGATGAAGAAAAAAAAAGAAGGAAATGAAGAAAAACAGACCAGGAAAATGCCAAAATTCTATTAAAATAATCAAGCCCCGCGGAGTTGAGCTTTTCTGACAGCGCTTTCAAGATGCATCCACGGTAAGCTCCCTCCTCGAGATGCTCAAAAGAACTGGCCACAAAAAAAAAAAAAAAAAAAAAAAAAAAAAACGCCAATTAACTCCTTTTATCCGCCATGATCGAGGTGACGTCATGTTTTTCTTGGGCGGGTGAGATCGTGACGTCACAACAGATCCTGTCAAGTTGCAGAGGAGGAGGAGGAGGAGGAGGAGGAAGGAAGGAGGAGGAAGGAGGAAGGAGGAGAGGAGGAGAGGAAGAATGGAGAGGGAAGAATATGCAAGTTAAATCATTCATGATTAATAAGAGCAATAATTTCTCCATCACAATGACAACGGTACACGAAAACGATCAAATGAACAATAAGTAACATGAATAAAAAAACAAACAAATTTACACATTCATTCCATCAATCTTCACTCACTGTCGAATTCATCAATTGCATTTTAGTGACACGATTCATCCTCCATCTACGCAAATGATGAGGCGTCCCTTCATTAAATGCTGGCAAATCCGTATATATATTTATCCAACCTGAAACACACTGCGGACCGCACAGCCGCAACAATAAATGATAATTAATCTCTATTCATTTGGTACTGCGTTAATTCCCAACTATTCACTCGGGCCGCGCGACTCCCCCTCCCCCCCCCCTCCCCTTTTCCTCGCGAATATATAATCCTACATCATCGACATTATCACCGTCACCGTCACCATTATCACCACCATCATCATCATCATGATTGTCGTCATCATCACCATCATCATCACAGCCATAATAGCAAAAACAAACCAAAGAAATTAAAAAAAAACTCAACAAACACTTCACCGACAAACACATCACCAAGACCAAAAAAAGACAAGAAAAAAATCAAGCGAAGGGAAAACGAGTGAAAATGTCCCGAAAACTATTGATTTATCCATAACCATCACCACCACCAAAGCAATTACAATTTCAAAAACAAACAAACCAAAGAAATGTAAAAAAAAAAAGACAAAAAAAAAATCACCGACAAACCCATCACCAAGACCAACAAAACACAAAAAAGAAAAAAAAATCAAGCGAAGGGAAAAAATGAAAATGTCCCAAAAACTATTGATTTAACGGTTACCATCACCATCATCATCACCACCATCATCACAGCCATAACAATAGCAAAAATAAACAAACCAATGAAATGTAAAAAAAAAATAATAATAAATAAATAATTAGAATACAATAAAAAATATAAAAAACAATAATAATAGCAAAAACAAGCCAAAAAAAATCAACAAAAACTTCACCGACAAACCCATCACCAAGACCAACAAAACACACACAAAAGACCAAAAAAATAAACATCAAGCGAAGGGGAAAAAACGAGTGAAAATGTCCCGAAAACTATTGATTTAACCGTTACCATTACCGCGCCATAACTCTCTTTCGGGAAAACTTTTCTCATCTCGACGGCCGCCCAGTCCGACCATGAGCGGGATTCTTAATATTAAAACCCATCTTGTTTATTTCTTGCGATTCCTTCTCCTTCGGTTTGTCCTTCTTGGGGGATTTACTTGTATTGTTTGTTTTGTTTTTTTTGTTTTATTTTGAATTTTCTTCGATGGATGGCGTGGTGGGTTGTTTGGTTTGAAAAAAGGAGGAGGAGGGAGGAGGAGATGGATGATGGGAGAAGGAGCGAAGAAGAGAGAGGAGAAAAGAGGGAGAAGGAAAGGAGGGAAGAAGGATCAGGGAGGGAGGAAAGAAATGGAGAGGGAGCCGGCAATGCGGAGAAAGAAACGGATAGAGAAGAGAGAGAGAGAGAGAGAGAGAGAGAGAGAGAGAGAGAGAGAGAGAGAGAGAGAGAGAGAGAGAGAGAGAGAGAGAGAGAGAGAGAGAGAGAGAGAAAGAGAGAGACTACAACCGTGCTGACGATATTTTAAAAAAGATCTGACTGAAATTTTGAAAAAGGATGAATGTTTCCGACGTCTGAAGGAGCGACTATCACTAAGCGATTCCTATGTGACAGTTCCAATTAATGTCAAAAATGCGACTGCCTTTTTTTCCTCGCCACACTTTTAGATAATTCCTTTCTTTTATTCACTCCTTTTCATTTTCTGTTGTCCTTCACCATCTCTTCTTCACTTCCTCTCTTCTAGATAATTCTTTACTTTGTTTATTTCTTTTGTTCTTGTTTTTACTTTTCTTAAGATATTTCTTGTTTTCTGTTGCCTTCCACAGTGTCAAGTACAATGTTTTTCTCGTGTCCAGAGATAACGGTTCCACCTCAGTGAACAAGTGTACCTTCTTAAGTCCTTGGTTTCATCTGCTATCGTTGCCTGTCCGTTGTCGCAGATTTTTTTTTTTTTTTTCGTTTTTTCTCTTCCTCTTCCTCCTTTTCCATCGCCTTCTCTTTCACTCTCTCTCACTCTCTCTCTCTCTCTCTCTCTCTCTCTTCTCTCTCTCTCTCTCTCTCTCTCTCTCTCTCTCTTATCTCTCTTTCCTCTTCACCTCCACCCACCACCACCAAAGCCACCCCCACACAACCCCATCCCCAACCTCCAAACTCCTTTTAACCCCCCCCTCTACCCCCCCCCCCTCCTCTATCCCACCTGCTCCCCTTCCCCCTCCTATCCCCCTCCCCTCCCCCCCCCTTCCCTCCCTGCTCAGCCGCCTGCTTGCCTCCCTGTCGCCCCAACTCAGTGCCTGTGTTATCTGCTGCTCGGCTTATTTGCATATCAAGAACAGGCTTCCACGTTTCATCGCCCTCACTCGATTTTATCAACTACGCCGAACAGTTTGCCGGCGAGAGGAGGAGTTTACGCTCGGATGTTGGCTGGGTGGTGGGGTGGGTGGTGGGGGTGGATGTTGGGCTGGGTGGTGGGGGATGTTGGGCTGGGTGGGGGGTGGATGTTGGGCTGGTGGTGGGGGTGGGTAGTGGGTGGTGGTAGTGGGGGATGTTGGGCCGGGTGGTGGGGGTGGATGTTGGGCCGGGTGTGGGGGTGGATGTTGGGCTGGGTGTGGGGATGGATGTGGGGGGGTGGGGGTGGATGTTGGCCGGGTGGTGGGGGTGGATGTTGGGCGGGTGGTGGGGGTGGATGTTGGGCTGGGTGGTGGGGGTGGGTGGGGGTAGGGTGGGTAGTGGGGTGGATGCTGGGCTGGGTTGTGGGTGGGAAGTGGGATAGGGCGGGTAGTGAGGTGGAGGTGGATTGGGCTGGGTAATGGGTGGGTAGCGATGGAAGGGTAGGTGTGGGATAGGTAGTGGGGGATAGGGGAGGGAAGGGAGAGAAGGGAAGAAATATGAAGAACAGAAGGGAAGGAAGGGGAAGGAGATGCGAGGGGAATAGCAGCAGGCATCACACGAAAGGAAAGGCATGGAGGGGGAAGGGTGGTATGGAACGTGAAAAGAAGGAAAAGAAGAAGATGAAGATGGGAAGGGACAAGATGGAAGAAGGGGAGGGATGGAAAAGGAGAGGAAAAAGATGGAAGAAGGGAAGGAGAGGAGAGGGAAAAGAAACGTAGAGACGAGAAGTATCAAGAGGAGGAGAGGGGATGGAAGAGGGAAAGGAGAGGAGAGAGGAAGGGAAGAGAAAGCAGAGGAAGGGGGGAGCGGAGGGGATGAAGGGAAGGGCGAGAACAGGAAAGGAAAGGGGACCGGAAATGAGGAAAGGGGAGAAATAGAAAGCACCAAAGAGGGAGAAGAGAAAAAAAAAAAAAAAAAAAAGGAAAGCAAAGCGTCAGAATCACCAAAGTCTAGAGCGAAAGAGGTGGTAGGAAGCATCCAAAGAGCAGGGAAGGGGGGGAAGGGGGAGAGGAGAGAGGGGCAGGGAGAGGGAAGGGGGTGCTGGGGAAACGAGATCGCTAGGCCATTCACAGGCATCACTTCGTTGACACGGCGCCCAGGCACTCCCTTCAACGCTCACATCGAGGAAAACCTACATTCGCTCTCAATCCTGTAAGTGCCCCGCATTGCCTGATATAAATCGGCCATTCAGGTCACAAGAGGCAGAGGGAGGGGGGGGCGAGAGGGATAAACTGAGAAAGAGGGAGATAAGAGTAGGGAGGGAAGGAGAGAGAGAACGAGTCAAGGAAGTTGAGAGGTGAAAAAAGGAGAGGGCACGTGAGAGAGAGAGAGAGAGAGAGAGAGAGAGAGAGAGAGAGAGAGAGAGAGAGAGAGAGAGAGAGAGAGAGAGAGAGAGAGAGAGAGAGAGAGAGAGAGAGAGAGAGAGAGAGGAGAGAGAGGAGAGGAGATGAGGGGAGAGGAGAGGAGAGAAGAGAGAAAGAGAGGAGAGGAGAGGAGAGAAATGAAGAGAAAGAGAGGAGAGGAGAAAAGTGAAGAGAAGGAAAAGGCTAAAGAGAAGTAGAAGAAAAGAAATACAGAAAGAAAAAATATATATTCTCAGCAATACCCCTCCTCAAAAAAAAAAAAAAAAAAAAAAAAAAAAGAAAGAAAAAAAAAATCCTAGTATATTTGACGTTCATCTCTCTTTACGTAGTTGGAAGGAAGCTCTAACTAACAGCGCTCTGCTTGTTGAACCGAAAATACATGTGACTTCTACTTCCGACCGAAGCCAATCGTTCCCCCGATGAAAACCGAATTCTTTTGTATTTTATGAAGCGCTCGCCGAGTCGAATGTATGTTACTCTTTCATTTCTATTTTTCTCCCTTTTTCTCTTCCGTTTTATTGGTTTATTGTGATCATTTTGATAACTTGGGTTGATTTGTAGATA
>NW_020872892.1:20000-25000 GCF_003789085.1 Penaeus vannamei
ATCCTTTGTATGTTTTTCTTTTTATTTATTTTTTTTTTTACCGTCAATCTCATTTCGATCGTTTTCTAGCGCTAATTTCCCTATGTTTCGTGGCTCGGGTGACATACTCGTGTCATGTACATACTTATGTATGTATGTATGTATGTGTGTGTGTATGTTTTGTGCATGTATGTATGTATTGTGTTGTATGTGAGGGGGTAGACGCGTGGGGATCTATGGGCAGATAGGTAGAATATTCCCTCTAATGGTACGCATACGTGGCCAGACGCACATGCACAAAAATAATTCTTAATACATACACATATACGCATCCTACAAACATACAAACACCCATTACCTCTACCTCCCCAATTCCACAAACACACCCCTTCCTCCCTCTACCTCCCCAACTCCACAAGCATACCCCTCCCCCCCCCTCCTAAACAAACGTATACACAACATTCTCCCACACACAAGCACCCCTTCCACATTACCCATCCCCCTCCACACATACAAACATCCCTCACACACACGATCCTCTCTCCACTTCCCCTCTATTAACCCCCATCCACAAGCTAACCACCTGCCACCCATACTCATCCCTACCACCTCCACCCAAAACATTTCCAAACACCCATACCCTCACCCCCACCCCACATTTCCCCATACAACCCCCATCTTCCCCCCCCAAAAAAAAAAAAACACCCCAACCCCCTATCAACCCCCCCCAAAAAAAAAAAAAAAAAAAAAATGCCGCCCACCTACACCTCCACCCAAAAAAAACACCCCTACCCACATCTCCCCATACACCCCCACCACCCTTACACTCATCCCATCACCCTTAAACCCCCCCACCCTTACACTCACCCCCACCCACCCACCCTTACACTCAACCCATTACACCCCCACCCACCCTTACCTACACCCCACCCACCCTTACACTCACCCCATACACCCCACCCACCCTTACACTCACCCCAACACCCCACACCACCCATACCATCCTAAAAAAAACACCCCCGCCCACCCCCACCCCAAACGCACACACCATGCACGCGACGCCCACGATCCCCGCGCAGGACTAACCACCAAGAAACAATGCCGGCCGGATTACGGATAATGATGGTCGCAGTCCGGATAAATGGGCGACTCATGATGGACGACATGGCTAATGACAGAGCTTTGCGGGGCCATTCGGGGCGGCGGATCGCGGGGTAGTTGGGCGGCCGTTTTAGGAGGTAGTTCGGTTGGTAGTTTTGGTCGTTCTAGGGTAGTTGGGGCGGTCGTTCTAAGGTAGTTTAGTGGTTTGGCCGTTTTAAGGTAGTTTGGTTGGTGGTTTCTGGTCGTTCTAAGTTGGGGAGGTCGTTTTAGGAGGTAGTTCGGTTGGTAGTTTTGGTCGTTCTAGGTAGTTGGGCGGTCGCTCTAAGGTAGTTTAGTGGTTTGGCCGTCCTAAGGTAGTTTGGTTGGTGGTTCTGGTCGTTCTAAGTTGGGGCGGTCGTTTGGGGAGGTCGTTTTAGGAGATAGTTTGGTTGGTGGTTTTGGTCGTTCTAGGGTAGTTGGGGCGGCCCTTTTAAGAGGTAGTTTCGGTCGTTCTAGGGTAGTTTGGTCGGTCGTTCTAAAGTAGTTTAGTGGTTTGGCCGTCCTAGCATAGCATAGTCGTCCTGGGAGAGTTTCGGTCGTTCCAGCACAGTCGTTCCGTGAGGTCGTGGAAAGGGAGGAAAAAGGTCAAACAATCATAGAAGACCGGTTTGTGTGCTATCATTATGATAATTACATGAGAGAGAGAAAAAAAAACATGATGAAGACAAAGATAGGGGGAAAGAAACAGTGATTATGGAGTCAGAAATAAACAAAAGGGGTAAAAACAAGAATAATCAAGGTAATGAGCTGAAGGTTGAACAGAGGTAAAATATAAATGAAAGCAGGAAGGAAGGGGAGGACGAGAGATAAAACAAGAAAAACAAAATGAAATAGAAACAATACAAAAGGAAAACAAAACGAGAAAATACATACATACGCACACACACACACACACACGCACATGGCAAAGACACAAAAGAAAAAGAACGAAACCAAACGAGAGTGAGAGGGAAACAGCAAAATGAAAAGACAGAAAGAGGAAGAAAAAAAGAGTTAAACAAAAGCCCCTACCACCCCCTCACCCCCCCAAAAAAATTAAAGCAGTATTTCTCGTCCTTATCCGTATTCTTATCTCTCGGGGACCGATACGGAGGGAAAAGGGGAACGAATGAATACCATTGAAATAAACCACAGCTAAAAAAAAAAGGAAGAAAGAAAAAAAGAAAAAAAGAAAAAAAAAATATATATACATCTGTAAATATGATCGATATACCGAAGGGTCTTTTATAAATATAATTTCTGATACGAAAATTCGAATTTCAATGATACTAATGTGAGATGGAGGAAACAGATCAGTCTTTCTATATCAAATAGTGAAATCAAAATACAGAAATTACAGTACAAATACACCTTAAAACTATAATGATTCATACACTGAAAAACAAATGGCGGAACGATGATAAATAGAGAAATGAAAGAAAATAAAGAAGAAGAAGGACAGAAAAAGAGAACGAAAAAAAAAAAAACGGGAGGCCACGTGTCTGTCGCTGACTGCTGACGATCCGCTTCTTAAATAGCTTAAAAAATTGGTAATTATAAGTGCCTTCGAAGCACCCTCATCCCCCTCTCCATCTTCTGGCCCCTCCTACCACCACCCTCACCCCCTCCAACCGTCACCCTCTTCCCCTCCACCCCAACCTCTCCCCTCTCCAACCCCAACCTCTCCCCCTTCAACCCCCATCCTCTCCCCTCTCCAACCCTCATCCTCTCCCCTCCAACCCCAATCTCTCTCCGTCCAACCCTCACCCCCTCCAACCCCAACTCTCCCCCTCAAACCCCAACCTCTGCCCTCCTACCCCACCCTCCACCCCTCCAACCCCTAACCCCTTCCTCCTCCAACCCACCCAACTCCAATCCTTCCTCTTCCAACCCCTATCCTCCCCTCCTCCAACTCCCAACTCCAATCCTTTCTCCTCCAACCCCCCCCATCCCCCTCTCCCATACCCAAACCCTTTCTTCAATTTGAACCTAAGCGTCATTTTCTTGTGTCTCCGTTTGGGAAGAAGAGACGAATAAGGAAGGGAGAGGAGGAGGAGGAGGAGGAGGAGGAGGAGGAGGAGGAGGAGGAGGAGGAGGAGGAGGAGCAGCAGCAGCAGCAGCAGGAGGAAGGAGGAAGAAGAAGACGAAGGAGAAGAAGAATACGGAGGAAGAGGAAGAAGAGGAGGTGGAGGAGGAGGAAGAGGAAGAGGAGGAAAAAGACAAGGAGATGGAAGAAGAGGAGAAGAAGAAGGAGGAGGAGGGAGGAGAGAAATGAATGAATCGACACAAAAAAGCAGAAATAAAAGTGTGACACAATCTTTAATCTCCCCCACTTAAAACTTTGAAAATTACCTTAATACTGGCGTCCCTTGTCTTGTCTTCATCTTGAGTTCGCTAAGAATTCATAGGAAACTTATTAAAACAGCTTTTGATGGGAGAGTTTGGGTTTGAAAATGGGGGGGGGGATGAGGAGGTAGTGGAAAAGAGGGGGAAGGGTGAACGATGGGGTGAGAGAGGGAAGGAGGAATTGAGGGAGGGAAATGGGGAGGGAGGAGAAGTGGAAGGGGGAGGGAGGGGAGGAAGAGGGTAGATAGATAGATAGGATGAGAGAGGAGAGAGAGAGAGAGAGAGAGATAGAGAGAGAGAGAGAGAGAGAGAGAGAGAGAGAGAGAGAGAGAGAGAGAGAGAGAGAGAGAGAGAGAGAGAGAGAGAGAGAGAGAGAGAGAGAGAGAGAGAGAGAGAGAGAGAGGGGGGGGGGGGATTACGTGCACTGTCACCAACCCAACGAGTTCGAAGTCCATTAAGGTCGTTCATCAGCGTCGATTCCGTGCTAAGACCATCCTTCTGGTCCCCGAGAGCCGCGCGGAATGATTCCCAAAAGGGGGAAAAGGAAAGTTCAGGCGGGAAGGTAGCGGAGGGGAGGGAGGGGGAAGGGGGAGAGGATGAAGAGAATAGGGTCTGCGGCAACACGATAAAGTCGAGAACTTCTGCTTAAACCAGTGCCTCGATGGACCTTATCTCCCGCTCGGAGGTTGAAACGACTCATTTTCGCAACGCGCCGAACTATTAACACCTTCCCCCCCGCCCCCCCTAACTGCCCCCATCTCCCTATTGGCCGGGTCTGTAGGGCTTGGAGCAAGATAATTCAATTCCGAGTCGTCGCCGTAAACGCGGGAATCCTATTACCAAAAGTTGGCGCGACCGACCATAAGCGCGGGGGCGGCCGAGAAAGGGGAGGGGCCGGGTGGGGGGAAGAGCACACCGCTAGACGTATGCTTTTGCCGCGAGATAACGGCCTCCCCGCGTCGGCTCGCTCCTTATCTCTCGCCCCGGAGACCTCTCATTAGCCATCTCTCTGATGACTTACTCTGGCGGTTTTCGTCGGCAGTCTCTGTGCTCTCTCTGTGTCCTGCTTGTGTGGTGCTATTTGGGGAATGCCTTTCTTTTGGGGGTATTTCCGTTGCGAATCGTTGGTTTCTATTCTTTCTTAGCGTTTTTTTTTTCTTTATTGATTCTTTTTCATTGCGTTTATTTTCTCTATCTCCCTTTCCTTCTTCCCCTTCCCTCCATCTCCTTCTCCCTCCCCTCCTTCTTTCTCTCTTTCCTTCTTCCCCTCACCCTTCCACCTCGCCCTCCCTCTCCTTCTCCCTCCCCTCCTTCTCTCTCTCCCTCTTCCCCTCACCCTTTCTCCCTTCCTTTCTTCTTCCAAAAACGTAATATCACTCACCAGATACTTGTTAAACCAAATTTCATTATCAACTTCAAGTATCTCCGAGCTCGTCACGGTAAGAGTACTCGAAAAATATTTTTGATTCTCCCATAACCATAAAATACATTTTCTTCAACGTGATTCCCGCAAGACATACCTCGCTGCTGCTATTCTAATTTTGTAAGAATTTGTG
>NW_020872892.1:37500-47500 GCF_003789085.1 Penaeus vannamei
TCAAAAAAGGATGGAACAAAAAAAAATAATAATAGATAGGTAGATAGATGAAAATGCATAGATTAGAGAAAAAAACAACGAAAATCAAACATGCAAACAAAAACAGAAACACGAAGGAAGAAGGAGAAGAAGAAGAAGAAGAAAAAAAGAAAGAAGAAATAGAAAGAAAAAAAAGAAGAAAGAAAAAAATAAGAAATAAAAAAGAAAGAAGAAAAAAAGAAGAAAGAAGAAAAAGAAATAGAAGAAGCAAAAGAAATAAAAACCAAAACATTCAAAATATTAAACAAGAAATTCTCCCCCTGGTAAAACGCTAAGGTCGCGTCTACACAGAAAAAACACCATAATTTAAATATTTGAAGGTTATCGGTTCAAAACACAGTTTCTGGCGAAGAAGGAAGGTACGGCAAAGCTCCCATGGGCGGGTCGAGCTTTTATGTTATTTATTTATTCATTCATTTATTTATCTGTCTGCTTTATCTATTCCTTTCTTTATTTATTTTCTCATTTATAGGTACGTATATGGGCGTTTGCAGTCGTGTTTCCAGGGTGTTGAGATGCGTGCTTATAAAGATGATTTTCTTTTTAATCTTCTATGTGAACTTTCGAGACAGGATGATTGTTGAGATGACACACATGCAGTCTGCCTGCCTGTCTGTTTGTGTCTGTCTGTCTATCTGTCTCTCTCTCTGTCTTTGTCTCGTCTCTACTCTCTCTCTCACTTCTCTTCTCTCTCTCTCTCTCTCTCTCTCTCTCTCTCTCTCTCTCTCTCTCTCTCTCTGTCAGTCTCTGTCTGTCTGTCTGTCTGTCTTCTGTCTGTCTGTCTGTCTTCTCTCTCTCTCTCTCTCACACACACCACACACACACACACACACACACACACACACACACACACACACACACACACACACACACACACACACACACACACACACACTCCATACACACTAAACTTAATTCGACGACTTGATACAAAGCCTCTAACCCATTCCGCACTTCTAGCCGTCCTCCCCCTTTCCCCTTCCCTTCCCCTTTTCATCCCCGCCTATGGCTCCGAACCACCCCCGTCCCCCTCCCCTCCCCATTTGCCTCATCTCCACAACCCATCTAATCCTCACCTCAAAGACTCCCATGGTATCTATTACTCCGAAAATTATTCCGGTGCCGATGGAAATTATGCATACATCAATAATATTTTTAAAAAGGAAAAGAAAAAAAATATCAATATCTCCCTCAGGCTAAGATGAGCCATTTCTCGAGGATCTCCCCACCCCCCTCACCATCTACCCTCTCCCCTCCCCTTTTCCCTCGATCCACCTCAATTTCTCTTTTCTCTCCTCTCCCTATCTCCTTTATTCCTCTCTCTCTCTCCTCTCTCTCTCTCTCTCTCTCTCTCTCTCTCTCTCTCCTCTCTCTCTCTCTCTCTCTCTCTCTCTCTCTCTCTCTCTCTCTCGCCTCTCCCTATGCCTCCCCTTTGCCTCTCCCTTTCCTTTTCTCTCTTCCTCCCCTCCTCCTCCTCCTTCCTCCCACCTCCCCCTCCTCCTCCCACCTCCCCCTCCTCCTCCCACCTCCCCCTCCTCCTCCCCTCCCTCTCCTCCTCTTCTCTCCCCTCTTCTCCATACCTCTCCCCTCCCCTGCTCCTCTTCCCACCCTCCCTCTTTCCCTCTCGCACCAGAAACCCCCCCCACCTCCCCCTCAACGCCCCCCGTAAAACAGTCCCTTTCATACAGCAAATTGAACCGGTGAGGCTGGTGAACCCCTTTGGCGGTTCCTGTGATTGCTACTTTTGTTGGGAGGGGGGAGGGGGGAGAATTAGGAATGCGTGTGTATGCGGGTGGGGTGGAGGGAGGAGAGGGAGGGTGGGTGGGAGGGGAGAGTGAAAGTGAGAGGGAGAAGGGGGTGAGGGGAGAGTGAGAGGTGTGCGGGGGGGGAGAGTGAAGGTGAGAGGGAGAAGGGGGTGAGGGGGAGTGAGGAGTGAGTGGGAAAGTGTGGTGAGGGGGAAGTGAAGGGAGGAGAGTGGATGAGGAAGGAAGGAGGAAGGAGGTATTGGGAAGGAGAGAAGGAAGGGGTATTTAGGAAGGGAGGGAAGGGGGGAAGAAGGAGTAATGGGTGGGGGCAGAACCGATAAATGAGAGAAGGAACACACACACAAACGCAAATACACACAGACCTACACCATCACATCCAAAAACAAACAAGTACACACAAAAAGCGGACACACATCCGCCCTCAGAGCTCAGAAAAATCTCCTTTGCAACATCTGCTTTTGTCAGATCGTGTTGTTTTGCAAATCACAATTCTCCATCTCGCCATAAACAAATAGAGAGATGAACAGATAAATTAAAAAATAAATAGATACACGACGTTAATTGAAAAAGAAAATTCAAACAATATATATTTGTAGCACACTGTTGACATTATACAAAAATATAAAAGAACTAAGAATTAAAAATATAAATATCAACAACAGCTTGTCTAATATCATATCTAATAAAAATACAAATACACAATATATATATAAGCAACAAAATAAAACAATAAATCTACAAAAATATATAAACAAGCTGAAATAATCAACCTACACATTTCCAGCTTCACAATCTTATTTCATTTTCTGTTTTTGTTTGTTTGTTTCATGAGACACCTTGGAAGAGGATAATAGTGAGAAGTGGGAGAGAGGAGAGAGGGAGGAGGGGGGAGGGGAGGAGGAGAGGAGGAGGAGGAGGAGGAGAGAGAGGAGAGAGGGAGGAGGGGAGGAGAGGAGGAGAGGAGGAGAGGAGGAGGGGGAGGAGGAGGAGGAGGAGAGGAGGAGGGGAAGGGGAGGAGGGAGGAGGAGGAGGAGAGAGGAGGAGGGAGGAGAGAGGAGGAGGAGGAGGATGGGAGGAGGAGAGGAGGAGAGAGGGGGAGAGGAGGAGAGAGAAGTGCAAAAAGAAAAGCGACAGAGAGTCAAGTGTGAGGATAAAGCAAAACCTCCCTCCCTCTCTTCTCTTCCTTCTCTCCTTCTGTCTCCTACTTTCATTCTCCTTTCCCACCCTCTCCTCCTGTTTTCCTTTCGTCTCCTCCTCCATTCCTCCTTCCCTCTCCACTTTCCCTCTTTCCCTCTGTCTCCTCCTTTCATACTTCCTTCCCACGTTCTCGTTCTCCCTCCCCCTCCTTCCTTCTCCTCTCCTTCCTCCACCCTTACCGCTCCTCCCTCCTCCAGCCGCTTCCTTCCTACCCTCTCCCCCTCCCCTTCTTCCTTCCGTCCTTCTAATTCCTTCCTCCTTCCCTCCCTCATAACCTTCTCTCTCCGTATTCATCCTTTATTCCTCTTTCTTTTCTTCCTTCCTCCTTCCCTATCAATCCTTCTTCCTCCCCTCCCTTCCTCCCTCTCATTCTTCCTTCCCTCCCTTCCTCCCTTTCATTCTTCCTTCCTTCATTTCTTCCCACTCTTCCTCTCTCTCTCATTCTTCTTTACTCTCCCTCTCCTCGCCTCCTCCACTCCTTCCTCTCCCCATCACTCCTTCCTTGCAAAGACTTGTTTGCACACAACCCCAAGCACTTGCAAGGGTGCGTGTGTGTTGCAAGGTCGTCTGAATCTTCTTCTTCCTTTTGTTCCCCTTCTCCCCCTCCTTCTTCTTCGTCTTCTCCATCTCATCTTTCTCCGTCTTCTCCTAGTCCTTTACCTTTTCTTCTTCTTTTCTTTTCCTTTTCTTCTTCTTCCCTTCATCCATCCCCTTCCTTCCCTCCCTCACCTCTTCCTCCTCCTCCCCTTCCCTACTTCTCCTTCTCTTTCTTATTCACTTCCTTCTGCTCGTTCTCCTTTTCCTCCTTCTCCTTCTCTCCCTCCTGTTCTTCTTCTTCTGTCCGCCTCCTGCTTCCTGTCAGCCACGTGTGAAAATTGCCCGCCCTTCTTAAGGCCATCATGCAAGCACAGCATGGGCGGGATGAGGGAGGGGAAGGGGGGAGGAGGAGGAGAGGAGGAGGAGGAGGAGGAGGAGGAGGAGGAGGAGGTGGGGTGAAGGAGAAGGGAGAGGAGGAGGAGGAGGAGGAGGAGGGAGGAGGAGGAGGAGGAGGAGGAGAGGAGGTGGGTGGGAGGGGAGGGATAGGGGATGAGAGTGGGAAGAGAGGGAGAAAGGTGGGAGGAGGAGGGGAGAAGGGGGAGAGAGGGGAAGGGGAGGGAGAGGCCGTGGGCGTGGCTAGTCATGCGAGACGAAACATACATCGGCTTTGTCTGTTTTTTTTCTTCACATCTCGTCTTCTGTGTTTATCGGCCTGTCTGTTTCCCCACCTCAGCCTCAGTCTTTCTCTCTGTGCTTCTCTCTGTCTGTCTGCCTCTCCCTATCTTTCTACTTCTCCCTCTCTACCTCCCCTCCTCCCCCCTCTTTCCCTTCCCTTCCCTTCCCTCTCCTTCTCCTTCTCCTCCTTCTCCCCTCTCTCCCATTTCCCTCATTCCCCACTTGGTTTTCAGGGGTTGAATATTCTACTAAGACTAGATTGCTTCCTAGCTCTCCCGGAGCAAAAAAGAGTTATATGCTTCTGTGTTTTATTTTCTCTCCACAGAATCCAACTCTGTTTTAAAAAGCTTAAAGGTGTAAAAACACGAAAAAACGAATCAACGCTCGAGACAATCGTATTTCCTCAAGGACGCTGCGATCTTACAAAAGCCACACCATCCTAAAACGTTGGAAGTTAGTAGAAAAATAAATAACTAAAAAAAAAGGTTAAATAAAAGTAATAAGAGAGAGAAAGGAAAAAATGCAGAAAAAAAATATTATATCAAACCTCTCTTCCTTCATCTTGCAACGTACATAATAGAAACAGTGCAACATTATAAACGACTGCAACGCACAACGTAACAAAGTATTTTATGAAATTTCTGAATCCCTCCCTCCCCCTCCCCCCCCCCAAGCAAAATTACTTCCTTCTTGAACAAAATGAATCTGACAGATTTCCGGATGAAGAACAAGAACATGGGCTCGTGTTCTTGCCATGAATTTCTTTTCTTTCGGTGTATTTCATTTTTATTGATTTTTGAAAAAAGTAATTTCTTACACAGTAGAGAAAGAGGATTTTTTTATGATCTCGTAATTTTTTTCTCTCGCTCTTGCTATATCACATATATATTTTTCAATCTCTCTCTTTCACTTCTCCTTCATCGCCCTCTCCTTTTCTCCCTAACTTTATTCCCTCCTTTCACTCTTCATCCCACTCTCTCCGTCTCGCCCCTCCTGTCCCTCTCCCTCTCCCCCTCCCCTTCTCTCAGCTTCCCAACTCCATCCCAGCGTCTCCATCCCCTCTCCCCATCCCATCCCCTTCCCCCACCCTCCCCCTTCCCCTCCCTCTCTCTTCACCCTCCCCCTTCCCTTCCCCTCCCTCCCCCTCCCCCCTTCTGTCTTTCTCCCTCCTCCTTCCCCTCCCTCTCTACACCCTCCCCCTTCCCTTCCATCTCCCTCCCCCTTCCCCCTCTCTCCCCCTTCCCCTCTCTCACCACCCTTGCCCTTCCCTTCCATCTCCCTTCCCTTCCCTCCTCTCTCTCCACCCTCCCCTTCCCCCCCCTCTCCTCTCCCCCTCCCCTCTCTCTCCCCTCCTTCCTCCCCTTCCCCCTCCCTCCCCCTCCCTTCCCTCCCCCTCCCTTCCCTCAGTTCCCCAACTCCATCCCAGCGTCTCCCACAACAATAAGCCTTCGCACAAAACTTTAATGATCTCTTTCCAGCATCCGGTTCGCCAAAGGGAGAGAACTACCTCCTTTCTTTTACTAATTTAAGTCAGAGTCTTGAATGGCGTGTGTGCGTGTGGTTGTGTGTGTGTGTGTGTGTGTGTGTTGTGTGTGTGTGTGTTGTGTGTGTGTGTGTGTGTGTGTGTGTGTGTGTGTGTGTGTGTGTGTGTGTGTGTGTGCACGTGTTTGCGTACATATTCGTCTTACTTTACCTACTTTCTTCTTTTCCTTTTCTCTTCCCCTACTTTTTTTCTTTTTCTTCCCATTCCACTTTCTTCTCTCTTTTCGATATTCATCGATCCTAATTTCCTCTTTTTCCTTCCATCTCTCCTTTTTCCTCTTTTCTCTATTTATCCTTCTTTCTCTCTCTGTCTCTCTGTCTCTATGTCTGTCTCTTTCCTTCCCTCTCTCTCTCTCTCTCTCTCTCTCTTCTCTCTCTCTCTCTCTCTCTCTCTCTCTCTCTCTCTCTCTTCTCTCTCTCTCTCTCTCTCTCTACTTCCCTTCCTCTCTCCTTCTCCCTTCCTTGCCTCCTTCCCTCCTTCCCTCCCTCTCCCTTCCTTCCCTTCCTCCCATCCACCTCCTCCTTCCCTCTCTCTTTCCCCTCCCTCCCTCCCTCCCTCCCCCTCCTTCCCACCATTATCCAAGCAGTTTACTAAATTCGTTAATAATTTTTTCCGAGTAAATTTCTGGGGTTCCTTCCCGGTTGCTTCCCTAACAACCCCCTTGCCCCTCCTCCTCTTCCCCCCCTCCCCCCCTACCCCCTTGGAGGTCACTGATGATGCTCTGGGAAATTAATCGCTAATCGGCAACCCAACACTGCGCCATTTTCGGGGAGCAACTTTTATATATTTTTTAAAATCTTTATTCTTATTCATTTATTCGATTCTTATTTATTTACTTATTCATTTATTTTTTTTTTTTTTTCTTATTATTTTCATTTTTCCCTACTTATTATTTCAATTTCATTATTTTTTTATTTATTGATTATATATATATATATATATATATATATATATATATATATATATATATATATTATATATATATATTTTTTTTCTTTCTTTTTTTTTCTTTTTCTTTTCTTTTTTTTTCTTTTTCTTTTTCTTTCTTTTTCTTTCTTTCTTTTTTTGAGTACAGAAAGTTTGTACATATGAAAACATTTGTCCCCCTTTACTGCGTTTTTTTAAGCGAAATGATATCCTCAATGATATGTACATTTCTTTCAATGGAAGGTATTGAGACAGCTATGATCGATCATTAATACAAGCTGCTATTATAACGCGAACAATGTAAAATGATGTAGTTTCTCTATAACATTTTCCATTACTATGAAACATGAACAATAACGACGTCTGTGGATATGTTGACGATGGCGGTGACAACATTGACAACAGAAATTAATGTAAAATCAATGAGGATTAACAGTACCAACAACAGTGCCGATAACAGTGACAACAACAATGGCAGCGATGGGGGAAATGACAACACCAACAATTCCATCAATGGTAAGCATATTAGCAGTGCAAACATCAGTGCCAACAAGAGTACCACCAACAATACCAACAATTTTAACAACAGCACTGGTGAATGTGACACCAATAGTACTAACATCAGTGACAACGAGAATACCAACAAGAGTTCCAACATCACTACCAACAAGAGTGCCACCAACAATGCCAACAGTATTGACAACAACACTGATGAATGTGCCACCAATAGTACCAACATCGGTGCCAACAAGAGTACTAAAATCAACACCAGCAAGAGTACCAAAATAGTGTACAATAAGGCACAGTACAATAAGGACCAACAACAGTACAATAAGGATAAAAACAGGCACAACCAGTACAATAAGGTCAAAACAGTGCCAACAACAGTACAATAAGGATACCAAAACAGTGCCAACAACAGTACAATAAGGATATCAAAACAGTGCCAACAACAGTACAATAAGGATACCAAAACAGTGCCAACAACAGTACAATAAGGATACCAAAACAGTGCCAACAACAGTACAATACGGATACCAAAAAAGTGCCAACAGCAAACCCCCCCCTCGCCACTGCCTCGTGTCAGGAACCGTTGTTTATTTCCCTAATTAGCAGGAGAGGTCAAAGGTCATGTCGCCATTTGTGTTCGACCTGACCGACTCATAATCAAATTATTGGAAATAAGTTGATGGTTAGCAAATGAGTATTTCCAACTTTCATTTTTTTCGAATTAAAATAATGGGAGATTTTATATATTTATTTGCATACCTATCTATCTATCAATACCCTTTGTCTGTTTATCTACTTAAATAGAACTTATCTATTTTCTTGAAAAAATTCATATAAATGATCAAAGTACATATATTACTTTTTTTTTTTTAGGATGGCAAAACTACCATAATACATACTTAATAATAATACATACACATAATACAACATAATTAAACATAATTATAATATAATACACATAATTAAACATAATACAACATAATAAATATAAACATAAAAGCATAAACATAAACATAAACATAACATAATACATACATAAACACAATACATAATAATAATACTAAACATAATACATACTTAAACAACAATTTATATATTTACCGATTTTTTCCCGTCCGACCGAGCTTTCGCTGGACCGTTGACAATCATAAATAAAACGACGCATAATTGCACTGTAATCTCTATACATCCGAGGTTGCAGAGGTTGCAGAGCTCGTGATCCGCTATTTAGAGCATATAATCAAATATTTGCATCGCTAAATTCCAATGAAGTATTATCAGTTTGTCAGTGCATTGTGGGGGAGGGGGGGGGGGTTGGAGGGGAGGGAGGAGAGAGAGGGGGGGAGTGGAGGTTGAGGGGGGGAGGAGAGGGGAGGAGTGGAGGGTGAGGGAGGGCGAGGGAGAGGAGAGAGGAGGGGGGAGGAGAGAGGGGGGAGTGGAGGAGGAGGGGAGGGGAGGAGGAGAGGAGGAGGAGGAGGACGGTGGGAAGGGAGGAGGATGATGAAGAGGAGTGGGGAACAGGAAAAAGGGAGGGTTGGAGAAAAGAGAAGGGAGGATGAGGGAGGGAGGAATAAGGGAGGGAGGAGAGAGAGAGGGGGAAGAAGGGAGGGGAGAGGGAAAGAGGGAGTAGGGAAGAGGAGAGGGGAAGAAGGAGGAAGAGAAGGAAAGAGGAAGAAGGAAGGGAGAAGGGACGGAAGAAGGAGAGGAAGAAGAAGAAGGTAAGAGGAAAAATAATCATTCACTCCGGTCTAGCGAGATATTCTGGCATAGGCCTATGGACTGTTCCTTCCTCAACCGGTCTCGTGTTTCCCTCTCTTGCTAACATCTCATTTAGCCTTCTATCCCCATCCCTCGCCATCTCGGCTATTCCTCACCCTATTTTTTTAGCTAACCAGTGCTATACCCTCCAACCCCCTCCTCCCTATCTAGCCCTCACCCTCTTCCCCACCCCCCACCCACCCACATATTTATAAAACCACCCTACCCCCTTTACACCCCCACCCCCACCCCAAGCTGTCTCAAGTCCCCCACTTCCTGCCCCCCCCATCCCATACCTCACACCCTCGCCTCCGTCCCCTACCCTCAGTCATCCATCAACCCCCCCTCCTGTACCCTCTCCCGACCCCACCCCCCTTTCAATCCTCATCTGTCACCACCTATGACGTCAGAATCTCAATCAGAGTTGCCATGCAGGTAATTAAATGAAAATTTGACTTTGCCACAAAAACAAAACGAAAATAAAAAATACATATATAAACTCACCACACTTCGCTTGTTTCTCTTGTCCCAACACCTACCTGTAAATAGAAATAAAAAAAACATTAATGATCATTCTTATATGATTATTATCGTTATTATTTTTTCTTGTTATTTGTCTCCTGAGTTGCTAATCAATATACTATTCTGACAAAGGACCTGCCAGTCTAAATCTCAGGTGTGAAAATCATTATGAATAAATCAAGACATTTTAAAAAAAAATTCTATTCAACCTGAAGTTCATCGTAAGATTATGAAACGTAAGTAAAATGATTTAGAGAGAAATAATATATCCATTTAAATATATGTATACATTTCATGTGTATGCTCATGTAAATACACACATACACACACATAAACAGACGAGAACAGACGCACACAAAAAAACACAAATACACAAGCACACACACACACACACACACACACACACACACACACACACACACACACACACACACACACACCACACACACACACACACACACACACACACACACACACCACACAACAAACAACAGACCAACGCACCACACATTTCCATAACCCTTTT
>NW_020872892.1:57500-75000 GCF_003789085.1 Penaeus vannamei
GAGAGAGAGAGAGAGAGAGAGAGAGAGAGAGAGAGAGCGACAGACAGACAAAGACAGAGAAAAAGAGAAAGAGAAAGTGAGAAAAGGAACAGAAAGGAGTAAAACATGAAAAACAAAGGAGAATAAAAGAGAAAGAGGCGAGACAGAGAGACCTTCACTAACAAAGCCTTTCCCAGCTACTCTCTCTCCCTTCATTTTTTTTTTTTAAGATTTCCCGAAGACAGCGAGTAGACAAAGAACATGATTCCGCGGCCCCGTAAGACTCCCTAAAACCCCCAGAGGAATCTACCTTCATCTACCCCTTTCTACCCCCATCTACCTCCATCTATCAGCTTCTTTTACCTGCCAATCTATCTGTCACTTGATATTTTCTGGGAGAGAAAGGGGAAGGGGATCTTGTGGCTGTTTTTTTTTTTGTGTTTTTGTGTGTGTGTGTGTGTGTGTGTGTGTGTGTGTGTGTGTGTGTGTGTGTGTGTGTGTTGTGTGTGTGTGTGTGTGTGTGTGTGGTGTGTGTTGTGTGGTGTGTGTGTGTGTGTGTGTGTGTGTGTGTGTGTGTGTGTGTGTGTGTGTGTGTTGTGTGTGTGTGTGTGTGTGTGTTGTGTGTGTGTGTCGTGCGTGTGCGTGTGCGTGTGCGTGTGCGTGTGCCTTATTCATCCTAACATTCGAAACCTAAACAGTACATATCACCCTTATAACCATTGCTATTATAAAAAAAACATGATGATGATGATAATGCTCATTATCATTTTCATTTCATCATCATCATCCTTATCATCACTATGATACCATTACCACTACATTCATCACTATCATAATAATTCTCTATTAGTATCGTTATACAAAATAAACATAACAGCTACCCGGCAGTCTGTCGTTACCATCATTACCATAATCATCAGCATATCATCAACATTGCACATCCTTGCAGCAAGAGCGAGCGGGGAGGCGGGAGGCGGGAGGCGGGAGGGCGAAGGTCGTGTGTTGATAAAGCATGCTGTCGACGGTGCCTTTCCTTCCCTCCCTAAGTAAACGAGTACTAGCGGCTCTCTCTTGACTCCCTCCTCCTCTTCCTCTTCTTCTCCTTCATTTCTTTTCCTCCTCCTGCTATCCCCCTCCCAATTTGTCTTTACTCTATCTCCCGTATTCTTATCAATTTCTGCCTTTTTTAATTCCTTTTTTACACGTTCCCTACTTCCAAAACGCCTTTTTTCCCATCCCCATACCTCCTCCACCCCTACTTTTTATCCAATTTTCCCCCCTATCCTTCTTCCTGCTCACCTACCCCCCATCCCCTGTAACCCTCCTTCACCCTCCTATCAACCCTCCCTACCCTTCCTCCCCTCCCCCACCTATTCCCCGCTCCTCCTCCCATTCCCCAGCACCCCTCCCTCTCCCTCCCCACCATTCCCACCCACCCTCCTTCTCCCCCACCCTTTCCCCTCAACCCTCCCACCACCTTCCCACCCCCACCCCTCCACCCTTCTCGCGTACCACGAATTCTGCAAATGAACTTTCCTTAACATAAATATTTTTACGTCTCTCAGCGGATGTGATGCGTGTATGGCATCTACATACAGGGATGCATCTGTGAGGATTCATCACGCGCATGTGTTGATATATATATGTGTGTTGTGTGTGTTGTGTGTGTGTGTGTGTGTGTGTGTGTGTGTGTGTGTGTGTGTGTGGTGTGTGTGTGTGTGTGTGTGTGTGTGTGTGTGTGTGTGTGTGTGTGCGTGCGTGTGTGTGTGTGTGCGTGCTGCGTGGCGTTGCGTGGTGCGTGCGTGCGTGCGTGGTGCGTGTACGTGGTCGTGAGCATGTCCGTGTGTGTTTGTATCTGGAATCCCCCACCGCCGCGAAATAGACAGATAAATAATCCAACAAACAAATGAATGAATCAGCCGACTCGGACGAGCACGAGGCGGCCGCTATAAATAGCACAAAAGCCTCCGCCTCCGATCTCCGCCTATCAATACCAAGTATGATAATAACCTAATAGGACGACGACCGCCCCTTTTTAATAGGAATTTCGCAAATATCATAACACGACAAAAAGAACGATTTTCTCTGTCATCATCATCGTTATTTTTTTCTATATATAATTTTGTCTCTGATTGATTTTCTTTTCATCTCATTCATCTATATTTTTTTCCTTCTTTATCTTCCTTTATATTCCTCTTTTTCATTCAGATTCTATTTTTTCTCTCTCTCTCTTTCTCTTTCTTTCTTTACTAGATTTTCCACCGCTTGTAAAATTACGTAAAATTATTGAGAAGAAAAAAAATTGAAAGAAAAAAAATAAAGGATAATAAAAAATTCTGAATGTCATCGAATTTTTGAACCTTTAGAAATATCATGTTTTTTTTTTTTCGCTAAATATCGTTAGTAATTTTATTCCATCTTTTTTAAAATATATATGCTGTTATCTCTCGGTCGTTAGCGTTTATATAAACTCGCAAGCTGACGCAAGCATATATATTATTGTCTTTATGTCTATTTTGCATAATTCCCCAAATAATCTAGGTTTTAATTTTCAAGGAAATCGTCTCGTCTCTCCGTTTATTTTTATAAAAATACTTACCCGTAATTTATCTTTAACAATCCCATCGCTTTGCTTCACCTCTCTATACTCTCCTATATTTATCCTTATATCTTCCACTACCCCAACTCTCTACTATTTACCTCCGCTATATCCCACTCCTCCTATCCCACCCTTCTCATCTTGATTATTATATATATTACGTTCTCCATCCTTTTCATTCCTCTTCTATCTCACCTTATTATACTACTTCATCTTCACTTTTTCTATTATCATCCTCTCTCCTTCTTATAATTATAAAACATCTTATTCACTTACTTACTTTCACTTTCCCCTCCTACTTTATCATTATACTCTAAACTATCTCTCCTTTACTCCCTCCACTTCATCTATACTTTATAACTCTAACTCTCTCATACCTTCATATCTCATCCTTTCTTCACCACTCTAATTTAACTATGCCAGCTATTATCTGATCTTAAATCTCTACTTCTCACTTCTCTTTCCTTCATTCTTATCTTCAATCCCTCCCCCCTTATCTTACTCATCTCCATATTCATCTTTTCCCTTGTATACACTTAATCACTTTAATCATATCGATGTCCTCTTATATCTCCTCACCGCCATCTTCTTCCTCATACATATCTCATTGTATATTATTCATCACCATAATAACTTTATCTTCCTCTGCACACATTCGCTTTACTATCATTCTTATGCATACACCCATAACGTTCCACTAAATCTGTCTTTCTCTGACCTGAAGCGCGCGATCTTTTCTCTAAGAACAATTCTTGAGAACAAATTGATTGGCTGACAATGGATATGTTACCATGTCTTACTGCCCCCAGTCACAGCAATTATTGACTCTCTTGATGATCATCTCTGCTTACCTTTCCTGTCTAGTACCTTCTTCCATTTATACTTAACAATGCTTTACTTTTTGTTTATCACTTCCTCCTATCGAATTCTTAGCCTTTGAACTTCCTCCTACTCCATTTCCCCGTTTCATTCCTCCTACATGTGAAGACGAGCCCATATTGTCATTTTCAAAATTTTTTCTGCGTGCCGCCTCCTCTTCTTTTCTAATAATAAAATTCTCCCTTTCAACCGTTCGGACAACGAATAGCGTGGTACAAGCAACTTTATACTCCTCACGACCAACGGATGACACCCTCTCCCCTGCTAATATTTAACTTCCTCTTCACTGCAACCAAAATCTCCCTACAAAGTCAAACATATCCCTTTATTCCCTCCCAGCGTGTTTAATTCATAAAGTATCTTAACAAGACCCACACATAAACCCACCCGTCATTAATTTCATTACAAAAGCATCATATAGCATATCTCGTCCGGACACTTACACAATAGCACTTATATAAAACTATTTCCTAATCCTTTCCCCCATTTGTTTATTTCGTTCTCTCCGTCGCGTTCAAATCCCGAACGTCTTACTACGCCCAAAAACATCCGTCCTTGAACTCTCTTTCTTAGTCACGGTTCCCTCTTCCGAACCCGTACCTCAAACTCACAGCACCGCACTCAAACGCATTCACTCATATACCGCGCTTCTTCTTAAAACAGGTGATCGCGTTTCACTTGCTTCTCCCCTTTGTGTTCTCACTTTCTCCCGGCAACGATGAGCATGGTTTTCCCATCATTCTACCGCAAAACCATACAATTTTGCTTCTCGCTGCGATTGCCTTGCAGACCACTCTTCTTGTTGTGCCAGAGCATGGAGCTTCATGATAGATACACGGTTTGACTAGTTACGTGAAAGCCAAGTTCCGAGCAACATTTCTTTCTTGTCTGTCCTTCTTGCCGGGTCCTGATGCCCTCGAGTGTGGCCTGCGTGGCTCGGCTACATTTACTCTCTCCACCTTTTCTGCCCTCCGCCCCTGCTTGTGCTGTTCCGGTGAATGTTAGGACTAGTAAACACCACACATTTCCCGTCAGTTATCATGTAGACAAATTCCATTAACAGCAAGAAACCAAATGGCTCCGGACGGCAACCAATTAAATATACTATAGTAGATAGATCAAGAAATGTCGAAGGAAGGCAGAAGTAGGGAGAATGAAGAGAACAATAAGAGTAGAGGAGACGAGTGAAGAGGGAGAAAGTAGTAAGAGGAGAGAGAGACCTAGAGAGAGAGAGAGAGACTATTCCGAGCGCCAGCGGAGAGAGACGCAGAAGCAGAGAGATTTGACAACGAGAGATCCGAAAGCCGAATGACAATAAAGGGCCCAAGATTTACGACCCCCTATGTACCCCCAATACGCATTAGACCACCATGATCTACGCTTTAACTTGAAGAGCTGACTCGCTTATTTTCACGCAGCACAAACCGTCGAGCCGCCCAGCTGCTGTCTCAGAAGCTTCCTGTTTACGCAGCGGCTGTGAGATCATGGCTCTCTGCAGGCCAGCCTTCATGTTTCAGCTAGCGCCTTGGACAATCTTGCTATTCTATATATACTGTTCCAAATAACACACCACACCACACATTCACTACATCACACTAGATAACTCGCTATATAGCTATCTCGCTGTTCTTCTTACTTTTTCATATATATATCTATTTTATTCATTATTATATATTAACTATATAATTATCGTGTGTTTACTTCTGTCGTCTTGTGCTGTGTGTGTGTTTGTGGTATCGTCGTGTCTAGTTAGTGTGTGTGTGTGTGTGTGTGTGTTCCGTTGTGTTGTCCTGTCTGTGAGTGTTTGTGTTTATTATGTGTGTATTATCCGACTCCTCTACTTTTCCGCACTTGTATATTATTGAGTATATTATAGTATATTATATTATATTCTTATACTTTATATTCCTTTTACTTTCTATAAATACTTTATCTAAGGCTATATTGTCATGTTTCCTTGTTCTACTTAATTATGAAATTTACTTATACTATATTAAATACTTATTACTTTATATCTATCATATTAGATTCATAACTTATCTCCTTACTTTATTGTACTGTACGTATGTATATGATGATAGATCAGACCCCAGACTCCTCCTCTTTGCGCCTACCACACCCCGGTCCACCGCCTGAATCGTTCGTCATTAACTCTCTCTTAGCAGCTTTACATAATAGTGATCATGTATCAACGCATTTCAGCTATTGCGATTAGTATTCAGCAGCGCATCCCTTCAATCAGTGTCCTTCTCACTCTCCTTTCTCACTCAACATTGCTTTCAGTCTCAAGGAGACACAAATGCGCTCACATCTGCAGCGTATTCAAACACGAAGAAGATAGGGAGTTATAAGGAAGGAGAATAGCGTAAAACATTAAAAAAAAGAAAAGAAAGAAAAAAAGAAAGAGGAAAAGGCTAGTAGGTCATTCAATGATTACACAAACACAACGTACGAATAAACGGAAAGTTAACGAGATAGCAGAAACCAAATAACGAATAGAAAAATAGTAGAAATAGTAATATACATCAAAAAAAAAAGGATAATAAGAAAATACCGAAATAGTGACAGAAGAAAAAGGAACATGAATGAGAAAAAACAAGAGAAGGAAAATACAGCAAAGTCAAAAAAAATCACCAAGAGAAAAGAAAAAGACAAAACACACCCACCTATTATCAAAAATAAACAAGAAGCCTTATGCATATATAAAGGTATAGTTGACGTAGTACCGATACCAGGCGCCTCATACAGCCCGCCTCCCACTCGCGCTGATACTACCAGCTTGATAGCCGGCCACTTTGATGACTTCTCAGTCCCGTTCGAATTAAAAGTCCAAACGAGAGTACAAACATCTGAAAAGAGACCCGAAATGCCCCCCGAAAAAAGGATAAAGAGAAGTGGGAAGCCCCAGGATGGAGGTGAGCGGGAGGAAAAAGGATGGAAGGTGAGTGGGGTGAGGAAAAAAGGATGGTTGTTACGTGGGGGAGGTAAATAATAGAAATGGGTGACGTGATGATGGGAGAAAATATTGATTGGAGTTAGCGGGACGGGAAAAAGATGGAGGTGAGGGGGGAGGAAAAAAAGATGGAGGGGTGAGGAAAAAAAGATGGAACGTGAGGGGGACGGAATAAAAAAAGATGGAGGTGAGGAGCAAGAAAACGATGTGTGAAAGGTGAGGGGGAGGATAAAAAAGAGCATGGAGGATAAGGGGAGGAAAAAAAGAATGGAGGTGAGGTGCGGAAAAAAAGTATGGAGGTGAGGGGGAAAAAGGAACAAAAAGATGAAGCGTGAGTTTTGGGAGGATAAAAAAATGGAGACCCAGTGAAGCGGGGGAGGAAAAAAGATGGAATGAGGTGAGGGAGGAAAAAAAGATGAGGGAGAGGGGTTAGCGATATGTGCAACCCAAAGTGGATGTGATGAGTGCAGGGTGAGGATAACAAAGGATGGAGGCGTGTGCGAGGTGAGTTGAATAAATAGATGGAGGTGAGGGGGGAGGGAAAATCGATGAGGACGTGGTATGCCGAGGGACAAAGGGATCGAGAGTGAGTGAGAAGAGTAGAAGGATATGCGATGAGATGAAAGAGTGAGAGTAGGGAGGCAGTCGAGGGTGGACAAAGAAGTAAGCAGAAGATAAGAAAGAGAAGAAGAAGAAAAGATAAAGAGAGACGATAGAAGCGAACAGAGGAACCGACGAAGCACGACGACACCGAGCAGACTATAGACGAACACACACAGAGAGTAAGTACGCACAGACCGACTAGAGTCCAGACTGCCGGCGAGAGAGCAGAGAGAGAGCGAGGAGGCAGCCGCAGGAGGAGAGGGGAGGAGGCTAGGAGGCGGAGCCCAGTGATTCCTGAGAGGTAAGAAGAGGAGGAGAGGTTGCGGGGGGAGACGAGAGAGTAAGAGTGTGTGGAAGCGGAGGAAAAACAGATGAAGTGAGGAGGCAGTTAGAAGGAGAGAACGAAGATTAGAATACAAATCAAAGAGAGCCATGAATCTATACTTTTATCCAGAGATATTTGGCAGAAAAGAAAAATACATCAAAAAAATGATTGAGAAGTCAGATACCGAAGAAACAAGTAAGCGGGTATAATCTTTAAATGATACCAGAAGATGCAAACTCTCCGCCAAAAGAAAAAAAATCTGGGGACAGTACCCAGTCTTCAGCGAAATACATATATTTTTTTTACTGCATTCATTAAAGTTACTATTGTGAACTCCTGACGTGGTCCTATTTCTTCTCGCGATTAAAATCTCCGCTCATAGCCTCTCTCATCCCTCCCTCTAGAGTCTGTGTTGTCAAATTAGATATTACTCTCTTATGACTTATATTTATGATTCTTCTTTGTACAATTTCTTCCACCATTTATTATTTCTCACACAATCTCCTCCTAGTAAATGACATGAAGAATAAGATAGAAATAATAAGAGGAATGAAATGGAGTAGATAGTTCTTATTTATTCAGAGCACGTGTATGAGAAGAGCCAGAAGACGAGGAGAGCAATGCGGATGCGAGTGATGTGTTACGTCACAGACCATTGAGCAGAGACGATGAGATTAGAGTGGAGATCCAGAGATTTTGATTCAACTACTTACGAGATTTCACTGGAGAGATTATCGTCATATTATTATTAGAGATATAATTTAGATTGATGAAAGATTGAAGATTCATTATTGATTGAGAGAAGATGACGAGAGAGAAGAATGAAAAATGTTATAGAAAGAAAGAAAGATAAGAAAAGAAAATGAAAAGAAAGATCAAGAGAATGAAAGAAAGAGAGAGAGTACTGAGAAAAGACGAGAACTAGTACTGTGATCTGTTTTAATCGATCGTACAGAGACTGAGTTTATAGCCTTAGCATGATTGAGTTAATTGATTAGGAGACATGATTTGAGAGAAGCTAGAGAGAGTATGATTATTAGTTCGTCCGTTACGTGAGAGAGAGACGAGAGAGATGAATTATGAGTGATGATGTAGCAATTGAGAATTGAGGACGAGATTGAGCTCTTGCCAGTATCTGTAGTACATTAACAGAGGAGAGAGACGGAGTAAGTCATTATGAGAGACCAGATAGATATCCCTGAATCCTAAGCAGTAGAACACATATCATATACAAATGAGAGAAACGTAAGCAGACTGAGTACTCAGAGATGTCGTGACCGTGATGGACCTTGGATGAGTAGCGATTCGATGAGGTAGTGAGAGAGAGATTGACTGACAGTACTGCAGATCTGTACGATATGAGTATTCATAGCATCCCTGATATATCTTAGATAATGCATATAGAATCAGAGATAGAGGTCTATCTAGTGCTGTCTATCTCATCATGGGCGATACAAATGAGACGATGAGATACACAGACCGGCATCTAGGATGTCTTCATCTATCTATCTATCTATCGTAGTGATGCTATTCATATACACTGAAGTATAGAGAAGTAATATAACGTCAACATTAGAGACAAAAGAGGTAAATAAAGAAAAAAGAAAGAAGAAAGAGAGAGGAAGATAAGAGAGAGAATACGTTTGACAAAAATTCATAATATAATAATAATAAATTAATAATATAATTAATAATAATATAATAATAATAATAAGTAATAATAAATAATAATAATAATAATAATAATAATAAATATAATTTATCGAATATTTTACCCCAAAATAACTTACTAAACACTTAAATAAGACACTTCAAACCATCAAAGACATCACAATAATATTTAGATAAATAACTAAAACAAAACACTTAAAAAAGACACCACAAGAATGATTAAATAACTAAATGCACGCACTTAAACTCATCAAAAAGAACATCAAAATAAATAAATAAAACATGAAATAAGAGAACATGAAACAAAATAACAATAATGATGATGATTAGTAATAATAATAATATAATAATAATAATAAATAATAATGATAATAATGATATATAATAATAATAATATAATAATAATAATAATAATAATATAATATAAATAATAATAATAATAATAATAATAATAATAATAATAACAACAACAACAACAAACAAAATAATAATATATAGTGATAATGATGATAAAAAAAATTATATAACAATAACATTAACAAAATATGCGAAATACTGAAAATCATAGAGGTGAAACTTGCAAAACTCTCCTACACAGATGGTCTTGCTTGACTAACTTTCACAAACTGCAACTTGTAAACACCGTGTCTACAAGCAGGTTTTTTCAGCTTTAACGCTTTGTGCGCAATTCTTTAAAAATGTGTATGTCGCGGCAGTGGTGGTGACGGTGGTGGTGGTAGTGATGGTGGAAGGGGTGATGTTTATGGTGGTGGTGGTGGTTATGGTGATGTTTATGGTGGTGGTGGTGGTTATGGTGATGTTTATGGTAGTGGTGAAGTTCATGGTGGTGTTTATAGTGATGGTGGTGATTATGATGATGTTTATGGTGGTTGTGAAATTCACGGTGATGTTTATGGTGCTGGTGGTAATATTTATAGTGGTGGTGAAGTTCATGGTAATGGTGATATTTATAGTGGTGGAGACCATGCATAGTAATATGACGATGATAATGGAATGGTAAAAAAAGCAATAATAATAAAAACACGGAAAAGATCAACCGTGAACACAAAAGTAACAGCGACAACAACAGCGACGGAGGGCAAGATCTCCTTCCATCAACAACGGCGAGAACAGCCCAACTCCCCGGATGAAGCGGCGTCTCCGCTGATGACGTCACAGTTTCTATCAGTTTTCGTTTTATTTGTGTGTCTGGATTTCTGCTTTTTTTCTTTTTTCTTCATTATAAGTCAATTTATATATATATATAATATATATATATATATATATATATATATAATATATATATATATATTAATACTGAATTTCTAATGAAAGGTCTGTGTGTGTGTGCGTGGTGTGTGTGTGTGTGTGTGTGTGTGTGTGTGTGTGTGTGTGTGTGTGTGTGTGTGTGTGTGTGTGTGTGTGTGTGTGTGTGTGTGTGCGCGTGCGTGCGTGCGTACGTGCGTGCGTACGTGCGTGCGCGTGCGTGTGTGCGTGCGTGCGCGTGTGTGGTGCGTGCGCGTGTGTGCGTACGTGCGTGCGCGTGTGTGTGTGCGGTGTGTGTACGTGCGTGTGTGTGCGTATGTGCGTGTGTGCGTGTGTGCGTACGTGCGTGCGCGTGTGTGTACGTGCGTGCGCGTGTTGTGTGCGTGTGCGTGTGCGTGTGTGTGTGTGCATGTGAGTGTGCGTGTGTGTGTGCATGTGAGTGTGCGTGTGTCCGTGTTCGTGAGCGTGTGGTGCACCCATGAGGTCATAGCAGCCTGCCTCCTTTCACATACAGCATTACTATGATTGATAAGTTCACCTGAATTACCCCCATCCGCCCCCAACACACACGCACACACTTTTCCCTTCAGCATAACCTGAACGGCTGAGTCAGAACTCCCTCGGTGCTTGCGAGTCCCCGGGCCACGTTCTCGCGTCGGCGGGTCAGGAACGCGAATGGCCGTTCCTCCCCGCCGTTCCTGTGGTGGGCGCCGTACTTTGGGAGAAGAGGCACATTTTTACTGCATTTGCAATCGGCTTATCCTGTGCACAGACACTGGCACACATACGCATTAAGCACACATTATTCCCTCCTCTCACCCACCCTCCCTCACTCACACACTCACCCATTCATTCACTTACTCACTCACTCACCCATTCACTCACTCACTCACCCATTCATCACTCACCCCTTCATTCACTCACTCACTCACACACACACACGCACTACTCACTCACTCACTAACACACACACACAAACAAATATTTACGTGTACAGATTCGTACACGAAATATATTCGTACTATATGACGTATCCATGTGTCATAAAATAATATATGTAGGAGGAAAAAAAATATATATAATAAATAAACAAAAACTCGTGCCAGGAATAGAACAATCGTAAAAATAAACAGAAATTTGTCTTTCCAGCCTTGAGCATGGGCGTCAGAATTCAGAATTCCAAAAATCAAAACATATCGCTTATCACACGGGGAACGGAGACATAAATGGATGGATGGATGGACACAGACGGGCGGATGGTTAGATGGATGGATGGATGGATAGAAGGACGGCGGATAGTTAGATGGATGGATGGATATACGGATGGATAAACGAACGAACGGACGGACGGATGGATGGAAGGATAGATAGAATGACGGACAATTAAAGATACGAGGAGAAGACAGAGACAACAGACAGACAAATTTTTAAAAATGCTGAAACATCGAACTGAAGAAGCAAGTGAGCGAGAGAAAGGGAGGGGAAAAGGAGAGAAGGAGAGCTCTCCCTAATGCCTTCCTTGGCCCGACGCCAGAAGAGGTCAAAACAACAATATACATTATGATTTTCGACCTAACATGATAAATGGCAGCCGATGCACACAATCCAATATGTGAATCTCCATCTCCGAAAGAAAGAGAGAGATAGAGAGATAGAGAGCGCAAGAGAGAGAGAGAGAAATATGTGAATTTCCATTTCCAAAAAAAAAAAAAAAAGAAAGTGAGATAGAGAGAGAGAGAAAGACAGATAGAAAGAAAGAGAAATAACTCCGTCCCCCCTTCCCCCTAAAAAACATATTTCAACATGGACACGAAGACAAAAATAAAGTGTTCAAGGAGCTAAAATTGTGCAGAATAATCTTGAAAGAGGAACCCTGTTTCTAAGAAGTTCGTCGGCGCCTTCGGGAGGGTGACATGTTATTCAGATCCTGAGTAACAAGAAATAAAAAAGGAATAAGAAGGGCGAGAGAGGACGCGGAGCAAGATATATATATATATATATATATATATATATATATATATATATATATATATATATATATATATATATATATATATATATATAATATATATATATATATATATATATATATATATATATATATATATATATATATATATATATATATATATATATTTGTGCGTGTGTGACATACACACAGACACAAACAATAGAAGTCGGGCTATCAGACTCTCTTCACCAGTATACTTCTAATCATCTGCCGGTCAAAACGGTCGATAATGACAGCAACGGAAGCACCAAAGGCTTTTAGTGAAGGCAAAGAGCTGTCAGGACCCCCCTCCCCTCCCCCCTCCCCCCTCCAAACCCTGGCCCCTGTACCTCCTCCCGGAACCCACCCTCCCCCCTCCCTCCTCCCGTCCCTTCCCACCATATATCATTGCAAGGGTGACAGGCGCATTTGCATGACAAGCCCTGTACATCTGCGAGCGGTAACGGGTGGCAGCCTATCACACACGCATACGTACATACACACACGCACACACACACACAGAACGTTTAGGGGCTTAAAAAAACGTGACGAAAAGATAACGTTTTGTCAACTATCCATCATATTTAGCGTGCGTCGTGTGTGTGTGTTTGGACGTGTGTGTGTGTGTGTGTTCGTGTGTGTGTGTTCGTGTGTGTGTATGTGTTCGTGTGTGTGTGTTGTGTGTGTGTGTGTGTGTGTGTGTGTGTGTGTGTGTGTGTGTGTGTGTGTGTGTGTGTGTGTGTGTGTGTGTGTGTGTGTGTGTGTGTTGTGTGTGTTGTGTGTGTGTATGTGTGTGTGTGTGTGTGTGTGTGTGTGTGTGTGTGTGTGTGTGTGTATGTTCGTGTGTGTGTGTGTGTGTTCGTGTTCGTGTGTGTGTGTGTGTGTGTGTGTGTGTGTGTGTGTGTGTGTGTGTGTGTGTGTGTGTGTGTGTGTGTGTGTGTGTGTGTGTGGTGTGTGTGTGTGTGTGTGTGTGTGTGTGTGTGTGTGTGTGTGTGTGTGTGTGTGTGTGTGTGTGTGTGTGTGTGCGTGTTGTGCGTGCGTGTGTGTGTGATGTACGCGCGCGTGTGCGTGTGCGTGTCATTCCATAATCTACGTTTCATATATAGCAAAAATTACAAACGCGAAAAAACAGACAAGGACAAAATAAATAAGAAATAATTGGCGCAGGTGATAACTCGCGTCCATAAGTCATTCCGCGTCTTTGTTCCGTCGGCAGTTCCCGGTCGCCCGCGCTGCGATCCGGGTCGTAACTCCCGTGGGGTCCTCGCGCGGCCGTCGGTCGGTCTTTGGTGAGGGAGGGAAGGAAATGGGAGGGAGGGAGGGAAAGAGGGGAGGAAAGGAAGAGTGAGGGAGGGAGGGTAGGGGAAGCGATAGAAAAAGGAACGACGAAGAGAAGGGAGGGAAAGTAGTAGAAAGAAAAACAGGGAAACAGAAAGGGGGAAAAAATAAGAATAACTAAACGGCAACAGAGAGAAATGCAGAGACAGAAGGGGAAAGAAGGAAAAAAACGAGACAGTCTAAAAGAAAGGGGGGAAGAGGGGAAAAAAAGACCGATAAAGGCGAGATAAAGACAGAGAGAAAGAGATTCCGGGTTCTATATCACGTCGAGCTGGTTAGAGTGTCAGCAACAATAGAACTCTTTTGGCGTCGCCCCGTACCTCTGGCTGCCGGCTCATAAAATGCCGTATGCGTAGCAGGACCGCTCTCTCTCGCTCTCTCTCTCTCTCTCTCTCTCTCTCTCTCTCTCTCTCTCTCTCTCTCTCTCTCTCTCTCTCTCTCTCTCTCTCTCTCTCTCTCTCTCTCTCTCTCTCTCTCTCTCTCTCTACCTCATTCTTTTTCTATTCCTCTATATCTCTATCTCTTTCTCTGTTTTGTCTGTATTTTTTTCCGTCCCACTATTATTCTCTTCTATCTCCTCTTTCTCTCTCCTTCTACAGAAACAAAAAAAAAAAATGATGATAACGAAGAAGAAAGAAAGAAAATACAAATAAACCAATACGTTAACGAAGAAAGAACAAGAAATACAAAGAAAGAAATAAAGCAAAAAGACAAGAAAAAGAAAGAAACCCCTTCCCGGGTCACTTGAGGGCGCAAGAACCCGCACGTGGATTAAAGGCCGGATCCCAAGACCCAATAACTTAGCTCATCATCCTCACCACATTTGTTACCGCGGGACTCGAGGTCTTCGGGGGTCTCGGCTGCGTGGGGAGGGCTGAGGGGCTGAGGGGTTGGGGCTGGGGGTTGAGGGGCTAAGGGTTGGGGTTGGGTTGAAAGGCTAAGGGGTTGGAGGCTGGGGGTTGAGGGTTGAGGGCTAAGTAAGGGGTTGGGGTTGGGTTGAAAGGCTGAGGGGCTAAGGGGTTGGGGGTTGAGGGGCTAAGGGGTTGAAGGGGTGGGTGTTGAGGAGCTAAAGGGCTAGGGGTTGAAGGGGCAGGAGTTGAAAGGCTCAGGGTTGAAAGGCTGAGGTGCTAAGGGTTAAGGGTTGAAGGAGAGAGGGCTAAAGGTTTTTAGGGCAGAAGCTGAAGGCCTGGGGGGTTGAAAGGGGTAGGAGCTGAAGGGCTAAGGGTTGAAAATCTAAGGGCTCACGAGCTGAAGGGCGAATAGGTTAAGGTTGAAGGGGTAGGAGGTGAAGGGTTAAAGGGCTATGGGTTGAGGATTGAAAGGGTAAGGGCTGAAGTTAAGGGTCAAGGTCTGAGGGGATAGGAGACGATGGGCAAAGAGTTGAAGGGCTGAGGTTAAGGGCTGAAGAGCTAAGGGTTAAGGGCTAGAGAGCTAGGAGCTGTACGGCTAAGGGCTGATGGGCTAAAGGGTTAAATGACCTGAGGGCTGAGGGGCTTAGGGCCAAAACCTAATTCCTCCGAGGTTCTCGCAAACCCACCTGGGAGCGACTCAGTGTAGCCCCACAAACTCGGGTTGGGATTGGACCTTATTTTTCGATTACTTTCGTCCTCTCTTTCTTTCTGTGTCTGTCTCTCCCTTCTCTCTTTCTCTCTCTCTCATTCTCCCCCCCGCCTCTCTCTCTCTCTTATTCACACCCCTCTATCCCTATCTTTCGCCCCCCCTCTTCGCTCTCCCGTTCCCTTTCCCCCTCCCACTCTCTCTCCCTTTCCTCTCATTCTCATTCTCACTCTCATTCTCTTCTCCCCTTCTCTCTCCTTTCCTTTCCCCCTTCTTCTCCCTCTCCCTTTCCCCTTCTTCTCCTCCGTTTCCCTCTCCTTCTCCCTTGGTATGTTAGCGACGATGCCTTTCATAGTTCGTCGAAACGTTCATTTCCTTTCCCGATTCTGAATTGGGTTCTCTCAGATTGAAGAAAAGTATTTCCCTGTTTTTGTTGTTCTTTTTTCATCATCACTACTCATCATTGTCATGATCATCATCATCATCATCGTTATCATGATCTTTGTCACTATCAATGTCGAAATCATGATCATTATCAGTATTATTATAATCATGGTTATCATTATTGAGAAGTATCATTATTACTACTTTCATTTTTATTTTTGTTATTGCCACTATTGATATACATTATATTATATTATCACTACATTCAATACATCCATATTATAACCTTTCCTTCTCCTCTTCTCCTTCTTCCTTTCTTGTGCTCTTTCATCCTTTTTTCTGCTTTCTCCTCCTTCCTTTATTTCCCCTCCTTACTTTTCTCCTCTACCTTCCTTTTTCCTTTCCTTGTTTGCCTTCTTCTCTCCTCCTTCTTCTTTCTCTTTTCTCCTTCCTTCTTCTCTCTTCTTCTCTCTTCCTTCCTCCTTCTTTCTCCCCTCCTTCTTTCCTCTTCTTTCCTTCCTCTTCTCTTCCTTTTTCCTTTCCTTGTTTGCCCTTCTTCTCCCCCTCCTTTCCTTTTTCTCCTTTTCCTCCTTCCTTTTCTTCTTCTCCTCCTTCTTCCTCTTCTATCCTTCCTCCTTCCTTTTCTCTCCCCCTCCTTCTTCCTCTTCTTTCCTTCCTCTGTTTTCTCTTCTTCTTTTCTCTCCCCACTCTCCTTCTTCCTTTTTTCTCCTTCCCCTTTTCCTACCCTATCTCCTTCCTATCTCTCCTCCCTTTCCTCCTCCTCCTCCTTCTACCCCATACACGTATTCCGCACCTAATCCTACCCGCGCCCTCCTCCTCACAGAACCACGGTTATATATCCTTCACAAAAACCTTCCCTGATAGAGTATTATCCACTATTTCGTCTTCCTCGGATTACACGCGCCTTAGCACGATGGGTCTGGGCGGCTCGATCCCTCGCGGCCCGGGATAAATGCTTAATCCACGCGCAGGAACCCGAGCCACGGGGGACCTGGCGCTGCTTCGCCCTCTTCTCCTTCTTCTACTTTTCGGTTTTTATCTTTTCTTCTTCTTCTTGTTTTTCTTTCTTTCTTCTTCTTCTTTTTCTCCTCTTCATTCTCTTGTCCTTCTTCCTCTTCTCTCTTCTTCTTCCTCTTCATTCTCTTCTTCCTCTTCTTCTCTTCTCTCTCTTCTCTTCTCTTTCTTCTTCCTCTTCTCCTTTCTCTTCTTCCTTCCTCTTCATTCTCTTCTTCCTATTCTCCTCCTTTCTCCTCTCTCTTCTTCTCTTCTTTCTTCTTCTCTTCTTCTTCTTCTTCTCTTCTTTCTTCTTCTTCTTCTTCTTCTTCTTCTTCTTCTTCTTCTTCTTCTTCTTCCTCCTCCTCCTCCTCTTCCTCCTGCACAAACTGACATGGACGAAAAAAATGTTCTTTCGCATTTAGCTTTTACTGTCTATCAAAATACCAAGTGAACGTTTCCAACCTAAATGGAGCAAATCGACTCTGTCTATATGTCTGACTGCATCTTTTTTTCCTTTTTTTTCATACTCTCGCTATTTTTTCATTCTTTCGCTATTTTTTTATTCGCTTTGTTTTCGTTTCTTTAAATCTTTCACTTTTTTCTTTTTTTTCATTCTTTCGCTTTTTTTTTATCAAGTTGTTGAGGTCCATACCTGTCATGCAACACAAACATCTTTCCGCGTCTGCACCGGATGTCATGCACGTTTCCTGTGGCTGTTGTGGTGGAGCTGGGACCTATTTTCTCTCTTCATTTCTTTCATCTCCCCTTTTATTTGCTTTTTTAAAAAATTTGTCTTGCTTATTCTTTCGTTTTTTTTAAATTCCTTTCTCTTTTTTTTGTCTCTTTATAGTTTTGTGACTGTCTGCTTGTCTGTCAAACCGTCAGTCAGTCAGTCTGTCTGTCTCTATTTCTTCTCCCCCCTTCTATTTCTCTCTTTCT
>NW_020872892.1:77500-79244 GCF_003789085.1 Penaeus vannamei
AATAATGATGATGATAATAATAATGATAACAATAATAGTAATGATAGTAATGCTAATAAAGATAGTCATGTAACAGAAGAATAATTATGTATCATTAGGTAAATAAAGGAACATGCATCATTATACATTATGATTGCAGAAGCGTAGTGCAGAGATAATATCTATGACGACATCACAATCAATATATCATTTAAGAGCATCATTTAGAAATATTTGTTATCGACAGCAGAGGCTACAGAAGATTAACACAGAAGAAAGAAGAAAAAAGTTGGTTCACTATAGTTATGAAATAAGTAGCCGTGTTATCACCATTCTTACGGCGATAACCCGTTGTATAAAAGCTGTCCCGGTTATCTTTTCTGAGAACTGGTTTATCTGCGGTGTATTAGCGGCGTGGGAGAGGAGGGAGGGAGGGAGGAGGGAGGACCTTCTCTCTCTCCCTCTTTCTTCTCTGCTCTCGTCCCTCTCTCTCTCTCTCTCTCTCTCTCGTCTGCTCTATCTCAATCTATTTATCTCTCTCTCTCTCTCTCTCTCTCTCTCTCTCTCTCTCTCTCTCTCTCTCTCTCTCTCTCCTCTCTCTCTCTCTCTCTCTCTCTCTCTCTCTCTCTCTCTCTCTCCCTCTCTCTCTCTCTCTCTCTCTCTCTCTCTCCCTCCCCCCCTCTCTCTCTCACATGCGTCTCTCAATATGCATATGCGCGTGAGTCAGTCAAATATTCGTGTACGCGCGCGTGTGTGTGAATGCGTGTGTACCAGTTACGCCGGAGCGAAACGTGCACGTATGCAGCGATGCGGGATTAGCCTCCAACTCCCAAAATCCAATCTCTCGTTGACAGCATTAATGATGACTTTGTGGCTCCACATCGGATACCTACGTTAATTATTGATTATCCACATGATTAGAATATTCACACACACGTATATATATACATATGAATGTGTGTGTTTGTGTGTGTGTGTGTGTTGGGTGTGTGTGTGTGTGTGTGTGTGTGTGTGTGTGTGTGTGTGTGTGTGTGTGTGTGTGTGTGTGTGTGTGTGTGTGTGTGTGCTATGTGTGTGTATTATATATATTATATATATATATATATATATATTATATATATAATATATATATATATATATATATATACACATATATATATATATATATATATATATATATATATATATATAGTAATATAATATATATATATATACACATGAATGGATAGATAGACAGATATTGTTTTCTTTTTGCACATTAGACCCTTCTAATATTAGATATTCCATAAATTTTTTTGCTAAATCTTATAAGCCTGGTTATATCCCACTGAAGTTACAATGCAATACAATAGCTTACTAATACAGCATGTTTCTGTAGCGTTAGTGTTTGTGCAGTTTTCATATATATAAAATTAATTCAATACGTTAGTATACTCCAGTAAACAGATATTGCATAACTTCTATTAGAGATGTAATATATAAAAATGCAATGATAATGTTTTGCGTTGATATAGCACAGTATGCATAGACTACAATAGTAAATAATAAGTGTGTTAAATATGTGTTAAGTGTGTGTTAAAATAAGTGGTTAAAATAATGTTAATATAAAGTGTTAAAATAAGTGTGTTAATAAATAATAATGTGTTAAGGAAAATAAATACAGTTTCAGGTTACTGTAACGTTTAACTGGATTGTTGTATCCTGTGTGATTATCACCTATAAAAAGAAAGAAAAAAAAGAGAAAGGGGGGAAATACAGAAAGAGA
>NW_020872892.1:86238-98738 GCF_003789085.1 Penaeus vannamei
ATAATTACAACCACCATATTATCATTATTATTATTACTGATTATATTGTTATTTGATCATCCTACCATTATTATCACCGTCCCATCAATAACATTATTGCTATCATAGGAGAAGCAGCTTTGTTCAGAAAATAAACTAACCCCCAACCATGTCCTTTCCCGCAAGATATAGAAAACTATCAATATACCTAATTAAAACTATCCACGTCATAAACCACAAAGTACGGAGGACTATTCAGTCTCAGTCCTGCTTATCGAAGGCTTATCTATTCCCGTCATGAAGCCCCAATACCTATTTCCTTCCTCGATTATGAACGACAAAAGAGCGGTATTAGATTTCTACTCGTTGGACCACCCTTTGGCAAACTTATGAGTTCGACAGCCTGAGTCGGTCGCCTATGTCCAACACAGCTTTTTCCTTCGCGATGCCCGGACGATGTGAGCACGATTTTGCTCTCGGTTCCATTTGTCCCTCGTGTTGTGTTCGCTACTCAGTTCCGAAGCCTGAGTCGGTCGGTGCTCAAACAGTTTCGGATGCCGGAGAAGTGAAGCACGATACTCTGCTGTTTTTTGGTCCTTGTGGTGTGTTTCGGCTATCAGTTCGAACCTGAGTCGGGGTCGGTTGTCAACAGTTTTCGGATGCCGGAGATGTGAAGCAGTTATGTGTGTTTTGTCCTTGTGTTGTGTTCGGCTATCAGTTTCGAAGCCTGAAGTCGGTCGGTTGTCAAACAGTTTTCGGATGCCGGAGATGTGAAGCAGTTATCTGTGTTTTGTCCTTGTGTTGTGTTCGGCTATCAGTTCGAAGCCTGAGTCGGTCGGTTGTCAAACAGTTTCGGATGCCGGAGATATGAAGCAGTTATGTGTGTTTTGTCCTTGTGTTGTGTTCGGCTATCAGTTCGAAGCCTGAGTCGGTCGGTTGTCAAACAGTTTCGGATGCCGGAGATGTGAAGCAGTTATCTGTGTTTTGTCCTCCATGTGTTTTGTTCGGCGGATGGTGATGAGGGTAATGATGATAAATATATTAGTTGTGATAATAATATCGATGGCAATTATGTTATTGATGGTGATGGTGATAATAAGGATAATGATGATAACAATGATAACAGTATTAATATCAACAGTAATAATATGATAATAATAATAATAATAGTTATTTTTTATCATTACTACTATTATTATACCAAAACTTATGATAACGATCATAATAATGAAGATAATAATTATGAAAACAACAATTATCTACAATGATAAGAATGTAAACCTGACACTATCCCGTGACGTAAATATTCCTAGAGACGACTTTGACAAATGCAATTCTAACACTGACGCAACACATTTATTTAAACACTCATCATGAAATACACGATTCAGTGATACATGCAGCAGTCGCATTACACTTACCTGCCTCCAGTTGGGCATAGAAAGGAGTTATGCCCACTTAGTATGAAGCGACCCTGGAACTCTGGGTGCTGAAGTTAAATAGACTCAGAACTTGAGTTGAACCTTAGGCAACGTGGAGGAAAAAAAAAAAAAGTTAATGCACAGAACCCTTAAGGTTCGTGTAACGAGATGTAACGTGTGGAGCTGTTCTCTCATTCGCAAGTGTGACGTATGCACTGTCAGATTTCAGGGATTTACTTAGTAGGTTGACAAAATGATTAAAAAGAAAGAAAAAAACACTGACACCATTTATTACACAGTAATAATGTGACATTCTTTCTTTATTTCTCTTTTCTTTTGTCCTTGTAGATAAAACCAAAACCCAAAATTATCCTGTAAGTTAGAATGCACGTATAGCATAATACAATTACTATAATACTCAATGCTTAATTCTATGATCTCTCAGCATATTGATAACATTATAATTATATTATGATTACATTTCATGAAAGTGATTAATCACACAATATTCCATAATCAAAAAGTTACATAGTAACAGTTTTATTGATAATAAATAAATAACAATAACCATCAAGATGATAAGGTTCATATAGTAATGTGTAATTATTAATAAGTAATAATAATAGTGAATGATAATGATAAAATGATAATGATAATGCATTAACACAAACCAATATTTTTCAATGAATTATCAATAATGATAAAGATGATTATGATGATGAAAAGGATAACAATAGTAACAATATAATAGATGATATAATGATATATTAAAAAATAATAACATAGGTAAATGATAATAAATAATATATGATAGAATAAAACACAAGGAATATAATGCATAGAAAATATGAATGATGATAACAATAGCCGATGATAATAATGATAATAATGATAATAACATTTATGATAAGGATGATGATGATAATAATAATAATAATAATAAAAACAATGATAATAATACTGATAATAATCAATAATCCAGACTAATGTACTGATGATTATGATAATAATTAGTACCACGAGTAGTGAGGAGAGGAATAGGATAATGATAACAAAAAATGATACTACTACGATAACAACGATAACGCTAAGAATACGACTAGGATTTTTTTTTTAATCAATGATAATAAAAGTGACAATAGTAATGATGTTATTAATAATTAAACGGAATACTCGGGTTTATTGCTCTACTCGGTAAACTCTATTATGTGAAACGCTGCAATAACCATCATTGACTAGTTAAGGCCAATCCATTGTTCATTAATAGCCTCCCCTCCCCCTTCCCCTTCCCCCCCCTCTTTCCTCCTCCCTACACTCCCTGTGCGATATCAGTTCAATAACCTTATCCCCTCCCCTTCCTCTCCCCCGCCTCTTCCCCTGCCGTCCCCCGTTCTTATATACCCCCCCCCCACCGCCTCCCTCTTTCATCCCCCACTCCCCACCCCCGTCTATCATCTATTGTGGCGAGTAGCAGAGCGGCCTCTCCCCCTCACCCCCCTACTCCAATTTTTCTTTTTATATATATCTTTTTTTTTTCTTTTCTTCTTTCTTTCCCTCTGTTTTTATCCTTTTATTTTCTCGGTCTCGTTTTCTCTCTTTCTTGTTGTGTGTTTCTTTATTTGTCTGCTCTCTTTCTCTCTCTCTCTCTCTTCTTCTCTCACTCTTTCTCTCTCTATCTTCTCTGTCTTTCTCTTTCTCTCTCTCTCTCCTCCCCCTCCTTCTCTTAATCTTCTTTTTCTCCTCTCTCAGTCTTGTCTTGTCTCCCTCCCTTACTCTCCCCTTCGCCTCTCTCTCCCCCTACATTGCCACAAGCAAAGAGCCATCATCTTGGATCCCTTCAACAGCGCCACGCAAGTTTAATTAATGAACTTCGTGCGTTCGCTAATCCGCGTTCCATCCGCACGCGCGCTCCGGGAGAATGATTTATCCCCGAACGAAAGTGGATTCGGTGGATTTTCGATCCCCGGCGCCGCTGCCTCGGATGCCGTTTGGGGGGAAGGGACTCCGCGGGTTTGGGGGCTGTTTTGGGGTGTGTGTGTTGGTGGTGTTGTGCTGTGTGTGTGTGAGTGGTGGTGGTGGCGTGTTTGGTTTGCTGTTGTGTGTGTGTGTGTGTGTGTGTGCAGAGAGAAGAGGATGAAGAGAGAGAAAGAAGAGAGTGTTGTTGTGTATGTGGTGTGTAGAGGAGAGAGAGAGTGTGTGCAGTGAGGTGATTGTGTGTGTGTCGTGTGTGTGGTTGTGAGACGAGAGCATCGGAGAGAGAAGAGAGAGTTGTGTGTCGTGCATTGTGTGTGTGTGAGAGAGAGAGAGAGAGTGAGAGTGGTGTGTGATGTGTGTGAGAGAGGAGAGAGAGAGAGAGAGACGACGTGTGTCGAGTCAGGAGAGAGAGAAAGAGAGAGTGTGTGGGTGTGTTGTGTTGAGAGAGGAAGAGAGAGAGCTGTGTGTGTGTGTGTGAGAAGAGAAGAGGAGAGAAGAGAGATGGAGTGTGTGTGTATGGAGAGAGAGTGCGTGTGTGCTGAAAGAGAGTGTGTGTGTGTGAGCAGAGAGAAGATGTGTGTGTGTGTGATGAGAGAGAGATGTGTGCATGTGTTGTGTGCGAGAGGAGAGAGTGTGTGTGTGCGGTGTGTGTGTGTGTGTGTATGTGTGTGCGTGTGTGTTATTGGGGGGGGGGGGAGATGATGCAATTAGTACCATTCATTTTGCTGTTATTGATACTATCGCTTCCTTGAGTTGATGTATCCACGGTTGTGTTCAATATAGCTATCATCGCTACTATCTTTATGCTATTAGGATAATATTCCAACAGTTCCTCTTCACCGCTACCACCGCTAACACCGCTACCACCGCTACCACCGCTACCGCCACCACCGTTACCGCTACCGCTACCTACCACCGCTACGCCGAATTCCCCCCCAAAAAACTACATTCCTTTTCGCTCGACAAAAAAGAACATCGACACGCCCACCCGAACCCGCAGAAGAACCGCGCCCAAACCGACATCTTCTCCGTGACCGCCCCCCCCCCCCCTTCCCGCCCACGCCCACGCAGCTCGCACCCGCGCCCGCACCGAACGCAACGCCCGCGAATTTCACCGCCCATTTGCATAATACCCAGGGAGAGATTTTGTAACTGGTGCTTATTGGCCCCGAGAATGCTAATATGTCGTCCCAAGGCAGTCTGAGGGGCCTGAGCCTGGCGAGGCATTCGCCGGGCGAAGGAAAAGGAGAGAGGAGGGAGGAGGGAGGAGAGAGAGGCAGGAGGGGCGAGAGAAGAGAGGAAGGAGAGAGAGAGGAGAGAAAGGACGGAGGCGAGAGAGGAGGAGGAGGAGGAGGAGAGAAGGAGAGGAGGAGAGAAGGGAGAGAGAGAGGAGGAGCGAGGATGGAGAGAGAAGGAGAGGAGAGACGGCGAGAGGAGAGAGGAAGGAGGAGGAGAGAGAAGGAGGAGAGAAGAGAGGAGGAGGAGATCGAGGGAGGAGTAGAAAGGAGGAGGCCGAGAGAGGCTAGCAGGAGAGAAGGAGGAGAGAAGGAGAGAAGGAGAGAGAGAGAAGAAGAGAAGCGAGGAGAGAGAGGAGAGGAAGGAGAAGCGAAAGACAGGCACAGCGAGAGGAGAGATAGAGAGGAACAGCGAGCGAATGATGGAAGGAGAATGCGAGGAAAGATTATTAGATTTTGAATAAAGCGAAGGAAAATTGAATAGGATGACCTAGTGCGGCAAATGTTTTCATATCTATATATCGGTGTTTTATATACCTATATTATATTCATATTTATACTTGTATACGTAGATGAACATGCACCACGCACATCTCTCTCTTTGCTCTCTCCTCTCTCCTCTCCCTCTCTCTCTCTCTCTCCTCCTCTCTCTCCTCCTCTCTCTCTCTCTCTCTCTCTCTCTTCTCTCTCCTCCTCTCTCCATCTCTCTCTCTCTCTCTCTCCCTCTCCTCTCCTCTCCTCTCTCTCCTCTCTCTCCTCTTCTCTCTCTCTCCTCTCTTTTGTCCCCTCTGTCTCTGTCTCTCTTCTACCTTCGCTCTCTCTCTCTCTCTCATCTCTCCGTCTCTCTCCTCCTCATACCTCCTCCTCTCTCCCCTTCTTTACCTCCCCCCATCAACTTCCCCTCCCCACTCTCTCTCCTCCCTCTCTCTCCCCTATATTATATAGTATACATATATATACTCTATACTCCTATATATACCTACTTAACTATACCTATCAATATATATATACTAACATATATATATACAATACATACAATATATATGCAAGTATTATATTCACAATCGTGGCTGTTTAACTATCTTTGTCATTATTATTATTGCTGTTATCATTACTCTTGACCACAAAATCATTATTGTTTTCCATCTAGTAAGGGGAATATTAACAGAGAATATTCACCCAAATACTCTTCTACATCGGAAAAAGAGAGAGTATTCATAGAATATTCCCTCCAGTCCGCATCGCCCCACTCCACACGCCTACTGATGCTACTATTATCCCCCTCCAAGAGCGACCAAGGAAACAGTTGTATCACTCAGCCACCTTGGACATCATTCTACCACGAATATTCATATACAGATATATTTTAAAGAAATATATCAGAATTAACGAGCATACGGGTAGAACTGTGCATGAAACCTCCCTTCATCCCCATTCCACTCTGGTTCTTTACCTGTTTTCTCTTCTATTCCAATCCCCCCCGCTGTCGTCTTGTATTTCTATCCCATCTTACTCGTCCTCTCCCCCCTGCTTTATCTATCTCATCCACCTGAATAATCTCTATCTTCATCTACCTGTTCTCCTGTTATCCTCATTTATCTTCCTCACCTTGTTCCTCTATCCACTCCCCTCCTGAGTATCCTCTCTGTTATCCATCTTCATTCTCCACCTGTTTCTTCCTGGTTATCCTCTCCATCATCCCACCTGTTCTCCTGTTATCTCTTCATCCACCTGTTCTCTATCCATTTACCTGTTCTCCTGTTCTCTACCCATACTCCTGTTCTCCTGTTATTATTTCATCCACCTTGTTTTCCTGTATCTCTTATTCTATACCACCTGTACCCTTTGTGTGTCCCTATTCACCAGCTTATCTGTATTTCCTTCCTTGACTCTACCTCACACCCTGCTCCCTAACCCTTCCCACCACCCAGTCCTCATTCCTCTCCTCTCTCACCACATGATCTTCCTTTCCCCATCCCACGCCCCCCACAGGCACGACCCGCGGAGCCCTCGCCGAGCCGCCGCGGGGTGCTGACGTATCGACGCTCTACGGCGAGATGTGTAGGCGTGGCGGGCGGCCCCTCCGTAAAGCGTCTCCCCACCGCCCACGCCGCACGCCCCATCCCACCCGTCCACCCTCCCAAAGGAACCCCCACCTCCTCCCCCGCCGCCCAGCGACTGTATCACTTATCAGAATACAACAGCCCCCAAACGAATCGCTTCCCTTCACACGGAACCCACACCCTTCTCCCCGTCGCCCTTCCTCTAAACCAGAAATACGGTATCCACTTATCTCTCATTTTCACCAAATTATCTCCCTTGTCATCTCCTACGTAAATTTCCGTACCACTACATATAGATTTCCAATGTACTCATAACAAGTTTATGTGCGTTTTTTTTATTCGTTTTGTCGTTAGGTCATATGGGTTTGGGTTTTGGAATGTGTTACTATGTGAATGGTAATCTATTCTACGCCAACGGCACGCCCACGTCGACCCCCGATGGCGACGCACCACGTGCTTAGAGATCGCAGACAAGCACACACACCACACCTACAGTCACATTCACCGACATGGTAGGATACAACGCATTCTCCAATGCACATCTAATACCGACCGCCCGCGCCCCCAGCCCCGAAGCTGGTCGAGATGCCAACCCACTTCCGCCTCCTACCACCAACTACCAACACTCACAATGCCGACCACTCCGCCACGACTGCCGCCCCATCTTACAACCTCACCGCCCTACGCCGTGCCGTTGTCACACCCAGTTACGCTGCCATGCCCTCGCTCAGGCTCCACGCGAGGGCACAGCACGCCCACGCGGCCACGCTGCAGAGGAGGAGCAGCCTGTACTGGTGTGAGTCAGGGCTGGTGGAGAATGAAGAGAAATTGGCGATGTTTTTTTTGGTGTCTATTGTTATGCGTCAGCCACCCTTAGATAGGGCGGTAGAGGTCAAAGAACCAATAGATAGGTAGAACATTGCTAGATAGTGACATACATGGTAGATAGGTAGATACAGTCAGATAGATGGAGAGATTATGAGATACAATAGGTTAGATTAGGTATAGTAGGTAGATATAACAATAGATAGATTAGGTAGGCTTAGATAGAATACCATCACCCATAGGTAATTAGCTCAGAATAGATACAAGACCAACAGATAGATAGGCAGATATGACAGTTAGATAGATTGGACAGGAAGCTAGTATATTAAATAAGACAGACAGACGAGACCACAGTATAATGTGATAAGATGAAAAAAATGATAAATAAATAAAACAGAGCAGATAGATAGACAAAAAGATAGAGAGATAGATATGTGTGTTCAGAGATATATATACATATATAGGTGTTCATATATACGTATCCATCTATTCATCAATTCCTTTATCTCTATATCTACACATACATATAGACCTTTCCTCCGCGTCACTGAGTGTGACATGTCCATTGAAACTTCTTTAGAGTGAATTATTCATTCAAACTTACCTTCTGAGTGTGGAGTCAAGAGGTGCGTTTGACAGGGTGGAAATGGGAGCCGAGGAAACCATTCAAACTGAACATATGCTTTCCTTTGATCGCATCCACACGAGCCTGTGAGGAAATGCTCTTGAACGAGTAACGCGTTAGGTGGATTAGCACAAATCTCGGACGGTTTCTCGCGCCTTTCAGGAGGGGTGGGTTACATTTTTTTTTTTTTTTATGGATTTTTTTTTTGGGGGGTGGGGGGTGGGGGGTAGGAGGGGGTTTGTTTCTGTCCGTCTGTCTCTACTCTCACTGTCCTCTCTTTCTGTCTCTCTGTACTCTCTCTCTTTTCTCCTCTCTCTCCTCCCTCCTCTCTATCTCCTCTCTCCATCTCTCGCTCTCTTCTCTCTCTCTCTCTCTCTCCTCTTCTCTCTCTTCTTCTCTCTCTCTCTTTATATATATATATATATATCATATATATAATATTATATATATATATAATATATAATATATATATATATATATATATATATTCTCGCCTTCTCTCTGGTTTTTATTTTTTTTCCCTCTTTCTATCTCTTGTTTTCTCTCTCTCTGTCTTTATTTCTTTTTCCCTTTTTCTATCTCGCTCTTACACTCCATCTCTTTCTCTCTCTACTCTCTCTCTCTCTCATCTCTCTCTCTCTCTCTCTCTCTCTCTCTCTCTACTCTCTCTCTCTCTCTCTCTCTCACTCTCTCTCTCTCCTCTCTCTCCTCTCTCTCTCTCTCTCTCTCTCTTCTCTCTTCTCTCTCTCTCCTCTCTCTCTCTCTCTCTCTCTCTCTCTCTCTCTCATCTCTCACTTCTCTCTCTCTCTCATCCATCTCTCTCTCTCTCCTCTCTCTCATCTCTCTCTCTCTCTCTCTCTATCTATCTATCTCTATCTATCTATCTATTCATCTATCTTCTCTCTCTCTCTCTCTCTCTCTCTCTTCTCTACTATCTATCTATCTATCTATCTATCTATCTATCTATCTATCTATCTATCTATCTATCTTCTATCTATCTCGCATCTATCTATCTATCCATCTCTATATCTCTATATCTCTCTATCTATCTATATATAAACCTTATCCATTTCCTTCCCCTTTGCAAAGGCTCTAGCAAGCGATCAAGTGCTGTAAATCTTGTCTCCGCTTCGCCGCTACTTTCGCGCCCCCTCTTCTCTCTCTCTCTCTGTCTCTCTCTCTCTCTCTCTCTCTCTCTCTCTCTCTCTCCTCTTTCTCTCTCTCTCTCGCCTTCTCTCTGTTTTTATTTTTTCCCTCTTTCTATCTCTCGCTCTTACTCCCTCTCTCTTTCTCCCTCTCTTACTCTCTCTCTCTTACTCTCTCGCTCTCCTCTCTCTCCTCTCTCTCTCTCTCTCTCTCCTCTCTCTCTCTCTCTCTCTCTCTCTCTCTCTCTCTCTCTCTCTCTCTCTCTCTCTCTCTCTCACTTCTCTCACTCTCTCACTCTCTCACTCTCTCTTTCTCTTACTCTCTCTCACTCTCTCTCTCTCTTTCTCTCTCTCTCTCTCTCTGTTCTTTCTCTCTTTCTCTCTGTCTCTCTCTCTGTTCTTCCTCTCTCTCTATCTATCTATCTATCTCTCTCTCTCTGTTCTTCCTCTCTCTCTATCTATGTATCTACATATAAAACCTTATCCATTCTCTTCCCCTTCCAAAGGCTCTAGCAAGCGATCAAGTGCTGTATATCTTGTCTCCGCTTCGCCGCTACTTTCGCGCCCCCTCTGACTCCGTGTTCAAAGGGTTAGCCGCTGCACTTTGAGGCTGAGAGTAAGACGGGATTTGGGATTCTCTAGGCTGTGCGGGGGGGGGGGCTTCTTCTTAGGCCTCCTTTGAGGACTTGGAGTTTCGGTGGTGCTCTCTCTCTCTCTTTCTGTTTTTTTTTTCCTGTCTGTATGTCTGTCTGTCTGTCTGTATGTCTGTATGTCTGTATGTGTCTGTCTCTGTCTGTGTATGTATGTAATGTATGTATGTATGTATGTATGTATGTATGTAGGTATGTCTGTATGTATGTATGTATGTATGTATGTATGTATGTATGTATGTCTGTCTGTCTGTCTGTCTGTCTGTCTGTCTGTCTGTATGTATGTATGTATGTATGTATGTATGTATGTATGTCTGTATGTATGTATGTATGTATGTATATCTGTCTGTTTGTCTGTCTGTATGTCTGTATCCTGTCTGTCTGTATGTAGGTATGTCTGTATGTATGTATGTATGCATGTATGTCTGTCTGTCTGTATGTATGTATGTCTGTCTGTATGTCTGTCTGTCTGTCTGTCTGTCTGTCTGTCTGTATGTCTGCCTGTCTGTATGTATGTCTGTCTGTTTGTCTGTATGTATGTCTCTCTCTCTCTCTCTCTCTCTCTCTCTCTCTTCTCTCTCTTCTCTCTCTCTTCTCTCTCTTCTCTCTCTTTCTCTCTCTTTCTCTCTCTCTATCTCTCTTTCTCCCTCCGATTTTAGATGTCTCTTAATAAATCTCATATCTGCACTTTCGTTTGCATGGTAGCGTGTTGTGTGTGTATGTGCACGTGTGTGTGTGTTCGTGTGCATGTGTGTGTGTGTGTGTGTGTGTGTGTGTGTTGTGTGTGTGTGTGTGTGTGTGTGTGTGTGTGTGTGTGTGTGTGTGGTGTGTGTGTGTGTGTGTGTGTGTGTGTGTGTGTGTGTGTGTGCGTGTGTGTGTACGTGAGTGTGTGTATTTCTCACTTCCCTGGTTGCAAATTCAGTCCAGTGTATTCTGAATATAAATCCAAAAAACATTTCAAAATCGTGAAGGGCTTATGCAGATCCTCTCACCTCTAAAAAAAACATAAAATGTACATTGTTGAAAAAAAAAAAAATGTCACTCCATATCAACGCCATTTCTCTGAAAAAGGAAGGGATGTTCTTGTATGCATTACAGTCTTCCTTCAAACAAAGAAAAGGAAGAAAATAAAATAAGTTTATTCACCTTGCGAATTTCTTGGTGCCATCTGAGAATTCTGCCTCGGCTTTGTCAAATATTAAAGGCATCAAGGTCAAACGAGAGTCTATTTTTGGTTGGATTCTTATCTCTTTCCCTAAAAAGAAATAAATGTAGAGAATTAAATTGATAAATGAATAAATGGCTAGATAATTGAATAAAGGGCTAGACAGATAAATTAATAGATGTCTAGATAGTTAAATGAATAAAAGGATAAACAGATAACTGAATAAATAGCTAGATAGTTGAATTAATAAAAGACTAAACAGATAACTGAATAAATGGCTAAACAGATAGATTAATAAATCAACAGATAACGAATGAAGGAAGAAAAGAAAGAATGTATAGAAAATAGGAGAATGGGAAGATATGAAAGCCAAGAGGAGTAGAGGAGGATAGGAGTGCCAGGAAGAGGACAGGAAGATAGGAGAGCCTAGGGGGATATGAGGGCGGGATATGAGGACCAGTAGGAGGATAGGATGATAGGAGAACCAAGAGGAGGATAGGATGAGAGGAGGGGCAGGGAGGAGGGCCAGAAAAAGGATAGGAGGGTAAGGAGGAGGATAAGAGGGACAAGAGAAGGAAAGGAGGGCCAGGAGAGGGGGGATAGGAGGGCCAGGATATGAGGGTCAGTAGGATGATAGGATGATAGGAGGGACAGGAAAAGGATAGGAGGGCAAGGAGGATGATAGGAGAGCCAAGAGGAGGATAGGAGGGCAGGGAGGAGGGCCAGGAGAGGAGGATAGGAGGCCAGGAGGAGGATAGGAGGTCCAAGAGAAGGATAGGAGGAGGATAGGAGGGCCAGGAGAGGGAGGACAGGAGGGCCAAGAGAAGGATAGGAGGGCCAGGAGAGGGAGGATAGGAGGGCCAGGAGAGGGAGGATAGGAGGGCCAGGAGAGGAGGGAAGGAGGGCCAGGAGAGGAGGATAGGAGGGCCAGGAGAGGGAGTATAGGAGGGCCAGGAGAGGGAGGATAGGAGCAGGCCAAGAGAAGGATAGGAGGGCCGGAGAGGGAGGATAGGAGGGCCAGGAGAGAGGGACAGGAGGGCCAGAGAAGGATAGGAGGGCCAGGAGAGGAGGATAGGAGGGCCAGGAGAGGCCAGAGGAGTATAGGAGGGCCAGAGAGGAAAGGAGGGGAGGAGAGGATACCAGGAGGGCCAGGAGAGAGAGGATAGGAGGGCCAGGAGAGGGAGGATAAGAGCAGGTAGGAACAGCCTCCTCGGAAGATCAAGCGACGTGTAAAGTAAACTTGCATCGCCACGGTCCTCGGCCTCCGCGTGTTCCCTCTGGCGCAAGTTGGCTTCTGCCTGAGTCACCTCGCCCGTAGTTTACAGATACCGGTTAATTGACACTGGAGGCAACAAATAGCTCGATTTCGGGTGCGTTTGGCCGTCGTTAATTAGGCCTGGCTGATCAAGGGTTTTTTT
>NW_020872892.1:106238-111238 GCF_003789085.1 Penaeus vannamei
TGTGAGACGTTGAACTTTCTCCGTGTGACTTCAGGACAATCAAGTTGCCTAAAAAAAAGTGCACATGGACAAACATTTTGTTTCTTTCTTACACAAAGGAATATCTTTGAAAATGCTCTTGTGGTGTGTGTTACAGAATATCATTTGTGTAAATATTTATACTACTAGATTCCTGAGAGTGTGTTTATCGGGAGGGTTGTGTATATATCCCATAATGTGTAAGAGTCTGTATATCGGTTGAATGGTTGGTGTACTGAGATATTCCATCCAGTCTAGAATACGGGCCGGACTATACAGCATGATGGAAGTGCTATTACCAAGGCCATATATAGGTGACCTCCATCGACCCGTCTTCAAAGATAAACAGTGTAATGTACTTATTTAGAATTTATATATTTGATATATATCGATTTTAGAAGAAGAAAAAAATAAATAAACGAGTGTTCAATACGACTGTTCGTGGTGAGTCACGTGTTTCCTCTCGAATCCACGAGCTGCGTCTCCTTGTGTTCGACTGAGCTCACACAACACACCACCATCTTCAATATATATCTCACCTATAGCACCAAGTGTGCTGCTTGATTATACTATGCTAATGCAATGTCAATATCCTTTCTGCTCTATCGCTGATAAGGATATAATTGAAAGCTATTTGAATCACAGTCACACTCTACGTGCACCGCATTATAATCTTACTGTACATGGACAGCAAAACCCATCTTGCATCTAAGTATCCTACTGCATTAGTTTCTCACTTATGACGGCCTCAAAACGGAGCTAGAAAATAGAGTGTGACACTAAACCGAACCACGATTAGTAGACTTTTTTCTTTCTAATGTTTTCCGTTAGGAAGACTTCTTCTCTTTTTGGTACTCCTAATGAAATAAATACCTCATGTGGGGACTCAGATTCGAAGAAAGCGGAATGCTTGTGTCCATCAAACCTATCATGTAAAAAAAAAAATATATAAATAATTATATTACCGCTGCCACGCCATCTTCATAACTCTCTCCCACCTTCGTGCTTAGCAGAGACGAGTCGTAAGTTCGTGGTCCAGTTGAAAGGAATAAACTAGTTTGGTGGTAGCGTGGGGTTTTCACATCCTCAAATAATGATTAGCACTGTGCTTTCGAATTCCCCTGCAGGTAACTTTTCTTCGTGTTTTCCTCTTTTCTTTTCGTTTTCTATATTTTCTTCGTTTGCTCCCGTCCTACCCACTCAGGTCGGGCCCCCGTTCATCCGGGATCTTGCTTTCTAACAGATTTTTGAAAGAAAAGGAAAAAAATGCACGAATTTAATGATTCACTCTGTGGGAATAATCTTACATGGGCAACAATTGTAGAGTCTTCCCTTGATAATATCCCTCTACGGGCGAGCCCACATGTCACATTATTTAGCAGCCTGCTCGCTCTAGTCTCAATCCGGCTGGCCCATCCTCCTCGTTTCCCCCTGCGTTTGCCTTCTCTTGTTCGCACTGAACTTCGTAAGACCACATCGCCCCTTCTGACCAACCGGAGTTCTGTCTACACATCCCGTAAGGCTAGTTGGCTTGATTTTTCCTCACGACCTCTCTCCTTCCCCCACACTTCTACGCCATGTGCTGTCCTTCCCACCAGGCGCTGGTCCCTCCTTCAATGGCCGGTCTTTCGTGTTAACTCCCTCCTCGTGCTGCCTGCACCCTCCCCCCCCTTGGTTAGCAATCACTTCAGATCTTCCTTCTTTCCTCTTCAGCTTCCCCTCAACGCTAGGTCCTTACACTTTAGCTATACGTAGTCTCTCCTAGCTTGTAGGCGCCTGACTCTTACACATGTACAAGTCGCATACGCCCACGGGCTCAGCTCCGCTGTCCTAACTCTTGCCCCTAGCTTTTTTACTACCTGCAATCGTCCATGCCTGGTCACACTGTGTGCATCATGGATACGTATCTCTCATTTCTTTCACGACCATATTCCCCTCTCGAATATCGCCCCTGTCTTTACCACTTAGGCCTTGCTTTCTTCCCCTTTCACTCCTTGTTTGTTCTGCTCCAATTAAAGTATCTACCTCCCCACCTTTGTCCTCTACCCGTCCTTCTCATCTGCTTTTCTTTTCCTGATACACTTCTTGGCAGTTAACCAATACAAGAGAAAAATTACATCCAAGCTTGTACTCCTTTTACGTCCATTTCTAAGTCCTTCGAATTACTGGGTCTCAAGCGCACATGCAGATTTTTTGTTTTCTTTCCTCTTGTAATGCCTCAATCCCGCTTCAACAACGGCACGCAGATCTGAGAACAATCGAAACTTCTTTTATTCTCTTCCTTTTCTTGGAACGACACAAGGCATTTCGGTATCCCTCACGCAAATGCGGATGAGAGCCAACAATACTAGAACTACATTTTCAACTCATAATTCCGTACCCATATCTTCTTGCAAAACAGCTACCGCTGACCCCTGGATACTTCCCCGTCGACTTTGGGTCCCTCTCACTCTATCCTCTCTTTGCTATACATCTCGGTCCTCCTAGCTGAAATTGCCTCCGACACACGCGCTGGGTTCCGTCATTGCACTGCTTTTCCTCTTTTCATACCTTCTTTCAATGGCATCACCCTTCTTTCAGAAGCTTCTAGCACCTCCCCCTCCACCCCACAATGTTGCTCTTCCTCCATCGTCCGGCCTTCTTTTCCCCTCTCATTCCCTGTTCTCATTTCGTCGAGAATTTCCATGTTCTTCTCTTTGCAAAATTTATGAGTGTTATGCTCCATTTTCTCTCCCTTTTTCCTCGTTTCTCTCCCCACGCTTGTGTTCCCCTCCCTTTCCTCTTCCATTCTTTCCTCGTTTTCCTTCTTTATCTCGCATCTGTCCCCTTCCCACTCTTTTCACTCGCTATCTGTCTTCCTTCTCCCACCTTCCGCATCTCGTCTCTCTCTCTTTCCTTTTTCATTTTCTCCCTTCTCTCGCCCTCGTCCCTCCTTTCTCTCCTTCTTCCCCCTCAGGCCCCACACCCCTTTTCTTCAATGCTGCATCGGGGCTCGCCTCCTCTCTCCTCCCCCTCGTCTCACTTCGTTCCGGCTCTTTCCCTTACCTTCTCTTTCCATCCTCTTCGTCTCCTTGCTGCCCCGGCGCGCTTGACTTTGCTTTCGCCGTTTCTGTCGGCTCTCGTTTTTAATTCATCTTTTTTCTTTTTGGGGGTTCTGTTTTCACCCGCCTTCTGTGTCCCACATCCGTACGCTTCGTTCCTTTTCCTTCTCCTAGCTCATTGCTTCTCTCTCATTTTCCCGTCTTTCTCTTATCTCCTTCTCGGCGTACCTCTGCTCCCTCACTCCTCTCTTTCTTTGCTGTTTTATTCTTGCGTTCACTTCCCTCTTTCAATCCATCCTTTGTCTTTCTCTATTGCTCCTACTCTCCATGTCCTTTCTCCTTCTTAGTTGTCCCTCCTCACTCGCCACTGTTTCTCTTCACCTGTCTTCCTGCCATTTGGCCATCACTCTTCATCTTCCTGGTACTTCTCGTACCCGTTCTGCCACCTTCTCACCCTTACCTCCATTCCTACCGTGTGTACATTTTCCAACATTTTTATTTTTCTATTTTTGTTTATTCCTTTCTATTGTTCTAGTCCCAATAATACTCTCCTTGTCTTCAACATTTGTATCTTCCTTGCAGGTATCCCCTGTGCGTTATCCATTCTGAACTGTAATTTGTGTGCTCCTCTAGCCCTCTTTTTTCGACTCTTCTATCTTCCTTTTCCTATCTATTTCTTCTTATTCTTTTTTTTATCTCTAGTCCACTTTCTCTTTTGTCTTGTTTCTATCCTTTCTTTACTTTAACTTACTTATACTAGTGTATCTCTCTTGCTTTACTTTCACTACTTTGCTATGTGTCTGTCCTATTCTTCCGTTTTGTGTCTTCTTGTCTATCTCTCTTTCCTCCCTCTCTCCTTTCTTTCTCACCTACTCGTTCTCACTCTCCCGATCCTTTCACTTTTCTCCCTTTTCTTCTTTGTTCCTCCTTATGGGAATTACTGCTTCTGTCTTCTCATTTTCTTGTCGTTATTTTGTCGGGCCAAGTCCACTATTATAACCCAAGCCCAAGGCTTATCCCATTCTCCCAGACTCCAAAACTTCATCAAAATCTGAATGTTTCTTCAACTATACTCTTCGTTTTCACACTAACTCATGTATTGATAAATGTTCATATTATTTGGTTCGCCCATTTATTGTTTTTGGAATTAAACCACTCAGTTACTCTTTCCATCTCATCAAATTTGTGTCTACCTTCTCTGGTGATCTTCTTTTTTTCAACCTTTTCTTTTCGTGTTATTAGTGATTAAAAATATGTTGATTAATGAGTTTTATTTTCTGTAATCCCTTCTGTCATACTCCATAACCTCCTCTTCATATATAAATTTCAATTAATTCTCTATAATGTTCTATTTTTTAACTCCATTTTCCAGATTAATTCCTAGTATATTATTCTGTTGTCCATTATTCCACCAATTATTTACTCCCACATGATTATTCTCTTTCATAGACCCGTGATCCATTTACTATCACCGTATCACACATTATTGCTGGCAATCTCTGCATTATTATCACTTTCGAAGTAATTTAGATTTTTTCATTAGTATATCCCCATTCACGTTACAATTTTATCACAGGGTCTTATGAGGCTTCTATCGTTCCGTTATAAAATCCTTCATATATGTTAACTCTAGAATTCTCAATGCATCGATATCCAATTTAACTTGACATTCTCATGCTTTGTCCTTCCTATAGAAATTATAACTAATCGTACCACTGTCACTTCTCCGTCTCGCCCTCTCATCCCGCTCCCTTCTTTACTTCCTCCTTTCTCCCTTCTCGTCATTCCCAGCTCTCGCCTTCTGCGTGCGCAGAGGTGTCTCCCCTCGTCGACGAGTTTCATGACTCGCGCCGCTCTGGGGTCGATGTACGTGAAGGAGGTGTGCCCGCCAATCGCGCAAGGCGCTCCTGCATCTGCACCTTCAGGCTACACTCTGGAGGT
>NW_020872892.1:116238-118738 GCF_003789085.1 Penaeus vannamei
AAAGACAAGCCCAATTTGACTGATACTTCCATAAATTATATTATCATTCATCTATTATTAATTATTATCAATTATTGTATTATAACTATTTTATTATATTATTGTCATTATTAATAGAACTACAATTGTTACTAGTAGTATGATCATTATTATTTTATCATTTTTATTATGACTAATTATTATGTATTAGCATTCTTTTATTCCATTATCATCTTTCCTCGCGTTCGATTTCCAGTGCACTGCCAGTGGACCTAACCCCCGGTCATTCCTGTCGCCACACAGGGGTAGTTTAGAATAATTTAAAAGACAAGCCCCCAATTTGACTGATGTTACAAGAGCCTGTCCCTAGGAAGCCTAAATTTATTATTATTATTATATTATTATATTATTATTATTATTATTATTATTATTTTATCATTATTATTATTATGATTATTATTGTATTACTATTATTATATTATTATTATTATCATTATCTTTATTATAACTATTTATTATATTATTGTCATTATTAATAGAACTACAATTGTTACTAGTAGTATGATCATTATTATTTTATCATTTTTATTATGACTATCATTGTGGCTATCATTATTATTACTATTGTTATTATTACCATTATCATCATTTCCTTTGTTATTTCAATTACTATACTTATAATTATTATCCTAATTTTTATTATCATTATCATTAGTAGTAGCATATGTATTGTTATCATTATTGATATTATGGTTATCGTTATCATTATAATCATTATTATTGCTACCATTAGTATGTTATTATCAGAACTGCTATTGCTACTAATTGTAATACTAATTTTTATCGAGTTATAATCATTTTCATTATTCTTGTTATCCAGATTTTTGTCATTATCTCTATGATAATCATGATCATTGTTAGCATTATCACTGTATTATCATTATAACTATTATTCGTTGAAATCACTGCCATCTTTGCTGATACTATCATTATCACCTTATTATTATTATCATAAATGGACCGAATACTGTAATTTTGTAGTTGATGTTATCTTTACTATCGTCACAATTTTTTCGTTGTTAATATTACTAATAGTTGTTGTGGTATAAATAGTGGTAGTAATAGCAGCAGTAGTAGTAGTAACGTCATTAGTAATAGCAATAGTAGTAGTACTAGTAAAATCGACGGCAGCAGCAGCGACAATATACGAAGCAGTGGTGGTAATGGTGGTGGTAATAGTATACGCAACAGTAGCTGCAGTAATAGCGGTAGTCATAAGAGGAGTAGTAGAGGTAATAGTAATGATATTAGTAATAGTAATAGTAGTAGTAGCAGTAGTTGAGGCAAGATAAGCAGTAGCAGCAGTAGAAGTACAAGCAGTAGTAGTAGAATCTTACATGTTGCAGCAGTAGTAATAGTAGTAGAAAAGTTAGAGCATTAGCAGTGATAGTAGTAGTAGTAGTAGTAGTAGTAGCAGCAGCAGCAGTAAAAGCAGTAATTTCAGTAGTAGCAGTAGTAATGGTAACAGCAAAGTATTAGTAGAGAATAGTAAATAGTTGTAGTAGTAGTAGTAGAGTAGTAGTAGAGTAGATGTAAGTATTAGTTTTAGAAGTAGTGTAGCAGTGCATCATTATGTCCATTAATTCCTCCATAATCATGATTATTAATACTGTCATTATTGTTTTAACCATTTCTATTACCATTCAACAGCTGCTTCCACACACAACTGCCGGGTAGCGCAAAATGCAGAAAGTTATTGCAAGTAATTTTATAATGATAATGCAATTCCAGGCTCTGCATTAGAGTTGATATATATATATCCGGGATTATCTTGGACTTTTTAATAATGTAAAAAAAAAAAAAAAAAAAAAAAAAAACAATGATTTTACTTTTTGCTTCTTCTCTTTTTATGGGACAATTTCCTTTCTGATATTGGTATGCAGTTCAACCTAATTTTCGAAATTGCTATTTTACTGAAAAAGAAACTACTGCTCGCAGATTTCCTCCACCTTTTTGCCTCTTTTCTTGCAATATAATTTTATTAATATTTTTAGCATTGATCGATATTATTCCCGTTCTCTCTAATTATTTACCTCTACATTGCAAATTTTTTATTTATTATTCAACATGGCGGTCTGGTTAATTTTTTTCCTTCACACGAATTTTTCACTATCAGTCTCCTTACACACTTTATCTTGTTTCATGTTTACTTTGTGTAGTTCCTTTGTAAATTCTCGATTCCTTTGTGGTTTTTGTCTTCGGTTCTGACCAGATTGAATATTATCGAGAGTCGAATTACGTCTTTGTATACTTTTCTCTTCTCCTTATGAATACCTTCGTTGAAGAAATCGTATTACTATTTTCAGATAGACTGACCGGATGATTTTATTCATATATTATTTTATTTTTATTTTATGACAGATTATTTCTATGTATATTCATTTATTTACACACACACACACATACACACGTGTACATATTCATATATATTTTAGAATTTTACGGTGACCCACAACACTGT
>NW_020872892.1:133738-141238 GCF_003789085.1 Penaeus vannamei
AATACATAGTATAATACTAATAATTCGATAATATAATAATACTAATACTAAATACTACTAATTAAATACATAAAATAATAATTATAAATAATAAAATCAATAATAATAATAATAATAATAATAGTATAAAAATAATAATAATAGTAAATGATAATTACAAAATGATGAAAAATAATACAATGATAACAATGAATTGAACGGTAACCATAGGTGAAAATAACATAACTTTGATAATTAACGTAAATAGATATACAATTGTGATCCTGGAACTCTTATCTTCCAAAGCGTACATTTCAAAATAAATATCCCAGAGTCTACCTGCCTGGAAATGAGGTTCAAGCAGATCGAGATGGAATAGGATAGAGTCCCACTCACTGCTTGCACTCTTAGGCGACCAATTTTTTGTAGTTATTATTGTTATTTTAATTTTTTTTTTCAATTAACAACGCTTCTGATACAGGATAAAGGATTGTTGTTATTTCTTTATAATTTAACTTTTTTTTTTTTTTTTTTTTTTTTTTTTAACCTCTCTTTGGACACTTTTCGTTCTTTAGGCTATCGTTTTCTTCATCGGGTTTCTCTTTCTCTCTCGACTCTTGTCCTATTTTTTTCCTTTTTTCTCTTTCTCTATTTGTTTATCTCTTCTTAATTCTCTCTCTCTTCCTCTCTCTCTCTCTCTCTCTCTTCTTCTCTCTCTCCTCTCTCTCTCCTCTCTCTCTCTCTTCTCTTCTCTCTCTCTCTCTCTCTCTTCTCCTCTCTCTCTCTCTCTCTCTCTCTCTCTCTCTCCCTCTCTATCCTCTCCCTTTCTCTCCCTCTCTCTCTCTCTCTCCTAGTGAGTGGCTCGAGGTCTCTATATAACAAAATGTAGATATACCTTCCATTAGTAAAGAGCTGTTTACACGCAAAAGGACCATCCATTTCTTTTTATTCTTTTTTCTATCAACTCACATAACACACACACAACACACACACACACACACAACACACACACACACACACACACACACACCACACACACCATATATATATATATATATATATATATATATATATATATATATATATATATGTATGTGTGCGACCCCAGACACTAAAGGGTATACCGTAGTTGTCTCGCATTTGTAATTCTCGCTACGTTAAGCCGGCTGTCACTTTCCCCCTCTTCATCTAGAATTTAACGCTTCATATCTCACACATTTCTTTTCCTCGGAGATAATTTCCCGTCGTCAATCACGTGTCTATCTACTGTCAGTCACTCTGCCGACCTATATTCCTCCAGCACTTTCTCCAGCATTATTCTTTCAGCGTTCGGTCGGAACCCCTTAACAGCGGCCACTCTCCTCCCTGTTCAACAATTACTCGGCTGCCCCCCACCCCTGTGGTCGCGAGGGAACGCCGCTTCTGTCGTCTGTGGAGCCTGGTGTCGGACCCTGCCAAAATATTCCGTCGCCGTAGAGGAGGAGGAGGAGGAGGAGGGGGGGGGGGGAGGAAGGGAGGAGGAGGAAGAAGGAAGATGCGGAGGGAATGGAGGAGGAGGGAAGAAAGAAAGAAGTAGAATGGGAAAGCAACATACACAACAGCACACAATACACATTATATATGTTGTGTGTGTGTGAATATATATGTACACACACAGACATAATACATGTATATGAATATATATGCATATACACATATATATTATACATATATATCCATTACAATACACTGAATGCACAACTGGCTGCCACTGGTAAGCTAACGGGAGTCCTCCTTCATCAGTCAACTTCCTTGTTTCAATCTCAATAATGGTTCTCCAAATGTCGACAGTTTTCTCGCCACATACATCCTTAAACTTTCCTAACTCCAGCCACCTAAGATGTGTCCTGCTGGCGGATGGGTGACCTGAGGCGACCGCTCTTGGGTCAGGCTATTCATTCCCTGTCTGACCCGTTCTCTGTTTGACCGTGTTATTTAGAGGGCCATCGTTTTGTTTTCGCTTTTTCAGGGCCTAACGAAAAGTTATCTGATTGTCATTATTTTCAATTGCAAAACAAAAGTAAGGGGAAATAATTATGCCAAATTTACAAATCGTACTTACATGTTTGTATAATTATATAATTATATATATATATATATATATATATAATATTATATATATATATTATATATATATATATATATATATATATTTTGTGTGTGTGTGTGTGTGTGTGTGTGTGTGTGTGTGTGTGGAGTGTGTGTGACGTGTGTGTGGTGTGTCGTGTGTGCATCTATTCATTCAGATAACTGCGTCAGTATCTCCCAGTCTCTCTGTAATTAAAGGGACTTATATACATCTTATATACGCACCCTTCTGAATACCTTAATACACATTCATTAGTAGATATTACACAGATCCTAATCTAAGAAGCTCACGAATACACCCCCATACACTTCAACCCCGAACCCCATGTGCAAAGTGACATCAGCTGACGTCTCGAGAAAACCCCGGCCTCATCCTGCATCCTATTTCCTCCTCCACGAACACTCCACCGCCAGTTAGAGCTATGATGAAGACCGCTTCGCCATGGTTAACACTCATCTCTCCGCCTTAATGGGCGTCTGGGCGGCGATTTGCAGTTTTACTAAAGACCGCACGATTCCGACCCCTCCTTAGCCACCCTTCCTACTCTCCTCCTTCCCTCCTTAACCCTCTTCCCATCTCTTCCCTTCTAACCCCCTCCTCTCACCTTCTCTCCTTAGCCCCTCCTCTCACCTTTCTCTCCTTATCCCCTCCTCCTACCTCTTCCTCCTCGCCCTCCTTAGCCCCCTCGCCTCCTTCCCTCCTCAGCCCCTCCTCGCCCTCCTTCCCCTCCTCAGCCCCTTCCCCTCCCCTTCCTTCCCCTCCTTGGCCCCTCCCTCCTACCTCCTTCCCTCCTCAGCCCCACTCTACTTCCTCCCCTCCTTAGCCCCTCTTTCCCATCCTCTTTCCCCTTCTAAACCCCCTCCCTCTCCCACCTCCTTTCCCCTACTTAGCACCTTCCCTCCCTCCTCCCACCTTCCTTCCCTTCCTAGCCCCCTCCTCCTCCTCCTTCCCCTCCTCAGCCCCCCCTTCCACCTCCTTCCCCACGCAGACTGAACGTTCAACCAGTTGTTCACACCGTGAAGCGACAGCGTTTGGATGTAATTATCCATTAAGTACAGGGGGAGTGTGCAATTACACGCCCCCACAGCAGGCTTAAGTGTTCTCTCGGGGCGGTGGGGGCGGGGGGGGGGGGAGGCTCGGCAGCGCCCCTCCACGACTTCTTCTGCGTCTTGTTAAACGCGGCCGGAATATTTCGGTTGGGGGCCCTGTCTCTCGGCTCTTGTTCGGTTGAGGAGGGCGGGGGTCTGCGGACGGAGGCGCTGAGGAGAGAGGCGGCTGATCCGGTAAATCCTTCAGATGTAAACATATTATTAGATAGGTGCGTCGGTATTTGGTTAGTTATATATATATATATATATATATATATATATATATATATATATATATATATATATATATATATATATATATATATAGTATATATATATATTATATATGTATTAATATTATATATTTTTTTTCTTCTTTTTTTTCCATAATACAAACATTCATTTTATTTCCTTGGATTCTCACGACCATAAGAGTGTACCATAATTACCATCCCTCTTTAATGACCTTATTGGTGCAACTAAGGGTGGAAATAAACTCGACATAGACACCAAAAGAGTCTTTATAGCTTCTTGATCCTCTCCCGTATTTGGTATTGAATGTATTGGTGTTTCGTTGTTGAATATTAGGGTTTGGAAATACGGTACAGAATTTATGACGTCAGGCTGGCATAAGCTATTAATTGGGTGGATATAATTGATGCATTAAGCAGAAGATCAAGATTGTCTTACAGTTTTCTTTTTTCCTTTAAGCTTGATTTTGTATCTGTTAATGGTGTGCGTGATTATAGAACGAAATTTGCGGGTGTTTAGTTTGTATTAGTGAGTATGTATTAGTAAAAGAAAAGGAAAGAAATATATACGTAGTTGAGAGAGAGAGATAGAGAGAGAGAGAGAGAGAGAGAGAGAGAGAGAGAGAGAGAGAAGAGAGAGAGAGAGAGAGAGAGAGAGAGAGAGAGAGAGAGAGAGAGAGAGAGAGAGAGAGAAATATGTATGCGTAAATTATGAACGTGTGTGTATATGTGTCTGTGTATCAGACAAGCGAATTATTACAGCACGGAAAATATGAAATACAATAATTATAACTATTGTCCCGATAAGTGGCATGCTTATTTGAGTTACCAGTGAATTATTTTTATGTATATATATATACATAAAATAACGAAACCTCACGCTCAAATTATTGCTGTTTTCGGTTTTTTTGGAAAAAAAAAAAAAAAAAAAAAAAAAAAAAAAAAAAAAAAAAAAATATATATATATATATATATATATATATATATATATATATATATATATATATATATATATATATATATATAATATATATATGCGTGGTTCCGATGCAGTCTCTTCGCTTTTGAATATATTTTTAGAGTATCTATCATCACGCACATACACGTACAGATGTGTATGTGCGTATTTGTGTGGAAATGTGTAGACATAGCTAATATTTACAGTCATATAATTGCAAATCAAAGCTTTCTAAATAATAACAATGATTATTATCTATTTTATATTTTTCACCATCCTGCTACAACAAATTAATTAATTTATAAACACATAAATGATGATCATGAAATAAGAATAAATAAATAAATAAATGAATAAGAGAAAGAAAGAGAAAATTAATCAAAAATAAAAAATAAAAAATGAAGCATAGAGGAGAATTTTCTTCCGAAGTTCACACAGATAGGCTGAACTCGACAAGAAAAAGTGGAAGCCATATATATGTTAACTTTCCATGAAAAGGTTTTTTGGGAGTGTTTGCGTGTGGGTGTACGAGGCAGTCAGAGAGAGAGAGAAGGAGGGAGAAGGGAGAGGGAGAGAGAGAGGGGGGGGGATTGAAGGGAGAGGGAGAGAGAAGGAGGGGAGGAGGGAGAGAGAGAGAGAGAGAAGAGAAGGAAGAAGGGAGAGAGAGAGGGAGAGGAGGGAGAGAGAGAGAGAGAGAGAGAGAGAGAGAGAGAGAGAGAGAGAGAGAGAGAGAGAGAGAGAGAGAGAGAGAGAGAAAGAGAGGAAGAAAGAGGCAGAGATGGGGAGAGGGGAGTGAGAGTAAAAGTTGGGGAGTAAGAGAGGTAAAAGATGAGACAGAGAGAGACAGACAGACAGACAGACAGAAAGAGACAGAGTGGTAAGATGGTGAAAAAAAAAATAGTCGGTTTAAGACAAGAAAGAAAAGGGAGAAATATCCAGAATATATACTTATAAAAACAAAATCCACTTTGAGCACAAGTGTAGACAATGACTCTCTTAACCGACCGTCTATATATTACCAACACACGCATGCACATAGCCTGTAACGGGATGAAAATCGACAATTTACGTATCGGATTAGAGCACGTATTGGATTAGAGTTCTTATCGGATTACAGCATATATCGGATTAGAAAACGTATCTGACGTATCGATTAGAAAACGTATCGGATTAGAGAACGTATCGGATTAGGAGAAACGTATAGATGTAGAAGCACGTTCGGATTAGAAAACCGTATCTGATGTAGAGAATGTAATCTTGATATTTACGAGCACGCTTCGGATTAGAAAACGTATCGGATTAGAGCACGTTCGGATTAGAAAACGTATTCGGAATCTAGAAAACGTATCGGATTAGGAGAAACGTATTCTCATAAGAAGCACGAATCGAATCAGAACACGGTATCGGCATTTCAGTAGCACATATCAGATAATAGAAGCACGTATCGGATTAGAGCACCGTTCGATTAGAGAAACGCATCGGGTTAGAAAACGTAGTTCGGATTAGAAACGTATCTCATAAGGAGCACGGAATATCGAATCAGAACACGTATCGGATCAGAGCACATATCAGATAATAGAGCAGTATCGGAAAGAGAAAAGCACGTTCGGATTAGAGAACGCATCGGGTTAGAAAAACGTATGCAGATTTAGAAACACGAATCGAAATTTGAGAACACGTATCGGAATTAGAGCACATAATAAGATTATTTAGAGCACGTCTCGGATTAGAGCTCCTTACGGCTCAACCCTTTTCGCTCTATCTCGGGAGAAAAAGGAAACGAGAATCACCGCTCAGAAAACGTTCGGAAACGTTTTGCACCTTAATGGTATTTTTTCACCCCCCCCCCCCATTCCCTTTCCCCCCCCCCCCCATTCACATTTCGGGATATGATCCCCTTTGTTTCCTTCTCCCTCCCTGTGGTCGTTTCATCTGATATTTTATTTCTCCCTCTCTTTCCTTCTTTTTCATTACGTTCGCCTTAATTTTTTCCCTTCTCCTTCCCCTTCTTCTCCTTCTCTTACTTCTCCCTCCCCTCTCTCGGGTCACCCCCCTTCCTTGTCTTTTCATAAACCCTTTCTCTTCTCTTCACTCTCTTTCTCCTTCTTCTCTCCCCTTCTCTCTCCCCCTCTTTTTTCCTATCTCCTTCTCCGCTTTCTCTTCCCTCGTCTCCCGTCCTCNAGAGAGAGAGAGAGAGAGAGAGAAAGAAATGAGGAAGAGAGAGAGAGAGAGAGAGAGAGAGAGAGAGAGAGAGAGAAGGAGGGATGTAGGGAGGGAGAGAAGAGAGAGAGAGAGAGAGCGAAAAGAGAGAAGAGAAGAAGAGAGAGAGAAGAGAGAAGAGAGATAGATATAGAGAGAGAAGAAGAGAGAGGCGAAAGAATAGATAGAGGGGAGTGGAAAGTTTCCAAAGCAATGAATAACCGAATCTGCAGCCCAGGAGTTGGAGGTTGGTGAAGCTAGTGATGCATAACATATGATCCGAGACACATTTCTGGCACTCGCGGTGGGCGGGCAGTGAGAAAAGGGAAGGAAGAGGGGAAGGGGAGGGAGAGGGGGAAGGGAAGGTAAGGGTAGGAATGGGAGAGGAGTGGGGTATGAGAGAATAGGGGGGAGAGTGGGGAGGGGAAAGGGAGGCGGGTATTGAGAAAAGGGAAGGGGAAGGGGAAGGGGAGGGGAAGAGGGGAAGGGAAAGGGAGGGGTAGGAAGGGAGAGGAATGGGGGGGGGAGTGGGGGAGGGGGGAGGGAGAGGAAGGGAGGCGGGTATTGAGAAAAGGGAAGAGGAGAGGGAAAGGGAGGGAGGGAGGAAGAGGAATGGAGGGGGGTAGAGTGAAAAGAGAGGGGGTTGGGGTGCAGGGGGAGGGGAGAAGAGGGAGGGGGGGGGTTGGGGGGGAGGAGGAGGAGGAGGGGAGAAGACTGGGACATGGAGAAAATGGGTGAAAGAGAGGGCAGATGAAGGGAGGATGGATTTAGAAAATGGATGGGGGTTGTGGGGGGGAGGAGGGGTAAAGGAAGAGGAAGAGGGGTAGGGGGTAGGAGGGAAGGGGGTGGAGAAGGAGGGATGGAGTAGGAGAGGGAGGGGAGAGAAAGGAATGGAGT
>NW_020872892.1:146238-148738 GCF_003789085.1 Penaeus vannamei
ATATATATATAATATATATATGTATGTATATGTATGTATGTATTATGTAATGATATATATATAATATATAATATATATATATATAATATATATATATATAATATATATATATATATATGTATTGTATGTATATGTATACATGTGTATGTATGTATGATGTATCTATCTATCTATATATAATATATAGATAGATAGATAGATAGATAGATATAGATGTAAATATATTTCTCTTTTTTTTATCAACAAGGATCATGCCCATAGAGATTTATTAATAATGACAGAATACATGATAAAAAAAAAAAAAAAAAAAAAAAAATATATATATATATATATATATATATATATATATATATATATATATATATATATATATATATATTTATATTAGTATATATATATTTATGTACCTTGTAGAGCTTACCGGCTTTTGGGGCATATTAGGGATAGGGCTTCTCAGTTCTAGATGATAGTTATCTGCTCTCTTCCTAAGGAAAGTTATTTGCTGTCTTCTTATTTCTTGAATGAAGGTTCTTATTTACTCTCTTCCTGTTTCTTTAATGAGAATTACTTGTTCTCTTCCTATTTGTCGACTGAAAGTTTTATGTTCTCTTCCTATTATTTTAATGCGAATTATTTGCTCTCTTCCTATTTCTTTAATAAGAATTATTTGCTCTCTTCCTATTTCTTTAATGAGACCTTCCTATTTCTTTAATAAGAATTATTTGCTCTCTTCCTATTTCTTTAATGAGATTTATTTGTTCTCTTCCAATTTCTTTAATGAGAATTATTTGCTTTCTTCCAATTTCTTTAATAAAAGTTATTTGCTCTCTTCCTATTTATTTAATGAAAATTATTTGCTTCTTCCAATTTTCTTAATAGAGTGTTTGCTCTCTTCTATTTTTTAATGAAAATTTTGCTTTCTTCCAATTTCTTTAATAAAAGTTATTTGTTCTCTTCCTACTTCTTTATTGAGCTATTTATTCTCTTCCTATTTCATTAATGAGAATTTCTTGCTCTCTTCCTATTTTTCGATTGTTCTCTTCCTATTTTTTTATGAAGGTTTTGATATCTTCTATTTCTTTAACTGAGGGTTATCTGCCTCTCTCTATTTCTAGTTTATTATATCTCCTTCTCGTCAGGCATTTCAGTGGTATATTTACTATATTTTGGTTCTCTTTGTACAATTCATACTCTGGAACAATACATACTCTGGTACAATGCAAACTCTGGTACAATACATACTTGGGACAAACATACCGCTAACAATACTACTCTGGTACAATATACTACTGGTCAATACATACCCTGTAAAACATTACGACAATACAGACTCTGGAAATACATCTCCGGACAAATACCTACTCTGGTAAATTCAACCCCTGTACAATACATACCCGTAACATAACCATACACCTGTACAATACATACCCTGGTACAATACATACTCTGTTACATACATACTCCGGACAATACCTACTCTGGTACACATACATCACACCCTGGGTAACTCCAGGATACATCAACCCTGGAAACAATGTACACCGGTACAATGGGTAACAAAAATACATACCCTGGTACAAATACACATAAAACAATACATACCTGACAGATCTGGGTCAATACATCCTGGAACAATACATTACATACCTCCAACATACCCTGGTAACAATACCTACGACCATTACACATACCATACTCTGGTACAACATGCCCTGGGTACCATACATTCTGTACAATACATACCCTGAATACAATCCTACGCCTGGTACATACCATACTCTGGGTACATAACTCTGGACAATACAGCCCTGGTACAATACATACATACCTGACAATACCCTGGTACAATACCTACTCTGGTATACATACTACTCTGGTACCAATACACACCCTGGTACAATACATACCCTGGTACAATACATACCCTGGTACAATACATACCCTGGGACAATACACTACCCTGGTACAATACATACCCTGGTACAATACATACCCTGTACAACATACCTGGTACAATACATACTCTGGTACAATACACACCCTGGTACAATAACATTACCCTGTACAATACTTAGCCCTGGTACAATAACATACCTCTGGGACAATACACACCCTGGACAATACACGACCTGGCCTACATACATACCCTGGTACAATACCTACCCCTGGTACAATACCTACTCGTATAATACATACTACTCTGTACAATAACACCCTGGTACAATACATACGCCTACAATACTACGGTACAATACATACCCTGGGACAATACACACTGGTACAACACACCCCTGGTACAATACATGACCGGTACAATACATACTCTGGTTACAAATACATACTCTGGTACAATACCTACTCAAGGACAATATACAATCTGGTACGATACATACTCTGGTACAGCACATACTCTGAGACACTACATACTCTGGGACAATACATACTCTGGTACAATACATACCCTGGTACAATACATACCCTGGTACAATACATACTCTGG
>NW_020872892.1:153738-165323 GCF_003789085.1 Penaeus vannamei
CACGCATGTATGTGTATGTATATGCGTAATGCTTTTTATCAATGGTGAGAAATTAAAGAATATCGAATAAAAGAGTTTTAAAATCATGTACTTTGTGTGTCTAAACACCTTTTTCTTAAACATATATTGCAAATCCCCATTATTAAGAAAATAGTATAGTTAGTTCCGATCCAAGAGATTAACAAATTATTTTAGTTGCAACACATATGCACAGGCATGTTTCGTGACACGTTTGGTTTTCGCAACACAAACTAGAGACAGGCACTTTAAACTCGGTGATGATACTCCAGTCAAATTATATGCTTGTTTTAGGATATACTTTACAGCAGACAATATATATATATATATATATATATATATATATATATATATGTGTGTTGTGTGTGTGTGTGTGTGTGTGTGTGTGTGTGTGTGTGTGTGTGTGTGTTATTCTCTAGCGCCGTGTATGTATTGCATATTATTATCATCTATAGCACGTGTTACCAAAAATTATTTTAGGTTGACCTATAGTGATATGTGTTACATTTAACTGAAGTATATTAGGATTTTACATGGAAATATCTGTGTGTGGTGTGTGTGTGTGTGTGTGTGTGCGTTGTTTTATCATGATTATTATATGCATTACATGTATAATCAGCTGCCTTGCAATAACAAAACATGAAATATAGTCAACATTTTAGTTAAATATTGCACTAGAGTAACTTACAAGTTTTTAGTCGTGGCTCACCAAAACGACATGCCTTCTACGGTATACTCAAAACGAATTTAAAATATTGGCAAATTTTCCAGTTTGGTCCAACACATCCGTTAAAGCCCCCTCCCCCTCCCCTTCCCTCCTAGTCTGCCAGCCCCCCTCAAAAAAGTCGAAAATCCCGTACAGTCAGCGAAATTCTTATCTTATGTACCCTGCGTTTAAAAAAAAAAAAAATCTATTCTCTATATGAAAAGCAAAAAATCCTTTTTTTTTTTCTTACACAGTACTTTCTCACCGTAATCAGAACAAAAATATTTATGGAGAAAGAAATGGATCTGTGGCCACTGCATCCACAAAGGAATTTACGGAAGTTGCTTTTGTGATTATGAAATATACGTGAAAAGTGTGAGTTGGATGTATTTAAGAACTAGAATGTATTATTCGGTTCTGGTTGTGGTCAGATGCGATTTAAAGATTTATTTATCCTTTTTATTTATTTTTCATTTATTCATTAATTTTATTTTATTATTTATTTTGTCTTCATTTACCCTCTTTCGCTTTCCTCTTCTTTGGTCCTTTGTCCGTTTCTTTGTCTGTCTGTCTGTCTGTCTCTCTCTCTCCTTTGTCCGTTTCTATGTCTGTCTGTCTGTCTGTCTGTCTCTCTCTCTCTCTCTCTCCTCTCTCTCTCTCTCTCTCTCTCTCTCTCTCTCTCTCTCTCTCTCTCTCTCTCTCTCTCTCTCTCTCCCCTCTCCCTCTCCCTCTCCCTCTCCCTCTCCCTCTCACTCCTCACCCTCTATCTCTATCTATTTTCTTCCCCAATCCATCTTTAATAATTCCTCTCGTCTGCGCTCAGAGTGTGCATCTTATTCCAACAGTCGAGAGACCGAAAAAAAAAAAATCATTCATTACACTTTGATCAGATCCATGCTCCAGCAGGTACATTTATTAGCATATCTCTGCAATACTTCCTTCAACTGCAGCGTTGGAATTCCTAGGGGATGCAATTATAGGGTAGAGGGACCTCCCGCTTCTCAGGGTGAATACAAAGGAGCCGAGGGAGGAATCCTATGGCTATTATTATATTAAATTCGTGTTGTTTTACTCGTAGGATCTTTGAAGCTTTTAAGGCTGTCTGTTTTGTTTTATTTTCTTTTTTTTTTCTTCTTCTTCTTTGTCTTCTCCTTCTACTTCTCTTTATTATTATTATTATTATTATTATTATTATTATTATTATTATTATTATTATCATCATTTTCATTATCATTATTATTATTATATTATTATCATATTATTATTATTATTATAGAAGTCAAGCTTTTGTAAATATTGTGTTAAAATAAACAATTTGTAAATGTATAATCAACATAGAGAATGCTGGACATAGTTATTATTAAAAGCGATGTAGCTTCTCTATTCCAATATACTCGCTTAAATCGTGAAAAGATTTGTTAAAGGTAACATAAACAACAACAAAGGAAAATAAAACCTTTTTCATAATTGACCATTCTTCAACTTTCCTCCAGATTCCCAAATAAACTCGTAATTTAAACAATATTTGGCAACCCTACCTGTACGCTAGCCCCCCCCCCCCCCCTAATCCTTAAACTTCAACCAGAACCGAGACAGAATCACAACATCCCACAAACCGCCTACAGCCCGCAAGATCAGCTTCCCACACGATTATACCGAAGCCCATTTACCTTCCTCTCCTTACCTCTTCCCCTTAAAAAAAAAAAAAATAATTAAAATGATAATGCGAAGCCCATTTACCTTCCTCTCCTTACCTCTTCCCCTTTAAAATAATAATAATAATAATAAGCCCAAAGATAATGTCTCCTCGCGAGGAATTAAATTCTATTGACCTCCCCTTCTTCCCCAAGCCTTTGGGGTTAATGTCTCGAACGTCTTGGTAAATGGCCTGATCTTGCAGCCATTTAGGGGTTTATTTTACCCTGAGCGATGGGCTCCTGATCCCGTGGGGGAAGGCAAGGATCCGCAAGGACTTTTCGCGTAAGGGAAGGGGGAGGAGGGGGGAAAGGGGAGGGGGAGGTGGGGGGGGAAGAGGAAGGGGGTGGGGGGGAGGTGGGGGATTAGGGGAGAAGGGGAGGTGGGGGGTTAGGGGGGTGGGGAGGAAGGGGAGAGGGGGAGGTGGGGTGGGAGGGGGGGAGAGGGGGAAGGGGGAGGTGGGGGGAAGGTCACTTGAAAGGTGGGGAAGGCAAGGATCCGCAAGGACAGGGAGGGGGAGGGGGAAGGGGAGGTGAGGGTTGGGGTAGCTCTTTCGCGGAGGGGGAAAGGGGAGGGTGGGAGGGTGCGGGGGGAAGAAGGAAGGGGTAGGGGAGGGGGAGAAGGGGGAGGTGGGGAAAGGGGAAAGGGGGGGAGGAGGGGTAGGGGAAGTGGGGAGGGGGGTGGGTAGGGGGGAAAGGGGGGGAGGGGGGGAAGGGGGAATTCGGTCACTTGAAAGGTGTGGAATTCGGTTAACTGAAAGCGTGGCACTGAAATTCTATTTTTCCTCTTTTCTATTGCTATCATTTCGTTCACTTGAAAGCGGTGAAATTCGTTCACTTGAGTTCCTGTAAATTCGTCGTTCACTTGAAGGCGCGACAGTGAAATTCGTTCACTTAAAGGCAGTGAAATTCGTTCACTTAAAGGCGGTTAAATTCGTTCAGTTGAAAGTGTGCCATTGAAATTCGTTCACTAGAAGATGTTCAAGTAAATTCGTTCACTTGAAGGTGAAATCGTCACTTAAAGGCGGTAAAATTCGTTCAGTTGAAAGTGTGGCACTGAAATTCGTTCACTTGAAGGTGTTCCAGTAAATTCGTTCACTTGAAGGTGTTCCAGTAAATTCGTTCACTGAAAGCGTGTCACTGAAATTCTTGTTCTTTTCTCTCTTTCCTATTTCTATCATTTTAAGTGCTGAATGCCGGGGATAGCGATGTCGGAAATAATACTGAGAATGATGGTAATGGTACCTCTTAATATCATGTTCGCTATACTCATACCGTAACGCTGTTCTTGTTGCTTTCTTATCATTATCTTCATCTTCTTCTTCATCTTTATCTTTATCTTCATCTTTATCTCCTTCATCTTTATCTTTATTTTAACCTTATCTTCATCTTCATTCATCTTCATCTCTGCATCATCTGCATCTGCATCTGCATCTGCATCTGCATCTGCATCTGCATCTGCATCTGCATCTGCATCTCATCTTCTGCATCTGCATTCTCATCTTCATCTTCATCTTCATCTTCATCTTCATCTTCATCTTCATCTTCATCTTCATCTTCATCTTCATCTTCATCTTCATCATTATCATTATCAATTATCATCATTATCATTATCATCATTATCATCATATCATTATCATTATCATTATCATATATTATCATTATCATTATCATTATCATCATCATTATCATTATATGAACTGGGGAAATGGATACTTCAATAAGGTGAAATATAACATCTTTTGCAACATTTCAGTCCAGAAAACAACGAAGTTAGGAGGAAAAAACTGTGGTTAGCTCACTGTAATTTTCAGTTTAATATATTTGTACGACAGAGCAAAATAATTTTTTGTGACGTTTAATTTGTCAGAGTTAAATATTCTTCGTACTGGAGAGAGAGAGAGAGAGAGAGAGAGAGAGAGAGAGAGAGAGAGAGAGAGAGAGAGAGAGAGAGAGAGAGGAGAGAGAGAGAGAGCAGGAGGGAGAGAGGAGAGAGAGGAGAGAGAGAGAGAGAGAGAGAGAGAGAGAGAGAGAAGAGAGAGAGAGAGAGAGAGAGAGAGAGAGAGAGAGAGAGAGAGAGAGAGAGAGAGAGAGGAGAGGAGAGAGAGAGAGAGAGAGAGAGAGAGAGAGAGAGAGAGAGAGAGAGAGAGAGAGAGAGAGAGAGAGAGAGAGAGCGAATCAACGTAATTTCCCGCGACTTTGTTGTATCATTACCACTCGACTCTTTATATACTATTATTATTAAAATTCTTCACATTCCATTATAAAACTTCAATAACTCAAAATTGACGTCAGTTACATTTAGTTTCCAGAAAATAATAAAAGCAACTTTTGCCAGATTGACAGATTTTAAAAAAATTATATGCCACGTCAAGAGCTAACGACATTATCGGCATATACCTTATTATATCAAAATGTTGAAATATTTTAAAACATTGAAGATCTATCAACAAACAACAACCTTTGATGCTTCTAAGAGTATTTCCCTTTAGTTAACGGATTACCCTTTCTGGATATATTTTTATGGTTATTTTCCTTGATGAAATGGTTGAAAAGATTATGTCTGACTTCATTAGCCATATTTGCTTGTCGAAGATCAGAAACCTAGACGTTCATCAAGCCATATTGAGGCATCTTGAATAGCCTATTCAGTGACCTGATTGTTGTCCTCGAGAAGTGGTCTCACTCCTCGTCAATGAGTTAATTATGTCGTTTTGAGGTTTCTTGGCTATTGATAGTATCCGCTGCTTTGATGTCCACTGGCCTTGAAATGCGAGGTCTAATATCCTCGAGTTGCTTTTAATTAGTCTGGAAAGAATCGTGGCCCTGGCTTGGATCGTGTCTGGGGTAAAATTGAAGGCTAATAGGATAGTGCTCTTTCGTGAATTTCAACTTGAAGGGCCCCCATACACCCTCGGTTGAACTTTGTAGACTGTCTACACTTACCGGTCTGCGTAGGTTTAGTTCGTTGCCCACAAACTCGTCATTTCGGCTGTGTTATTTTTTCAGTTCTGTCGTTCTCTTCTTATGAAAGGGTGTTGAAAAGATGTAACGTTTTAAAATACGGTACTTGGCTGCATCTAGCTTGCAAGCACCAAAAGAGTAGGAATATAATCAACATATATATACCTTGTCATCGTCGAATTTCGATAAGTCTTTGAACGGAATACAATTTATGAACCTGCTTATAGTACCTGGAAAGAAACAAAAAGATGTATAATCTTCCTGCCCCCGTCAATCAATCAATCCATCTAACGTTTCAATTCTCAATGTGAATACTTTTACTCACGAATCTCCCTAACCCAAGGCGGGCTTCATACAGTCACATAAATTCGCGCATTCTTTTCTATTACCCGTCGTCTCGCATATGCTTACATCACGATGGCAGCGTTTGCACTGCGTAAACACGTCATGCTTTTCTATGCAAGCTCAAAGTAAGCTTGTGCAAGCCTCGGTGTACCCATGCATTTTCAGGAATTAACTAGTATCAGTTAGTTCAGTAACTAACCTTGGGACAGTGGTTACCTGAATGCGCAAATACGCTCAGCGAGAATCTGGTCATAATTGCAATTGTTCTTTAGATGCTTGTCTTCATAATATTGTCACAGGGTTTTTATACACTTAAGAATGTATTACAGTGACGTGGTACAGGCAGCAACATTCTCTGCTTTTATTTCAATTTATTTTTTCACAGTCCTATTTCATCGGTTTTATTTCGCTGTATACGTTGTTCTATTTACCTCCTTCACTTGTCATAGCGATGAAATCCATGTTTTCTCCGAGAGCCGTCATGGTGTTCAGAAACATGAACCACGAAGGACTTCGATCACTTTGCCCAAAGTTTTCCACAAATCACAAGTCTAGAGTGAGAGTTACAAGGCATTGTGTGTCCTGAACTGCATCCAACTTGGAGGCATGGGCAAGGTTTAGAAATACAAAGATCCATACGAGAAATCCTAAAAAAAAAAAAAAAAAAAAAAAAAAAAAAAAAAAAACACTGCATATCCAAAGAAAAGAGAAGAATTATGTAGAAATCGTTCTGTTGAGCAACCTCCTGAAAAGATAGATTTCATGAAAGTCCTTCGGCAATGGAGATTAAAACAGGAATGGTGATCAACCCAAGAAATGTATATTAATTAAACAGTATAGATGAATTTCAGTATGTATGGCAGATGATACTCGCTATCATTAGAACTAAAATAACACCCAGCCGAACGAACATTATCAATGTACAGAATTCATATGACCGACAAAGTCATAAACCAAGGATTCTGTTAAGGGACCTCTTTAGAGCCACCCTGTGAAAACCCGCGTCTGAAAGCACTAGGTACAATGCCCAAGTATCTGCAATACGAGATCAACTTGCCACTCCTTCACCAGGCAAACCATACAGAGATCTACAATGCCAAGTAGTCTCCAGAGCCGTTGTGTGTTAGGCAAGCAGGTGAACCACTGAGTGCAAGGACAACAAGAGACCCGACTGTCTTGCCCTCCAAAGTAGATGGTCAGGAGTGAGGAGTTGTTCTGGGCAGGAACTCGAAGTATAGGCAGACCCGTAGAAGACAAGTGGAGGAGGTAAATAAAACAATTTACACAGCGAAATGAACCCGAAGAAATAGGACTGTGAAAAAAAAATAAATAGAAATAAAAGCAGAGAATGTTGCTGCATGTACCCCGTCAACAGAATACATTCATAATTAAGTGTATAAAAGCCGTGTTACAATATCATGGAGACAAGCATATTCTATTATTTAAAAAAAAAGCGTAAAAGAATAATGCAAACATGAAAAGACAAAAGTCAAATGATACTTCACATCAATGACATTATTAATAACTGCAACATAAGTATATTTCGAGAAGAAAAGGGAAGGGAGAATTAATCCCAGAAAGGTATTCAACTGTTAGAATAAATAAGTCCAAAACAAGCTATTCCGACATACAAAACGTAACAAAAGACGTTAAAAAGTTTTAATTGTTCACATACCTTTTGCTTATTTCGTTATTTTATAGAGCCACGCCTGTCATTGATAATACACAATGTTCGTGTTGCAATCCGTTTATAGTATATGTGGCCATAGTTTTAAACCGAAGCTGCTTTTTCCCGATAACATTGGATATTAGACACGTAAAAGTTTAAATGATTTGGAACCATTTGCACTTTGGCGAGGATAGGAAAAATATATAAAACATTTATCGCATTAGTGGCTGAAGGCAAGGATAATACATTCAGCAGCTGCCTTTGTATTATTTCTGTATTCTGCAGCAAAGAGAAACGACAGAGAAACAGATGTGACCAATAGTCAGTAAGCCACGATCTGTATACATTGGATAGCATGGTCCATGACGTGGTGTAACAGAGAAATTTCTATACATAGACTGCCTGCCTTAAATTTCAATAGATTTTAACCAAAACAATCAGAAAACCTTTCTTTATCTATATATTCATATCAATTATTTATTTATCTATTTTTGAGATGAAAAAGAATGGAAATTTTCTTTTTGCAAATGGCAAAGAAGAATGGAAATTAAAAATGTCTTCAATGATATCAGGAACTTGGGGGAAAGCCTACACAGACAGTCCGATCATTAATGCAGGCAGTCACAGACAGGCCAATTTTATATTTTCCTACTGGCGCTGATTTGAATATTCGATATCTGTTGGTGATATTTGCTTATTTAAGCTACTTATAACAATTGCTAGCTAATGATATGTTGAGATGATTGACATCGGCTCTTCTCCTGGGTATTCCATTACGTAATGACAAGGTATGTATCTGTATTATGCAAGCTGTTGTTTATTGTCTGTTTTTGTCCAACTTCATCCCAATCCTTTTTTTTTTCATTTCTCTTTCGAATAGTAAAGAAAAATGCTAAAGCAATTCAGTTTCAGTAAATACGGAGAAGCAGAATATTGTCACAGTGAAAACAGGTGTATTTTTATGATATTCTCTGTGACGATATTTCTCTCTCTCTCTTCTCTTCTCTCTCTCTCTCTCTCTCTCTCTCTCTCTCTCTCTCTCTCTCCTCTCTCTCTCTCTCTCTCTCTCTCTCTCTCTCTCTCTCTCTCTTCTCTTCTCTCTCTCTCTCTCTCTCTCTCTCTCTCTCTCTTCTCTCTTCTCTCTCTCTCTCTCTCTCTCCTCTCTCTCTTCTCTCTCTTCTCTCTCTCTCTCTCTCTCTCAATCTGCGTCTGTCTATCTGTCTCTCCCTTTTATTTTCTCTTTACTTACTCTCTCTCTCCATCTCTATCCTTCTCTCTCCCTAAACTACATGCATCTTGACGACATGTTTCCTTCATGCACGAAAACCTCATACTGAACGACAATCTCGCCCTCTTTCTTCACAAACTGTCGTCCTGGGGTATATGATCTTCCCTGGCACGATACACGCTCTCGCCAACTTACTGCAGACAGCCAGGGTGATGTTCCATTTTGTTCAGTATGTTGACATCTGGCTGTAGCTTCTTTCCTTCCTTCCTCTCTCTTTTCTTCTCGGTCTGTTCTCTCCCCTTGTTTTTGTTTTTTTTATTCTTGTTTTGTTGTTGTTTTTTTCACTTCGTCCAGGCTTTCTGTGTCTCTGTATTTCGTTTCTTTCCTTTTTTTTTCTTTCACGTGGGCTTCCTTCCTTCCTTCCTTTATTTCTTGGCTTGTTTTTTTCTTGTTTGTTCCAACTGGCTCACCCTGTTGGAACGATTTCCCTTATACATCTTTCACCACAGTTATTCCTTGCTTTCGACAAACACTTTGAAAACCGACAAGGTAAACAGATAACAACCGGTATCGCGGGTTGATTCCAAAGACGGGCAGGCAAACGTTCTCATTTCATCTCAGTCAAGCGTATGTGCTTCTTTCCAGCCGACCCGTTAGCGCCGGGATTCCACAACATATTGAAAGCAAGCATGGCTAGACTCCAGAGGCTCCGATGTTAAGAAACCAACAGCTCTCTGACTCCGGAGACAGGAGAATAAAAGTTTTCGTTGGCTGTCCTTGTCATAAACCTTTGCTTTTATCCTCCACATCAGACACTCTCAGGATTAGCATTTGTCAAACGTACAGAAGAGAGCGCTATGATGTTACATAAAAATGCATGTATTCGAGATCTGTGATACGAATAATGTGAGGGATAAACGTTTGTAAACTAAATGTGTGTGTGTGTGTGTGTGTGTGTGTGTGTGTGTGTGTGTGTGTGTGTGTGTGTGTGTGTGTGTGTGTGTGTGTGTTCTCATTTTCTTTTTTTTTTTTTTTTTTTGTCCTCTCTTTCTCAGTTGTCAAACGAGTTATTTGTTTTTTTTAAGTCACGTTCCCCGTCTCTTTCTAGAATTCTGGTCTACGACTAGCTTCTTCTCTCTTTCTATCTCTCTATCTAACGATCTATCTATCTCTAAATTGATCTATCTACTTCTCTTTCTTTGTGTATCTATTCTCTCTCTCTCTCTCTCTCTCTCTCTCTCTCTCTCTCTCTCTCTCTCTCTTCTCTCTCTCTCTCTCTCTCTCTCTCTCTCTCTCTCTCTCTCTCTCTCTCTCTCTCTCTCTCTTCTCTCTCTCTCTCTCTCTCTACTCTGCTACTTTTTTATTTCCTTTCTTCATGTCTCCAACTTTCTTCAAAGTTTACTTTCCCTTCTGATGTATTAGTTTTTATTTTTACACACTAAGAACTCTTTCAACGAAGGCTTTCGAGGTAAATGAAAAATGGAAAGAAAAGAAAAAAGGAAAAAAAAAATAGGTATTATTACTAAAATTCGATTCGAGGAAAGTTCTTCTTTTCTTTTAAATTTCTTCTTCTTTTGTCCTTCGGAGAATGTGGGGAACTCCATAATCTTTGTCCAAAAGAAGCATCTTACTAAGATTTACTTAGCTTTTCCTTTTTTTTCTTCGTCTTCTTCATCTAATATTACAGATTTTCAAAATAACTAAGAAAGTTTATAGACATTTTCTAGTAAAGTTACAAATTCCAGAAATAAAATGAGTTCATCTAGCTCCTAATAGCAATTAAGACATCTTTAATTCCCATTCTTTCATGCCATATACAAATAGAACATTTTCAGACCATAACAAAAAAATAAAATAATAAAAAACAAAAACAAATAAATAAACTATTATCATCAATAATTCGTAGAGCTTCAGTCATTGAGCCGAAAGAAGCTTAATTTCAAAGCTTACCCGATTCTGAGCTCACCCGATCGCCCCTTCTGATTCCTTTGGCGAAAATCTATTGAAATTTAAGGCTTAAATCTATTGAAATTTAAGGCTTAAATCTATTGAAATTTAAGGCTTAAATCTATTGAAATTTAAGGCTTTAACAGGCCGGTTCCTCCCATTGGGGTTTGAAGCCTCACTGAGAGGTTTCACGGGCTCTCGAAACCGACCTTCGCTTCAATAAAAAGAAGCTATGTTTACGATAGAAATAAGAAGAAAAGGAAGGAGGAAGATGAAGAGAAATAAAGATGGAAAGAAGAGAAAGAAAGATAGAAATAAGAAGAAAGGGAAAGAGGAAGGAAGAAGAAGAGAAAGAAAGATGGAAAGAAGAAGAGAAAGAAACATAGAAAGAAAAAGAAAAGGAAGGAGGAAGGAAGAAGAAGAGAAAGAAAGATGGAAAGAAGAAAAGAAAGAAAGATGGAAAGAAGAAGAGAAAAAACATTGAAAGAAGAAGAGGAAGAGGAAGAAGAAGAAAGCAAGAAAAGAATGAGAAGGGTAAAATAAACAGGGATGTTTCATCATTACTTTATTCATCATTATTTTAATTTCATTATTATCATTGGTAATATTATCGTTATCATTTTTCATCATTATTATTATGGTTATCATCATCATCATCATCATCATCATCATCATCATCATCATCATCATCATCATCATCATCATCATCATTCATCCATCATCATCATCATCATTCTCCATCATTCATCATCATACAATCATCATATATCATCGATCATTCAATCATCATCATCATCATCATATTATCATCGTTTATTTTTCATTTTGTGATCATAAACATTATTATTATCATTGTTTTACTAATTCATGATGATGATAATAATTGCTATAACTGTATATCACTATTTTTATTTTGGCTTTCTCTCTCCCTCTCTCCTCTCTTTCTCCCTTCTCTTTTCGTCCCTTCTCTCTCTCTCTCTCTCTCTCTCTCTCTCTCTCTCTCTCACTCTCACT
>NW_020872892.1:175166-182666 GCF_003789085.1 Penaeus vannamei
AAGAATCTTCAGCAGCGGATTGTGGAAAATTGGATTAAAAAAATTAGACCTCACAGGGGATTTTATGTCTGAAAGTTGGTTAAATGATGAGTCTTTCTCTCTTTCAAATTGGTGGTTGGCCTATGAAGAAATTTCATGACCTCACAGAGTCCATATATCATATAGAGAGGAGAGAGAGAGCAGAGAGTAAGAGAGATGATGAGGAGAGAAGAGAGAAGAGCTATAGCGGGAGAGAGAGAGAGAGAGAGAGAGAGAGAGAGAGGGAGAGCAGATGAGCGAGTCAGGCTAGGAGATGAGAAGAGAGGAGTAAGGTAGACATTTGACTGATCAAGCTCTCACTTGAAGAACAAAGGGTGTATGAGGAGAGATGATGTGAGAAGAGAGAGAGAGGAGAGAGATGAGACGAACGATGAGGCAGAAGATGAGAGATAGTAGAAGAGAGAGGATAATGAGAGGAGGAGACGAAGAAGGAGAGTATGAGAGAAGCGAGGGAGAATGTGATGTGTTGTGTTTAGATAAAGTAAAAAAAAGGGAAACTAAACAAAATCGAATCAAGGAAAATCGTGAAAATAAAAACAAGAGTAAAATTTAGGAAAGAAAGATAGTAGAATATGCAAAAAAAGGGAACCTATGAATAATAAAATAAAGTCAACAGATAAAAGAAAACCAGAAGGTACAGCGAGGAACAAGAAGAAAGAAAAAGAAAGAAAGAAAGAAAAAAACCGAAACCTATTAATTTACCCATTAATGTCACCGTTAAAAAATCAAATCACTCTCATGGCTTTTCTATAAAATAAACAACAAACAAAACCACATGGCAATTCTCATAAAAAAAATAATAAACAATATTTTCCTACTGTCAACGATATAACTCGGCGAACGTTCTGTATCGACAACCGATTTTGGCGTCGGTATTAGTTGAAAGGGTCAAAAGATCCAAGTTATTTTGCTCGAATTTATGCAAGGGGTTTGACAGGGCAAGCTTCTCGTCGACAGGGTGGGTACATATCATCTTTTATTCAGTCTTTCTCTTTCTCTCTCTTCTTTCTCTTGTCTTTCTCCATCTCTCTCTCTATCTATTTATCTTATCTAAATATATCTATCCTAATGATTTACTCCTCGTCTCTCTCCTCTCTCTTTCCTCTCCTCTCTCTCTCCTCTCTCTCTCTCGGAGTCTCTCTCTCTCGTCGTCTCTCCTCTCTCTCTCTCTCTCTATCTATCTATCTATCTATCTATCTATCTATCTTATTTTCTCTATTTCTCTATTTTCTCTCTCTCTCTTCTCTCTCCTCTCTCCTCTCTCCTTCTCATCGGTTGCGGTCTTCTCTTCATTCTTCCTCTCTCTTCTATCCTCTCATATATTATATATTATTATTATTAATATTTTATATTTATATAATATATATATAATTAATTATTCTTATAATATATATATATATATACATAAATATATATACTATATTATATGTGTGTTGTGTTGTGTGTTGTCTGTGTGTGTGTGTGTGTGGCTAGGTGTGTGTGTGTGCGTGTAAGAATATTATTTTTCTTCTTTCTTTCTTTATTTTTATTTTATAGATATTTGAGGGTTTGATCTTATTTTTTGCTTTTTTCTCTGAGATGAGGTGGGTTATGGTGAAGGATGAAATGGGGGTAGGGGATAGTGGATAAATAGGGGTGGTTGGTTAATAGGTTGCTAATATCGTTATATTTTTTCTTCTTCCTTTTTTTCCTGTGCGATTGTCCGTCATGATAAATTCATGAGCTTTTGTCAGGAAGGAAACCTGTAGATTTTTTTCTTCGTGAATATTCCTTTATTTGGTATTTCATTATTTATACATTTTCTTTTGCTTTTGCATTTCTTACAAGCACGCAGGAAAGAAAGCCAGTTTCTATACTGATTGTGACTCCTGCTTTTTCAGTACAAATATCTGTCTAATTCATTTATATCTCTGTTTGTTTACCTGTAACTATCTGTCTGTCTTCTGTCTGAAGTTTCTGATCTATCCTATCTATTGATCTGGCTATCAACCTATCTATCTGTCTATCTCTCTACCTATCCATCTATCTACCTATCTATCTATATCTCAACATATGCAGACAAATACATTATATATACACCTTCTACTTTTTTAGATTCCAATTTTTTTTTATCAATCTATGCTTAACCTCCCCCCCCCCAAAATCACTCAATCTCACATCGTTTTTTTTTTTTTCTTCTTCTTCTTCTTTTTTCTTCTCTCTTTCACTCATCTCACGATCGCTTTTTTTTTCTTTTCTTTTTCTCCTCTCTCGACTCTCTTTCTCCTCCTCTCTCTCTCTCTCTCTCTCTCTCTCTCTCTCGACACAGCGTTCACAGAATCATCTTTCGCTTGAGTGCTTTGCCTTTCGACTGACACAGCTGACCAAGTGGGGGTTGAAAGAAAGGGTTGGAGACAAGGTGGCATGACTCGCCGAGGGGTGGGTGGGGGGAGGAGTAGGGGGTGGGGTGGGGTGGGGGGTAATAAATTTAACATTTCGAGTGTTTTGTCGCTCTTTATCTGTTGTTCTTTTTTCTGTTTGGTTGTTTCTTCGTGCTTATTCTGTTGTTACCTCTCTTTTTACGCTTGTTTTCTGTTATTCTGTTTCTCCTGTCTTTGTCTCTGTCTTTCTGTCTGTCTGTCTGGCATAAAGAAATGAATAAAGAATAAAATTAAGAAAAAATCAGAGAAAAAAAATTGTAAAAACAAAAAAGAAAAGAAAATGGAACCAAAATAAAAGAAATCAAATAATAGGAAAAAAAGAAAAGAAGAGGAGAGAAGAGAAAGAGAGAGAGAGAGAAGGAGAGAGAGAGAGAGAGAGAGAGAGAGAGAGAGAGAGAGAGAGAAGAGAGAGAGAGAGAGAGAGAGAGAGAGAGAGAGAGAGAGAGAGAGAGAGAGAGAGAGAGAGACAGACAGACAGACAGACAGACAGACAGAGACAAACACAGAGAAAGAAAGACAAAGAGAGAGAGAGAGTGAGACAGAAACAGAAGAGAGAGACAGAAAAAAGAGAGACAGAGACAGACACAGAGAAAAAAAACCAAAGAGAGAGAATGAGACAGAAACAGAGATCAAGAAAGCGAAACAGACCCAGAGAGAAAGAAAGAAAAAGAAAGAAAAAGGTAAAAAAAGAAAAACACCTTTCCCAGAATGTCAGCTCCACACGTATCTCGTTTCCTCTCCAATGCTCGCTCTAAATGAGAAAATCAAATAGCTCAAAGGCGAGGGTGACATGACACTTGACACCTTTGACACCTGCGAGTTATAGGCGCCGGGGTTGACACGTGTGGTAGCTGAGTCTCGTGTCATGTGTTGTGTTTTTGATATCTTTGCCAGGGGATTGTGATGGGTCTTCTGAGAGCCTCTGTGTGGTTGTTATTGTTGGTGTTACTGTTGTTATTGTCACTGTTGTTATTCCTGTTCTTTTTCTTATTGCTTTTTTATCATTATCAATATTATTGTTATCGTGCATGATGGTATTGTTGTTGCCGGTTGTGTTGTGTTTTATGGTTATCTACCGTGTTTATCACTATTGATATAATTTTCTTTATTTTTATCATTACTACTATCATTCATATTTGCAATATCTGTGCCTCTCTTTGCATTTCATCTTTTATCTTTATCTTTCCCTCTCTCTATATGTATACATATGAATGTATATATACGCATAAACAAAGACATACGAACACACTCACACTTACATTAAACCACACACACACACACACACACACACACACACACACACACAAACACACACACAAACACACACACACACACACACACACACACACACACAACAACACACACACACACAACACACACACACACACACACACACACACACACACACACACACACACACACACACACACACACACACACACACACACAAACACACACACGCAGAAAGCATTACAATAAAAAAAACACCGAAATCTGAATACATTCTCTCGATATATTCATAAGATCCGACTCCATCCCGCTGAGAAACAAAAGACGCGAGACACACAAAGAGCGAGCGAAAGCAGGCGACAGCAAAAACGACAAGAAAACGACAAGAAAACGACAAGAAAACGACAAGAAAACGACCTCGAGAAGCAAGGAAATGATACGAAATGGCAAGACAGCGGCAAGAAAGGGCGAGGGAATGACAGTGAAGAGTAAAAAAAAAAAAAAAAGAAAAGAAAAAGGATAGAAAAATGTAAATAGCGTAAATTGATCGGAAAGAGACGCGTAATGGCGATAAAACGACGCTAAACGAAAGAAAAAAAGATAACAGAAGCAGAAAAAAAACACACAAAAAAGTAAAAAACAAGAAAGATACGAAACGACGACAAAACGACAGCACAAACACACGAAACAACAACAAAACAACGACGAAACGACCAGAGAAGATCCAACAAACAAGATGGCAAAGGGAGTGACAACAGTGGTGGCAGAAAACAAAAGTTGCCATTCTGTGCCAGTCACTCACGTTGAACGAAGCGAGTGAACGGAGAAGCCGAGGTCGTCTTGTGATCTCGAAAGATTTGGTGGAACACTTTTATCACTATTTCAATTGATTTTATTTTACTTAATCATTTTTTTGTTGGTTATTTATTTTATTTCACCTTTTTCTTTCTTTTTTGTTGGTTATTATCGAGTTATTTATTTCATTTCACCTTTTTCTTTCTCTATTGTTGGTTATTATCGATCACAATAAAGTTGTATTTAGAAAGGGGGATGAGAAAAGGTGGAGGATTGGGGGAAGGAGAAGGAAGGGAGAGAAAAGGGGTGGGGAGGAAAGAGGAAGGGGACAGAATGGTAGAGAGAGAAAGGAAAGAGAGGCGAGGGAAGGGGGAGAAAGAATGGAGAAAGAATGGGAAGGGAAGAGAGAGGAAGGAATAGGGAGGAGAGAGAATGGGAGAGAGAGAAAATGAAGAGTGGTGAAGGAAGGAAATGAGATAGAGGATTGGAGAGGAATAGGGGAAGAGGAGGGATAAAACGTGATGATGGGGAGAAGAGAAAAAGGAGGGAAGAAAGGGGAAGAGGAATAACGAGAGAGAGTGGGATAGGGAGAAGAGAGAATGTGGAGAGAATGGGAGAGAAAGAAAGGAGTGATGAGGGAAGGGAATAAGACAAAGAAATAAAGAAGAGTAGAGAAAGAAGAGAGAGAAAAAACAAAACAAACAAAGGAAAGAAATGACGATTGAGAGAAGAGGAAAAAAAGAGAGAAGAGAAAGAAGCAGAGTACAAAGGGGAAAGAAGGAATACACGAATAAGGAAAGGGAACGAAAAGAGGAAATACGAAAATCGAAAAAAGAAGGGGCGCTGGGAGAGGGAGAGGGGGGGGGGGTGGAGGTCAACAATGCCTTTTCCTTGTTATATTTTTCCTAGCATGTAAATTGCAGAATTCATGCAGGCAGACAATCGCCAGGGAGGTGACGGTAATGCAATAAATAGGAAAAAATAGAGGGGACAAATAAAGAAAAACGTGCAAGGAAATGTAGATTAACATACGAAAATGGGAGAGAGTGAGGGAGAGAGAAAGAAATGGATAGATAGATGAATAAATTTAGATAGATAGATTACTTGATATATAGAGAGGATAGATAAATAGATAGAGAGAAAGAGAGAGAGAAAGAGAGAGAGAGAGAGAGAGAGGGAGAGAGAGAGAGAGAGAGAGAGAGAGAGAGAGAGAGAGAGAGAGAGAGAGAGAGAGAGAGAGAGAGAGAGAGAGAGAGAGAGAGGAGAGAGAAGAGAGAGAGAGAGAGAGAGAGAGAGAGAGAGAGAGAGAGAGAGGTAGATAAATACATTGATATAGATAAACAGATAGATAGATAGAGAGAGAGAGAACGAAAGAAAGGAAGGAAGAAAGAGAAAGAAAGGAAGAACGAAAGAAAGGAAGAAAGAACGGAAGAGAGAACAGGACAAAAAACGAATTCGATAGAAATGCAAAACCGATGCAACACTCCAGTGAGAATTTGCATTTTATTTGGACGGGATAAAATCTTTATAAATTTTATCTATAATTTTCTCAGTTCAGGTTGTAAGGAAAGTTAGGGGGGGGGAGGGGGGGGGGAGGGAAGGGGGGGAGGAGGGGTGAAGACGGGGACAAAACTGTTGTATATTTTTATTTTTTGTAATATTTTTTAAATTCTCATTACTGACGGTATCATTTGCTTGTTTCTATTATTGTTATCTTTTTATCTTTGTTATTACTTTTATGACTGTTATTATTTTTATTGCTGTCATTAAAAGTTATTCATCATTATCGTTTTTATCATGATTATTCTCTTATCGTTACAATTATTATTATCGTTCTCCTCCTCCTCCTGCCTCTCTCATCATCATCATCATCATCATCATCATCATCACCATTATCAATGATATGATTATTATCATCATTAATACTGATATCATTACCATTAATATCATATTACAGTTACTTTTTATCATTATCATTATTATCATTAATATCAGCGATAATGTTGCTATTATCAATGCTATATTTGACATTATTATCATTATCAGTACCATTATCACCATCGCCATTCTTGTAATTATTAATGATTAATGTTGTAATCCTTATAAATTTTATCATTTTCATCATTTTTAACATAAATACCAACCTCTTCATTACTAACACTAACTTATTATCCTTACCATCATAATTCCTACAACTTTCTTTCATACCATCAGTACCACATACCACTCTTGGTATCATAAAAGAATAAATACAATTAATCTTACTTACGAACAATATACAGAAGTCACATTTTATATCATCAAGATATCGAAACCAGATCGCAGCAGGAGTGAGTGGTTAGAACATCCACAAATCTCTACGTTACTTTTCTCAGAATCCGTATCATTCCGTTGCAATAAACATCTCGATATGACTTTGCTACACACTCTCCTCGTAATGGTTATCGCCCCACCACTTTGCAGACTAGCCTATTGCGAATGAACAATGGCTATTGCATTAACGAACAATGTGAATGTCATTGCAAAGCTTTCCCTTTATCAACAGCGCTGTCGTAACTTGTGCCACTTCTCTGTGCCTGCTTGTGTGCCGATGTTATTGTGCAAATATTGCTGAATCACTTCTATTGTATCTCAGCTATTGCAGTGGTCTGTGTGCATCACTGTTATCGCCGCTTTATCACATCAAATCATTTAATTGCTTTGTTATCAGTATCGAACGCTTAATACAAATACAAGCGCGTTCATAACCACAACAACAACCCGGTGCCAAAAGTACAAGCATGTGTGCCATTTTAAATTTCCTCTTCCTTTACATGCACAACTTGTTTTTTTCCCTTTTCTTTTTTCTTTTTTCTTTTTTTTTCCTGGTCGTTATTTAGTTCCCAGCTATTTACAAGGCCCGGCTATTTTCACCGCAACATTTATTTTTTTTCTTTTACGGAATGATGTTTTCTCACGTTACCATTACGGTTCATGTTTCTTTCACTTATTTCTTCCTCGCGAACCACACGGAGTA
>NW_020872892.1:187666-190166 GCF_003789085.1 Penaeus vannamei
TTATTATAATGTAAACTATTATTATCATATAACCTTCATCTACACTTTATGGTGTCATCTTTATTTAGTCTATGAATAAATTAATAATAAAAAGGTTGATAAGTAATAAACGGATAAGAAGATAGAATAGATAGATAGATGGATGGATAAATAGATAGTTAGAAAAGACAGATAGATAGATAGAGAGAGAGAGAAGAGGAGAGAGAGAGAGAGAGAGAGAGAGAGAGAGAGAGAGAGAGAGAGAGAGAGAGAGAGAGAGAGAGAGAGAGAGATAGATAGATAGATAGAGAGATAGAGAGATAGATAGATAGATAGTTTAGAAAGATAGATAGATAGATAGATAGATAGATAGATAGAGAGAGATGAAGATAGATAGATAGATAGACGATACATATAGATAAGTAGATAGACAGATAAATAGATAGATAAATAGATAGATAGACAAAAGACAGACAGAAAGGTGGATAGATAGAAGATAAATAAATAAACGAATACATAAATACACAGAAATCCCTCATAACATGCCCGCCGTCAGACTTTACCGCCTAAGGACCTTTTAGTGATAGACTTGCCTGCTCCAGACCCTGTAATTAGGCTAAAGAGGCGCACAGGTTGTCTCAAAAGCACGCTGATAAAGTTTCAAGATGCCACCGTCGGGAATACATGCGTCGGGTGCACGTCCAAGGCAGGGAGATATTTGACGGCGGTGGGGAAATCTTGGGTGGGGTGGGGTGGGTGGGGTGGGGTGGGGGGTTATCTGGGGGGATATTTTTTGGGGGAAGTTGGTGAAGAGTTGGAAGGACGAGGAGGAGGAGGAGGTGGTGGGGGAGGAGGAGGAAGTGGTGGGGTGGGGGAAAGAGGGGGGGGAGGAGGGATGGGGAAGGAGGGGAGGGGGTGGGGGAGGAGGAGGAGGAAGGAGGTGGGAGGAAGGAGGAGGAGAAGGAGTGGGGGAAGGAGGGAGGAGGAGGAGTAGGGGAAGAGATGTACTGTATAATTATGTGTATCTGATACACAGACAGACATACAGGCAAACAGGCAGATACAAAAGCACACACATATACACCTACAAAACACATACACACATACACACACACACACACAGACACAACACATACAAACAAGCAAAATCATACTAATATAAGCATACACTTTAAAACAAACACAAACAGCCTATTCACAATAACAAAAAGAGAGACAAAGAGGTCAGCAGCAGATAAACACATCTATTGACACTTAGATACGTTGAATAAATAAGATAAGAATAAATAAACAGAGACATGAAAGGCAAATTAAAGACAAATAAATGATCGGAAAATACCGAAAGACCTTAAAAAATAGACGACACTGTAGAAGAATAAGAAAAAAAGAAAAAAAGAAAAGCATATTAAAGACAAACATGGATAGAAAAACCGACAGAAATAGACAGAGACAGAGGAGAAAGACGAGAGAGAGAGAGAGAGAGAGAGAGAGAGAGAGAGAGAGGAGAGAGAGGAGAGAGAGNAATAAGAGAAAAGAAAGCGAAATAAAAGGAGAGGAAAGAAGGTGAAGAAAAAACCGAAACGAAAGCATGAATGAAAGACGAAGAAGAAAAAGAGGAATGAAAGAGGAAACGTAAAAAATAGAATATAAAAAAACGGACAGAAAGAACAGGAAAAAAAGGGGAAACCGTAAACCGAGAGGAAGATGAAGAATAACAAAAATACACAAATAAATAGAGGGAAATAGAGAGAGATGCGAAATAAAGAAAGACGAAAAGGGAATGTGAAAGTTGATGAAAAGAAGTAAACAATAAATAGAGCTAAAAGGGGGAAAGGGGAATACTAGACGAAGGGGAGAAAAAGGGGAACTTAATAAAGGCAAGAAAAGAGGGGGAAAGCGAGGATAAATAAGGAATTGAAAAAGACAGTGAAAACACGTACACGTACATTCGCAACCATACACACACACAAAGACACACACACGCTCTGTCACACAATCCTCTCTCTCTCTCTCTCTCTCTCTCTCTCTCGCTCGGTCTCTCTCTCTCTCTCGTCTCTCTCTCTCTCTCTCTCTCTCTCTCTCTCTCTCTCTCTCTCTCTCTCTCTCTCTCTTCTCTCTCTTCTTTTTCTCTCTCTCTCCTTTCCTCGTTCTCTTTCTCTCTATTTTCTCTCTAAGACCACACACACACACACACACAACACACACACACCCACAACCCACACACATCACACACACACTCAACAAAACATACACTTCACACACGCACCCCCTCCCACCCCACCGCTAGCCAAACACACTGCAACCTCCCACGCCCACGCCACACACGCACAATGCCCCCTACACACACACTACACACACACTATAACACCACACACACCACATACCCACACACACACACACAACCACACAACACACACCCACATCCCTCCCCCCACCCACACACGACGCACCCATCCCCACTCCCACCTCACACGCCCCCCCCCACCACACATTGCACCCTCCACCCAACACAAACAAACAC
>NW_020872892.1:192666-202666 GCF_003789085.1 Penaeus vannamei
CTCGCACACAGCCCACAGCCCCCACGACGCATGGCGCGTGTAGGGTCCGACTCGCTTACACAAGAATCTACCCTGAGATAAAAATCTACCTGATCAAAGGCGGTACCGATTCCCTTCCCAGCATAACAACCGACGCCATGACGGTCGCGTTGAAAGGGGGGTGAGGGGGAGGGGGGTGGGGTGGGGAGTAGAGGGATGGGGGAGGGAGGATGTGGGATGGGATGGGGGGATGGTGGGGGTGTGGGATGGGTGGTGGGGGTTGTGGGATTGATATGGGGGGTTGTGGGATGGGGAGATGTGGGGATGATGGGGGGAAAGCGGGATGGGGATGGGGGATAGAGGATAGGGTAACGGGGGTGTGGATAGGGAATGGGGTTAGGGGGTAAATAGGGGGTGGGGATGGGGGATAAGTGGATGGGTAGTAACGGGGGTGGTAATAGGGGGTGTGGGATGGGGGATAGGGATGGGAGAATAGTGGGGGTTGGGATGTGGTTTGATGGGAGGGAGGAATACAGGGATGGGTGAAGATGAGGATGTATGGGGATGGAAGGAATGGAGTAATGGGGGAGTGGGAAGGGGGATAGTGAGATTGGGATGAGGGATGTGGGATAGAGCGATGGGATGGAGGGATGGAGAAGGAGGGGAGAGGAATATGATGGAATAAGGGAATGGGGGTATGGGGGGGTGTAGGATGGAGGATGGGGTAGGGAGGATGTGATGAAGGGATGTGGGATAGAAAGGATGGAAAAATATAGGGATTAATGGGTGGAGAGATGGGGGTATGAGATGGGGGATAGGATAAAAAGGAAAGGGTAGAGGGATACTAAATGGGGATAGGGAAATGGCGAGGGGGGCGGTAAAAGGTAAAGACAGCAGCATGTGAATAAAAGGACGGGATAGGAGGAGGAGGAAGAATTATGGATGGACAAAGCCATATCAGATAGATAGATAGATAGATAGATAGATAGATAGGAGATATGAACTGATAGATTGACAGATATAAGATTAAACAATAGACAAATATATAGATAGACAGAATAAACAGAAAGACATAGAGAATAAACAGATAGACAAAAATAAAGATAGATAGATAAGACAGACAAATAAATAACAAATCAGATAGACAAAAGAAGACAACCAAATAGACAGACAAAAAGGTAGACAGTTACACAAACAGACAGATAGATAGACAGATAAACAGAAAGATATATAGATAAACAGATAGACAAAAATAAAGATAGATAAGATAGATAAACAGACAAATAGACAAACAAACAGATAGACAAAAAAATAGACAGTTACACAAACAGACAGACAGACAGCGACAGAGGGACACGCCCCCTCTCTCTCCTCACTCCGCCTCCTCCGCCATTACTTGCCTCCGCTGTACTTACTCACGAGACTTACGGCAGCCGGTGACTTACGAGGGGAAACCCGAGTTTAAAGGTCTGCGATAACCCAGATAAACCCTCCCTACCCCCCCTGCTCTCCCCCTCCCTTCCCCTTCCTCTTTCTCCTCCTTTCCCCTTTCCTCCTCCTCCACCCTCCTTTCCCCTCCTCCTTCCCTTTCCCCTCCTCCTCTCCCTTCCCCTCCTCGTCCTCCTCCTCCTTCTCCCTTCCTCCTCCTCCTCCTCCTCCTCCCTTCCCTCCTCCTCCCTCTCCTCCTCCTCCCCCCTCCCCTCCCTTCCTCTCCTCCTCCTCCTCCCTTCCCCTCCCCTCCTCGTCCTCTCCTCCTCCCCTTTCCCCTTCCCCTCCTCCTCCTCCTCCTCCTCCTTCCCCTTCCCCTCCCCTCCTCCTCCCTCCCCTCCCTCCTCCCTTCCTCCCCCTCCCTCCTTCCCTCCTCCTCCTCCCCTTCCCCCTTCCCCTCCTCCTCCTCCCTTAGCTCTTCTCCTCCTCCTCCCTTCTCCTCTCTCCTCCCTTCCCCTCTTCCTTCTCCCTCCCTCCCCTCCTCCTCCTCCTCCCTTCCCCTCCCCTCCTCTCCCCCTCTTACCTGAGATCACCGAGCCATTACCATGAGATCGGGCGGATGGTCGACATCCCGCTTTTTTCCCGAGCTGCCTCCGCCTTACGACTCTTCCCCGCTCCCCCCCTTCCCCTCTCCCCGCCGCGACGTCATCCCGTCCTTGAGAGAGAGGGGGGGGGGAAGATAATGCCATGCGAGTATCGACGCCACATAATATACTATTACTTTATTCATTTTTTTTTTTTTTTTTTTTTTTTTTATTGCGTATTTATTCACGACTTATCAAGGAACGTGATGCACGGCGAGGCTGTTCGATACGAGGAATTGGGGAGGGGGGGGGGGGAGGGGGCGAGGGAGGGGAGGGAGGGGAGGGGAGGGAGAGGAAGGGGGAAGGGAAGAGGGGAAGGGAGGAGAGGGAAGGGGAGGGGAAGGGAAGGAGGGAAGGGGAGTGGTGGGGGAGGGGAGGAGAAGGGAGGGGAGGGGGAGGGGGCCTGGGAGGAAGGTGTTGGAATGATGGAAAAGAATCTAGAATTAGTATTCTTTTCTTAGTATTGCTGCTTATCAGTATAGCCATATCTTTTGCAATCGTGATATAAAACAAGACAATTTGACAATCATAATGTTGATAATAATAATGATAACAATAAAAACAATGATAATGATAATGATAGCTATATACACAACACTACCAATAATTACAATCACAATCATAAAGATCCCCATTACCACTTGGACATATTCATGCTTCCTAAAATATTACCAGCAACACTGACCTTTTCAACATCATTTCCATCAAAACCGATATGACTCTTAATAAGATAATCCTAATCCCTAATCCAAGAAGATAATCCTATCTACCCCGCCTTACCCGATCACATCCCCAACTTTATCCCCACGTTTACCCCTTATAATCTTCCCCAATCCGATCCGATCCTTGTATGACTTTTCCCCAACCTCTCGTTCCCCAACTTCGTCTTATAACCTCACATCCTTCCCCAACTTCGTCTTATAACCTGCACCATCCTTCCCCAACTTCGTCTTATAACCTCACATCCTTCCCCAACTTGGTCACAATCCTTCCCCAACTTTCCCTCACAATCCTTCCCAATTCATAACCTCACATCCTCCCAAACTTCGTCTTATAACCTCACATCCTTCCAACTATAAACCTCACAGCCTTACCCTAACTTCCATACTTTATACATCTTTTAATCCCCATACCTTTAATCTTTTATAATCCTTTCCCAATCCGATTCGATTTTTCTATTGAATTTTCCCCAGACTCCCAAATTTCATACTTTTATACATCTTTTATCCCCAACTTTATAATTTTAACTATCTTCCCACCCGATCCTCTCCTTCTATGATTTTCCCCAATCTCGCTTCAGTCGCCCAATTCGCCTTATATAACCTCAACATCCCTTCCCAACTTGTCTTAATAACCTCATATCTTCCCCATTCGTCCTTAAACCTCACATCCTTTCCCACTTGGTCCTTATAAACTCCACATCCTTTACCCCAACTTCCGTCTTATAATCTAAATCTTCCCAACTTTCGTCTATAATCTTCACATCCTTCCCCAACCTGTCGTCTTATAACCTCACATCCTTCCTAACTTCCATACTTTATACATCTTTATCCCCAACCTTAATCATTATTAATCTTCCCCGACCCCTTTCCCTATGGCTGAAGAATGATAAGCTTCCCAATCACTTTCCCCACCATCTGTTAAACCTCATATTTCCCCTTCCCCGTTTATCGTCTTTCGGAAAACGAATTTCTGTTCTATGACGTTGTTACCTTCATTCTCCGTTCCCCGCACTATGTGGCTTCTAAACATCCTTCCCCACTGTCGTCTTATAATCTCACATCCTTCCCCAACTTTCGTCTTATAATCTCAATCCTTCCCAACTTCGTCTTATACCTTCCCTAACTCCATACTTTATACATCTTTTATTCCCCAACCTTATCATTTATAATCTTCCCAACCCGATTCCTCTCCTTCTATGACTTTCCCAACCTCTCATCCCCAACTTCGTCTTATAACCTCACATCCTTCCCCAACTTTATCCACAAGTTTACCTCTTATAATCTTCCCCAACCCGATCCTCTCCTTCTATGACTTTTCCCCAACCTCTCGTCCCCAACTTCGTCTTATAACCTCACATCCTTCCCCAACTTCCCCAACTTTATTCATCCTTTATCCCCAACTTAAACCCTTATATTCTCCACCAATTCGATCCTCTCACCCTTCCCCTTTTCCCCAACCTCATCCTATAACCTCACACCCTTTTTCTTATCTCACCCCCATCCCCGCTTCTCACTTTCATCCCCATACCGCCCACCCCACCCCATCCCCAACCACAGTCTACTACCTTCCCCATCCACCCATTCCCCAACCACCTCCCTCATCCACCCATCCCCTACCAACCTCCCCCATCTCCCCCATCCACCCCCTCCTACCCCTCACCTCCCATCCATCCCTCCAGACCCCACCCCCCACCCCCTCCCCCACACCTCGAACGGTTCAATAAACGCTCTCGAGACTTGGCAGTCAGTCTATCATGCAACAAAAGAGTTCGAGGTCAGGCACTTCGCAATACCTGGTCCACTTTTGGGTCGCCTTCGAGTGTGACCTTCGGAGTGTGACCTTCCAGGGGCCGTGGTACCGTGGGTCTTTTTTTTAGGGGGTTGGGATGGGGTTTAGGGGTTGGGCGTGGGGTAGGGGATGGTGATGGTGAGGGAGGGAGGGAGAGAAAGAGAGATAAAGATAAGATAGATAGATAGATAAGATGAGGAGGAAGGAGAGATGATGAGAGAGAGAGAGAAAGAGAGAGAGAAGAGGAGGAGAGAGACGAGAGAAGAGAGAGAGAGATGGAGAGAGAGAGAGAGGAGAGAAGAGGAGGAGAGGAGGAGGAGAGAGAGGGGAGAGGAGGAGAGGAAGGCGAGCAAGAGAGAGAGAGAGAGAGAGAGAGAAGAGGAATGAGAGAGAGAGAGGAGAAGAGAGAGGAGAGGAAACAGAAAGAGGGTAGATAGATAGATAGAGAGGAGAGATAGGGCAGGGCAGAGGAGGAGGGAGGGAGGGAAGGGGGACTCGAGAAGGAGAGAGAGAGAGAGAGGAGAGAGAGAGGAGAGAGAGGAGAGAGAGGAGCAGAGAGGAGAGAGAAGGAAGACGGAGGAGAGAGAGGAGAGAGAGAGAGGAAGAGATAGAGATAGAGACGGAGAGAGAACGAGAGGAAGAGAGAAAGAGAGAGAGAGGAGAGAGAGGAGAGAGCAGAGAGAGAGAGATGAGAAAAAGAGAAGAAGAAAGAAAGAAAAAGAAAAGAAAGAAAGAAAGAAAGAAAGAAAGGAAGAGAGACACACACAGGCAAGAAACAGGCAAAGAGAAATAGAGAAATAGAATTCACTATCACCATGAACATAACCCACACATCAGTCATCCCTTGCATCAAATCACAGCATCATATCATTATCTAACAATGGCATGGATAATACTTACAAAACCAGCAAGAATATAGCTAAAACAACAGCAACAAACGACAATAAATCAACAACAAAATAAAACAACAAATAACAACGAAGAACAACAAATATACAAAAACAAAACAACAATGTAAACTAAAAAACAGAAACAATAAAAACTAAAACAACAATAAAACTAAAAGGACAACAACAACAACAACAACAACAACAACAACAACAACAACAACAACAAACAACAATAAAACCACAAACAGCAATAAAACTAAAACAATAACAAACAACAATAAAACTAAACCAACAACAACAAAAGAAAACAATAAAACTAAATCAACAGCCTCATCAACAAACAACAAACAACAACAAACAACAACGCCCTAAAACTTAATCAACAACAAAAGAAAACAATAAAACTAAATCAACAGCCTCATCAACAAACAACAAACACCAAACAACACCAACACCAACGCCCCAAACGCTAACGACCCTTATCATTCCAAGAACAACAATGGCATTACCGATACCAATTCCCTCATCAGCCGTAATTAACGAAAATGACGCGACCAATAACAATAATCATCGTATCGCTCCGCCGGGCCAGCGCAGGTCGCTCCGATAATCGACCGTGGGCGTGCAATATCCCGCCCCCGATGACCCCCTCCTCCCCCCCCCCTCCCCCACCCCCTCCCCTGCCTCTTATTTCACCTCTTTTTTTTCCCTCCCATTTTCTTTAAGGTCTTTCCTTCTGCTTTCTCCTGTTTCATCTTTTTTTTTTTTTTTTTTTTAATCAATTTCTTAACCTCTTTCCTTCCTCCTGTTTCATCTATTTCCCCCATTTCTTAACTTTTTCCTTCTTCCCCTTCCAATTTATTTTCTTGTTTTGCCTTATTTTTTAACTTACTCTTTACTCCCTATTTCACCTATTTTTCCCTCTATTTCTCAACTTCTTTCCTTCGAACTTATTTATTATTTCCAACTTATTTCTCCTGTTTGCACTATTTTTAACCTCTTCCCTTACTCCTCCTATTTCATCTATTTTCTCCGTCCAGTAACTTCTTCCTCAATTTCCTTCCTCCCTCCTATTTCACCTATTTCTCCACATCCATGCCCTATTCCCCTCCTCCCTCCCCCTTATTTCACCTATTTTCCCCATTCTTTAATCTCTTCCCCTCCTCCCTCCTCCCCTTCATATTTCACCTTATTCTCCCAGCCCGTAATCTCTTTCACTATTTCCCCATCCCATCAACTCCTCTTCCCCAACTCCTCCCCAGCCCGTCACCACCTCCCCTTCCCCTCACCCCAACTTCAACCATTTCCCCCCTCCCCCCTCCACCTAGTTTTAACATTCCCCCAACCTACAACTCTTCCCCTCCCCCTATATCCCCCATAATCCCTACCCATTCAACCCCCTCCCCATTCCCCCTAATCCTAACCCTCCTCCCCCATCCCTCTCCCAACCCCCGCCCAACAAAACCCCTCTCCCGTACCCCCATACCCATTCCCCTATCCCAAGTACCCCCCCTCATCCCCCCTCCCCCGTCTGCATGCACGGACAATTAACGAATTCCGTTATCAAGCATACGTACCTACGGGGGGAGGGGGAGGGGCAGAGGGGGTGCGAGGGAGAGGGGGGTGGAGTGGAAATGAAGGGGGGGGTGGAGGGGTCGTTATCTGACATATATGTATTATTTTAACAAATATGTGGAGAATGTTTTTTCGTTTAGCAAGTTTGCCGAGTTTAGAATGTTCTTTTTGTTTGTTTGTGTACGTGTATGTGTGCGTGTGAGGTGTGTGTTGTGTTGTGTGTGTGTGTGTGTGTGTGTGTGTGTGTGTGTGTGTGTGTGTGTGTGTGTGTTGTGTGTGTGTGTGTGCGTGTGCGTGTGCGTGTGTGTGTGTGCGTGTGTGTGGTGGTGTGTGTGGTGTGTGTGTGTGTGTGTGTGTGTGTGTGTGTGTGTGTGTGTGTGTGTGTGTGTGCGGCGCGGCGCGTCTGTGTGTTGTTGGGGGGGAGGGGGAGGGAGTCGAATACATATCAAAATAACTAGGTCTAGAACGAACAAACGGAAGAGCCACGGAAGATACCAGAGATAAAAGAATAAACAAAGATACAAAGATAGACAGCAGGAAGGAAAAAAAAGCGGGTGCGCGAAATACATTCCCGACGCAATTAGCAATACTTTGACATTAAAGCTAGAAAAAAATGCGGGGATAACGAGGGGGGGGAGGGGTAAGGAGGAGGGAGGAGGGGTGAGAGGAGAGAGAGGGGAGAGGTAAGGAGGGAGGGAGGGAGGAACAGGGGGGGAGGAGGGAAAGAGGAGACAAGGGGGGGAGGGGCAAGGGGAGGTAAGGAGGGGTGGAGGGAGAGAGGAAGGGAGAGAAGCAGAGAAAATTAAAAGGGAAGATTAGGAGAAGAGAGGGAGGAGATGAAAGGGTAAAGGCGAGAGCGGAGACCGAGAGGAGGAAGAGGGAAGGAGGGGAGAAAGGGGAAGGGGAGAGAATGAGAAGGAGGTAGAAAAACGATGAGAGAAAGGGGAAGCGAATAGAGGAGGGAAGAAAGAGAAGGAGAAAAAACGAAAAAAGGAGAAGAAAAAATATAAGAAATCATGAAGCTATTTCTGAAGAAATAAAGTTAATAATGCTCTCCCCACTTTCTCTTCCTCCTTGCTTCCTTCCCATTCTCTCCTACTCTCCTTTCCCTCTCTTCCCCCCTCGCCTTCTCCTTCCCCTCATCCATCTCTCCCTCCCTCCTCCTCCTCGCTTCTTCCCTCCCTCCTCCCTCTCCCTCCCTTTCCCCCTCTCCCTTTCTCCCTTCTTCCCCCGCCTCTCCCCCCTCATCCCTCTCTCCCCTCTCCTCCTCGCTTCTCCCCCTCTCCTCCCCCTCCTCCTCATCGCTTCTCCCCCCTCCTCCCCTCATCCCTCTCTCCCTCTCTCTACCATTCCAACCCTCTCACCTTCCCTCGGCACCCTCAATTCCCTCCCCTCGCCAATTCCCCTTCACACCCGACACTAACTATTTTGCAAGTCACCATGATTGCAATATTGCACAAGGTGTCTGTGCAACGCGAGAAGGCGGCGCGTCCATAGAGCGGCGTGCGTGACTGCAATAATAACAGAATAGGGGAATCTCTCGCCACGAGTGTCGCCCCGATCCCGATATTAAGCCAAGGGGTTAAAGGGTGACCATTCTACCCGTCCGCTCGCTCGACTCGCCGCGTCAATTCTTATTTGTCGACGCGTCTATCGCTGTCTGTTCTGTCCGGTGAGTGTGAGAGTGTGTGAGTGGTGGTGTGTGTGTGTGTGTGTGTGTGTGTGTGTGTGTGTGTGTGTGTGTGTGTGTGTGTGTGTGTGTGTGTGTGTGTGTGTGTGTGTGTGTGTGTCCACGTATCTTTTATATTTTTCGCTTCTATTTTATCCATTCCACGCATTTATTTGCATCTGTTCTATGCATTTATTGTATCTATTCTGTCTATTCTACGCATTTATTTTCATCTATTCTACGCATGTATTCTGTCTATTTAACACATCTACTTCATTTGATCTACGCTGTATCCTATCTATTCAAAAATACCTATTATATCTATCCCACGCATCTATTCTCTCTGTCCTATCTCTCCTACGCATCTATCCATTATTCTACCCCCAAAAAATGATAGAAACGATTCCATATAAATACAATCTATCCTTTTTTAACTAATGTTATGGCAAACACTACAGATATTATTCTTTCATTTTTTTTTCTCTCTCTCGATTCTATGGCAGAGAAAAGTTATCGCATGTATTATTGCTGGTCGTTATTGATATTAGGGAAGGGAGTGGAAAGAGAAAGTTGTATTGTATATCGATTCGATATTACGGCGGACATTGGTGAGAAAATATTATCCGTATTATTGTTTTTCAGTCAATATTACGGCAGATACTGGACAGATACCGACATTATGAGGGACACGGGAGGGAGAAAATTGTTTTGTATTATTGTTTGTGTCGGTTTGTGTTTCACCAATACCATAAAAGGGAAGAGGAAAGTGTCTGTACTGTTGTCTATTTGTTTATTGTTCACCTGNTGCGTGTGTGTGTGTGTGTGTGTGTGTGTGTGTGCGTGTGCGTGTGCGTGTGCGTGTGCGTGTGCGTGTGCGTGTGCGTGTGCGTGTGTGTTGTCCACGTATCTCATATTTTTCGCTTCTATTTCATCCATTCCACGCATTTATTTGCATCTGTTCTATGCATTTATTGTATCTATTCTGTCTACTCTACGCATTTATTTTCATCTATTCTACGTATGTATTCTGTCTATTTAACACATCTACTTCATTTGATCTACGCTGTATCCTATCTATTCAAACATACCTATTATATCTATCCCACGCATCTATTCTCTCTGTCCTATCTCTCCTACGCATCTATCTATTATTCTACCCCCCAAAAATGATAGAAACTATTCTATATAAATACAATCTATCCTTTTTTAACTAATGTTATGGCAAACACTAAAGATATTATTGTCATTTTTTCTCTCTCTCTCGATTCTATGGCAGAGAAAAGTTATCGCATGTATTATTGCTG
>NW_020872892.1:212666-215166 GCF_003789085.1 Penaeus vannamei
TACCGTGTGTATTTCATTCCAACTATTGTTGCGTATGTGTGCTCACGCTGCGTGCTGTTCGTTCTTGCCCGTTGTGTGTGTGCAACCTGTGCCCTCCTCCCGTGTGTGCTCTTTCGTTATTATGTGTATGCATTCGGTGGCCGTTTCATTCACTTCCTCGTTCTTCTGTGCGCGTGTGTCCCTCTCTCCTTCCTCTCTTTCCTCCTATCACTTTCCTCCCCGCTTATCCTCCCACCCTCCCCGCCTCCTTCCCCCCCCCCCCCCTCGCGGATGAGGCGGGAGGCAGAGGCGTCTCCCTATGTCCATGTGTACCAGACGTACCCTCCAGTTAGCCCAGTCCCGATGACAACACACGATCACCGTTAGCCAGTCGTCACCCGTGGAGAATTTCTTTTCATCTTTCCATATTTTCCTGATGTAACAATATCGGGTAACTGGCATGCATCGTTTTATTAAATCTCCACGAGAAAAAAAAATGGTATTCGAGAAAAGCAAGAAATACCAGGAGAGAGGAAGGGAAAAAAAAGGTAAAAGATTCCTCTGTCTTGAAATCAGCCGGGCCCGTCCGGATGTAGGGGCAACAAACCTAAATGAAATCGTCGGCATAGTTGTGCAGACGTCCGTGTGATCGCTGGCCGAGGAGAAAAATTTACATATCCTTTGATACTTTGGTCTTCCCCAAATTGCCCGTAAAAAAAGACAAGCGTTATATAAGGGCTGAAAATGGCGACGTCACCTCATAAACGGTCTGAATGCGATTGATCCGCGCGCCTAAATTTGTTTAGAAGAGGCCATTTTACACTCGTAGTCCTCCTGCATGTTTTTCTCGCTTGATAGATGATGAGGTTAAGTGTCGGGCGGAGGTGTGGGTTTCTGTAATATGCACATCTATACTTCACTTATTTCTTGTAGTAAACTATATTTTTTTACTTTGGTCCTCGCAAACTTCCAATTCCTTCCTCGTTTTCTCTTTTTTTCCCTTTTCGCTCTCTCCTTCGTCTTCGTAATTTCCCCTCTCGTTACGACCCATGTTTTTAAGCTTGTTCTCCTCAATCAATGTTCCTTCCCTAATCCCCTTTTCTCCCATTCCTCTTCCCCTCTTTGTTTCCTTTTCAATGGCATTCTTCTCCATATCTCATTTTTCGCATTTCCTCACTTCCCTTTTTCTCCCCCTTTTCCAATATTCCGACCTTCCCCACTCAACCCCCTTTTCCTATTCCTCTTGCACCTCTCCTTTCCTATTCCCTCCTTTGATACTTCCTATTTTCCCCTTTCTTTCTTCATTTCTGGCATTCCTATTTTCCCTCTCTCGCCCCTTCGTACCTCCTTTTTCCTCTCCCTTTTTCTCCTCCCTTCCCCTCTTTCTCTTTCTCATTCTTCTTTTCCTCCTTTCCTCCCTTTTCTTTCCCTCTCCCTTTCCCCTTTTCTCCTCCATATCTTTTCTCTTTTCCCACTCCTTTCCATCCATTTCTAAGCACCCTTCCCCCCTCCCCTACCCCTCCCCTCCCGCCCCGACATGGCTGGACGAACACCGATGAACATTTGATACGGTGTAGGTCGTATGGCAGACGTTAGCTCCCCTTTTTCCCGGGCTGCCAGCGTTGGCCCGTTTTCCCTTGTGCCTAAAGTCCTTCCTCGTTCCACGCCGCGCTAATATTGCTCGCCGACTTTCGTTCCTTTTGCCCCTGCCTGTCTGCTGTTCCTTATTTTGCTGTCAGCTGGGGTTGATAGGGTGATGGAAGGCGTGTTCCTTATTTACGGGTGGCGTCTTGGGGCCTCCAGATGCTCACCTTCTCCCTGTCGCTGCTGGCATTCCTTGAAGGGGCTGGGAGCTTGCCTACTGTTTTTTTTTTTTTTTTTTTTTTTTTTTTTGTTCTCTCTCTTTATTCTATTGTTTCTAATTTGTTATTTTCCCACGAGTGTTAACTCTGATAATTTTCTTTCATCTGTCATCTGTAATGGCATTTCTATTTTCTAGTCTATTGTTATTCTTATGTTTTTTAAGTTGTGTCCTTTGTTGTGCTGACAATGACATTATCCTCATTAACAACATACGTCTGGTTTATAGATTTCTTTCACGTGTTTATATGATTTATCATTACCTTACTAGCATCGTACATGAGTAGGCATATTTACCGAGAGTAATCTTAGTTAATGATCGGACAGTAGTCAATCATTGTCCCACTTCGCCATAATGGCGCCAACGAAGAGCGGGTTCGAATCGCTGTTGACAATATTTATAGCGAATTAATTCTTCGTTTGTTTGTCTATTGGAACTCTCGTTAATTCGATTACTCGTTCCCATTTAGTGCCTGTGTTAGTAGCCACTGTTATTAGCGTTTTAATTGCATTAACGTTTTATCCAGAGAATGTACGTGATGGCAACTGTAATTAGTCACGTGGTTTTGTTTTATTTCGGGAAATCAAAAGCTGTTGCACAATGGCTGGCGCTGCAATTCATGGCGGTTGCATTTGATGGAGAATTTGCCGCTTGACTTAG
>NW_020872892.1:223933-226433 GCF_003789085.1 Penaeus vannamei
ATTATTATTATCATTATCATCACTCTTGTCATTATTTTTTGCATTCTCATCATTTTCATCATTATCATTATCATCATTATTTTTATCATTATCATAATTATTTTTTATCATTCTCACTATTTTTATCATCATCATCATTTTTAGCATTAGTTGTATCGTTGCTATAGTCATGATCATTATTTCTATTACCATTATCACTGATCTTCCATTTTTCTTTTTTATCTTCCTATTTTATTTTCATCTTCCTATTTCATTATTTTTACTTTTCTCTTTCTTTTCCTTTGCCCCTTTTCCGTCCTTTCCTCTTCGCCTTTGTCTTCTTCCTCTCTGTGTCCCGCCCCCTACCCCCACCCTGCCCACCCCACAATCACACATATCACACGGTGGCCACAATAGGCCTAAATGTAAAAGAAAAAAATTATATATAATAAAAAGAATTTCGTGACCACAGCCAACCCGCCCCTCCCCCCACCCCGCTTTCATTCCTTCTCCTACTCGTCCTTCTCCTCCTCCTATTCCTCATCCTCCTTCTCTTTATCCGATTTCCCCCTCCTCTTCCTCCTCCTACTCCTATTCCTCCTCATCCTCTTCATCCTCTACCTCCTCTTCTTCCTCCTCCTCATCCTCTTTTTCCTCCACCTCCTCTTCCTTCTCCTCTTCCCCCTCCTCCTCTTCCTCCTCCTTTCCCTCCTTCTCTTTATCCGATTTTCCCCTCCTATTCCTCCTCTTCTTTCTCCACCTCCTCTTCCTCCTCCTCTTCTTCCTCCTCTCCTCCTCCTCCTCTCACCTCCTGTTCCTCCTCTCCTCCTCCTCCTCCTCCTCCTCCTCCTCCTCCTCCTCTTTTTCCTCCCCCTCCTCTCCTCCCCCTCCCCTTCACAAAGGAAAGCTGCCCCTTAATTAAGCCATATTGTGGAGCCTCGGCGACGACTGCGAGAGGGTCTGTCTTGTGGCGGCGACTGCTGAGAGGAGGAGGAGGAGGAGGAGGAGGAGGAGGAGGAGGCGGAGAGAGAGGAGGAGGAGGAGGAGGAGGAAGGGTGCAGGAGGAGGGGTGGAGGAGGAGGAGGAGGGAGGGAGTGAGGAGGAGAGGAGGAGGAGGAGGAGGGGAGTGGAGGAGGAGGAGGAGGAGGAGGAGGAGGAGGAGTGAGGAGAGGAGGAGGAGTGGAGGAGGAGGAGGAAGGGGTGGAGGAGAAGGAGGAGGAGGGGGTGAGGAGGAGAGAGGAGGAAGGGAGGAGGAGGAGAGGAGGGAGGAGGAGGAGGAGGAGGAGTGGAGGAGGAGGAGGAGGGAGTGGAGGAGAGGAGGAGGGAGGGAGGAGGAGGAGGAGGAGGAGGAGGGAGGAGGAGGAGGAGGGAGGAGGAGGAGGAGGAGGGGGGGCGGTGGAGGAGGAGGAGAGTGGTTGGAGGAGGAAGGGGTGGAGGAGGAGGGGGGGAGGAGGAGGAGGAGGAGGAGGAGGGCTGGAGGAGGAGGAGGTGGAGTAGGAGGGCGTGGAGGAGGAGGGGTGAAGGAGGAGAGGGTGGAGGACGAGGGCATAGAGGATGAGGGTGTGAAGGAGGAAGGCGTGGAGGAGGAGGAGGAGGAAGAGATGGAAGAGTAGTAGAAGGAAGAAGAGGAGGTGAGAAAGAGGAAAAAGAGGAGGAGGAAGAGATGGAAGAGTAGGAGGAGGAAGCCGAAGAAGGGGAGAGAAAGGGGAAGGAGGAGGAGGAAGAGAGGCAGAAAGAGGAGGGAATGGAAGAGTTTGAGTAGGAAGAATAGGAGAAAGAGAAGGAAGAGGAGGACGAGGACGAGGAAGAGGAGAAGTAGGAGGAAGAAGAAGAGGAGGATGAGAAGGAGAAGGAAGAGGAGGGGATGAGGAGAAAAATGAAGGGGGAGGAGAAGAAAGAAGAGGAGGAGGGGGAGAAGGAGGAGAGGAGGAGAAGAGAAAGAACCGAGGAGGAGGAGGAAGAGATGGAAGAGCACGAGGAGGAGAGAGAAGAGGAGGAGGAGGAGGAAGAAGGATGGAAGAGTAAGAGGAGGAAGAAAAGGAAGAGGGGGAGAAAAGGAGGAGGAGTAGAAGAAAGAGGAGGAGGAAAAGGAGGAGAAAGAAGAAGTTAAAGAGGAGAAGAAAGAAGAAGAGAAGGAGCAAAAGGAGGAGGAGCAGGACAAATGGACAAAGATCAAGAGGAGTGGCGAAGAAAAAGCGAGAAACAGCTAATCAAAATTCAAATACAGAATGAGAATAGAAGGAAATGAGGAAGAGAGAGAGAGAGAGGCAGGTTATGTGTTAAAGCAGATGTCAACAACCCAGCTGATATTGTAAACGTATCCTCGATGCAGTGTGCATATACTAATAAAGGTTGAAAAGAGAGACAGAAAGAGACGAAGAGAGAGTTACCAAATTCTCTTTACTTTCCTTATTTTGCAATTTGCAAAGAGGTAATGGTGCACATTAGAGGTTATATTGGTCTGTGATGTGAAAAACGAATCAACCATGTTGCTATGTTGGATCAGACAGAGTAAAAGTAA
>NW_020872892.1:240528-243028 GCF_003789085.1 Penaeus vannamei
CTCTTCTCTCCGTCTCCCCTCTCTCTCTCTCCGGCTCTCTCTCTTGCTCTCTCTCCTCGCTCTCTCTTTCTCCGCTCTCTCTCTCTCGCCCTCTCTTGCTCCGCTCTGCTCTCTCTCGCTTCGTCTCTCCTCTCTCTCTCTCTCCTTCTCTTCTCTGCTCTCTCTCTCTCTCTCTCTCTCTCTCTCTCTTCTCTTCTCTCTTCTCTCTCTCCTCTATAATATATATATATATATATATATATATTATATATATATATATATATATGTATAATATATAATATATTTATATATATATATACTAATGTATATATATATATATATATATATATATATATATCTTGGCTGATTCTTTTGTTTTACTCTCTCTTCTTTATTACCCTTAGCTACATCTATCTTCCTTTCTTTTTTCCTCTTTTCTGCTTCGTCATCTCTCCTCTGCGTCTTTCTACTTTTAATCACTTCCCTGCAGTCACCGCCAATGTCATGCTTCTCTTTTGCCTCTCTTACTTTCTTTGTCTCCCTTTTATTCCCTTATTCTTTTCTCCTTTCCACTCCTCGTTCTAAAGCTCTTCTTCGACCTCTCTTTTATTTCCTAGTCCTTTTCCTTCTTTTCCATATTTCCTCTTGTTCTTATCATGTTCCTTCCCTTCTGCGTCTCTCCTTCTATTTTAATTCGTCTACCTCTGCCTCCTTCCTTTCTTCCTGATCTCCCATCCCCATCCCGCAATCTTCCTCCCCCTTCTCCTCCTTCTTCTTCTACTTTCTGTCTCCCGGTCGGTGATATCAGGACCCCCCCCCCCCCCACTCCCCCTGGACTGCCTTCAGAACGACCGGTCACGTCATAGACCTGCACAATGACATCTAAACAAACTTTCCAGGGCATCGCAGACTAAAATTAGCGGAATCTGGCAGAGAAACGATCCGGGTCTGGCTGCGCCTACGGTCCCCGGACGGTGTGCCTAAGCCGGGGCTAAAAGGGCGATAATCCTGCACTACAATCCAGTCCAGCGTCAGATAATGCTTGCGGAACCCCGGCTTTGCCCTCCTGTCTCTTCCTCATTCACGTTCCTGTCTCCCTCCACTCCCACACTCTTTCCTCCCCTCCCTCCCTGTCTCCCTCAATTCCTTACCCCTCTCTCCTTCCCCCTTTCCCTTCTCCCTCCCTCCCTCCCCCTCCCCCTTCTCCTTCATCCCCCCCTCATTCCTTCTTCTATCCAACCTCCTCTCTTCCTTCCAGTCCTTCCTCCCAACCTTCACGTTTTAACCCTCTCCCTCCCTCCCTCCTTCACTCCCTTTCTGCCTCTGAGTCTCCGTCCCAACTTGCATATGCCCTTTTTTTTCTCCCTCCTTTCACCTCCTCATCTTTTCCCCGTCCTCTACCCGCTCTCCCTCCTTCCTCTTCCTCTTCCTTCCCCCCTCCCTCATCTTTTCCCTTCTTCCTCTCCCTCCTCCTTCCACCTCTCCCTCTTCCTATATTTCTTCCTCCCCTCCTTCCCTCCTCTTTTTCCTCTTCCTCCCCCTCCCCCAAGAGTCCCGCCCCAGCTGTATCTGCCTTTAAAATCATTGCCTTGAGTTTGGCCATGAATACTAAGCGGGGATTAAGGCGGGCACGGCACCTCCGAGGCTGATCTCCTTGAGTTATCTGGCGTCAAGGCGGCAGCTTTTAATGAAGTTTTTGGCCGAGAAATAGGAGGGGGAGGGGGGAGGGAGGGGTGAGAAGGGACGAGAGGAATGGGGAAAGCTAGGGGAGGGGATGGGAGGAGAGGAAATGGGGAGGAGTAGGGGGAAGGGGAGGGGTAGGAGGAAGGGAGGGGAGGAGAGAAGAGCAATGGAGGGTGTACGGGAGGAGGGAACAGAAGGTGTGGGGATGGAGAGGAAAGGATATGGGAGTAGGGGTTAAAGTGAAGGATAGCGAGAGGGGTGGCTGGGGTGGAGAAGGGAGAGAAGGTGACGTGTGGTGGGGGGGGGGGGATTAAAGGAGGGGAAGCAAATGTGGAATTGGAACTGTGGAGAGCAGGTAAAGGTGGAGTTGGTGGGGAGGGATTGGGAGGAGGAGGAAATGGAGATAAAGAAGAGGAAGAGGAGGGGGAAGGGAAGAAGGCGAACAAGATAAAGAGAAAGGAAAGAAGGAGAAAGTTGTGAAGAAAGAGAAAAGTGGAGAGTAAGAGGTAAAGGAGAAAGAAGGCCAGACGAAAGAAGAAGGGAATCATAATTAGGAGAGAGGGAGAGATACCGGGAAGATGAAAAGAGAAGAAGGAAGAGGGGAAAAGGGAGGAGAGGAGGGAGTGGTGAAAGGGAAGGAGAATAGCGAATTGGGAATTAGGAAGAGGAATAAGAAGAACCTAGCGAAAAAAAGTGAAAGTTTATTAAGGAATTGGAAAGGGCGAATGACAGAAAAGGAAATAAAAAGGAAGGAAGAGTTACCCAAGAGAAGGAGGCAAAACAAAGAGAAGAGACAGCGAGAGTAGGAGGAACGGCCGAAGTAGAAGCAGAACTAAGA
>NW_020872892.1:248028-250528 GCF_003789085.1 Penaeus vannamei
TATTACTTGTGTTCTTTTTTTTAAATAAAAATGATGAACGCGAATAAAGAACGGGTGTTAGTGAAACACTACAGTTATACTGTTTCGCTTATAATTATGAAAGACAGATAAACCGATTTCGAAATAAAATATAAACGAAATAAAGTATAAACGCATGTACAAAAGCAAGCTTATTCACCTACATAACAGATGTTTCAAAGCAACATCATACAATCTCGTTCCTCATGAAGATATTACTGCACAAAACATCTAATCAAGATTATTGTGTGTACAACATGAATCCGAAAAGACAACAAAATGATGTAAACGTACTTAAACGTACTTAAAGGTCTTATAGTATCTTGGCGCGATAAAAGTCCACTCACAGCTCTGCCCAACACGGCGAGCGCGTAGCCCAACTTGTCCAAATCATCTGAGCTCGACGAACCAAAACATGTCATTCTGTATCCCAGAGCTTTAATAACTCTTTCACTCTGGTCAAAGAGGATGAAGCTTTCCCATTTGGCGTAATCCCAAAATATGTTTAGAACTAACTATCTACTCCACACACGACAAGTAAGACACTTTCAATGACATAATGACATATTTTATACAATGTGGCAAAACATACCTTACCAAAATATAGAATATTTATCTAATCAAAGGCGCCGAAAAGGCGCATGCATCCAGCGTTATTTCCAATATCTTAAACTAGGCGCGTTTCCCATTTCCCATCATGCCCTTGCTCAGGGAGCAGAGCATCAACAGGCGACCACAAATACCAATGTCACGATAATGAGAGAAATAATGAAAATGAAAATAAAGAATAACGACGTACAAATAATATAAATCACATAAAAAGATAATGGCATAAAAAGGGGTCTGGACACACCGCAAAGGTTTTGTGACCACGGGAAAGGCTCACAGAGACATGAATATGATAAACGGAATCAAATAAAGCATTGAATTACACTGTCAGTGTACTGACAGCCGATAGTCATTTGAGTGTGTGCTGTATATTATGGACTACACAAGCTTACAGACAACGAAATAAGGCGACGACAATGTCGGAAGGTGACAGACTATTGCAAGTCAAGTTTAACATGGTTTACAGAGTTTATTCATCACGAAGATTTGCGTAGGTACTTGAGTATGCAGTGAAACGAGGAAAAGCAAGAAGAACTCGTAAATATTTTTTTGCCCAGCCCGAGATGTGCCAGAGGGAGACGTGCATCGGATTTCCTAAGAACTGAAAAGAAGAATACCCAAGAAGGCACTAAACGCGTGAATTGCCAAGAGTCCTCAGGAAATACATCCTCAGTGGCGGAGAGAAAGGAAGCTTTTTCTTCTTTTTTATTCCATTTCGGCATTCAAAATGAGGAAGAATGAGAAGAAAGAGAGTGAAGATCTGTTGGGCCTATCCGGTCGAGAGAGGGGAGGTGGGGGCGGGGGGGACGAAGGGGTCCGGGGGGTCAGGAGAGGGCTGTACAATGCGTCGGATTCTCGGGGCGAACGCTGGCTTTGTTTCCGCTCCGCTGAACACGAGAAACGCATTAACCACTCATTAGCTTTCGGCTGCCACCGCCTCTGACACCATCATCGCATGCTGACACCATGGCTTCTATCAACAGTATGCTTATGGCAGTGTCTTTACGCCCGAGCCACGGGATCCTCGCAGCTAAACACTGACTTTATCACCAACTTTACGACTGCCCACAACCAACAACCAAGTGACTATAACCTTCCCCAAAACACCACCTCACCTGCAGTACACCCCCCCCCTTCCTTCCCCATGGTTCACCCCCTTTGCTCCTGGACTCCCCCCCCCCCTACCTTCCTCTAGCACACAGAGCCACATCCTGGATTGTTTTTGAAATCCTTTTCAGGCGGAGACAAAACGACTTCTCATTCAGCATTTGTCAGAAATTCCATTAGGTTGACGGATGCCCTTCACTTGACCCTCATCCCCCTCTCCCCCTTCTCTTCCCCATCCTCCTCTCCTTATCTGCGCCCTCTTTCTCTCCTCCTCTTCCTCTTCCCTCTTCAGCCCCCCCCCCCCTCCGCCCTCTTTCGCTCATCTCCTTCCTTCTTTTCTTCCTTCCACTCTCTTTCCTTTCACCCTCTCTCGCTCTCATTGGCTCGTGTTCCTACCTTAACCCCTCCTTCCCTTCTCCTTCTCTCCATCCTCTCCTCATACTATCTTCCTCCATCTTCTCTTTCTCCTTCCGTTTCTCCATTTTCTATCTCATATCTACCTTCTCTCCCTTCTCCCTTTTTCTTATATCCCTCTCCCTCTCTCTCATTTCTTTCTCCCTTTCCTTTCTTTCTCCCTCCCACCTTCTCTCCTTTTCTTTCAGCCTGTCTCCCTTCCTCTTATTTTCATCTACGTCGCTTCCTCTTTTTTCATCACTCCCTCCTCTCCTCTCCCCGCTCTTTTCCTTCTCCCTCCCACTCCCTTGGTTGTCTCTCCCTCTTCCTTTCTCTTCCCCTCCTTCCCTTTTCCCTTATTTCCTCCTATCTT
>NW_020872893.1:20000-22500 GCF_003789085.1 Penaeus vannamei
TTTTCTTTCATCTGTCAGTTAATTTCTCTCTCTCTCTCTCTCTCTCGCTCTGCTCTCTCTCTCTCTCTCTCTCTCTCTCTCTCTCTCTCTCTTCTTCTCTCTCCTCTCTCTCTCTCTCTATATATATATATATATATATATATATAATATAATATATATTTATATGTGTGTGTGTGTGTTGTGTGTGTGTGTGTGTGTGTGTGTGTGTGTGTGTGTGTGTGTGTGTGTTGTGTGTGTTTGTGTGTGTGTGTACCTATCTATCTTTCTATCTATCTGTGTCTCTGCTCTCTCTCTCTCTCCTCCCCTCTCCTCCCTCCCTCCCTCCTCCCTCCCTCCCTCTCTCTCTCTCTCTCTCTCTCTCTCTCTCTCTCTCTCTCTCTCTCTCTCTCTCTCTCTCTCTCTCTCTCTCTCTCTCTCTCTCCTCTCTCCTCCCTCCCTCCTTCTCTCACTTTCTACTTTCTCTCTATCTCTCTTTCTCTCAATATATGTTTATGCATTTTCCTCTCTTTCTGGTTTCATCATTTGCATATATGCTTAATGTATTTATTCTTACTGATAAGGCGGCGACTAGCCTGTATTGTCTTATCTCCGGTATGTTTTTTCTCTCTCTCTTTATCTCGAAACTTCGCAAATGGATTTATGTGGAGAAAAGTAAAATTCCATTCACTTAACTTTCTGCATGTTTTTACCTTCCTTTAACCCTCTTTTCCCCCATTATCTGTTAATCTCCTTTTTTTATTATCTCTCGTGTTTCTTGAATAGAGAAGGTGAGATTCAAGGTTGGAACAAAGAAACGAGTGTGAGAGAGAGAGAGAGCGGGGGGGCAGGGAGGAGAAGGGTAGGAGGGGAGGGGAGAGAGAGAGAGAGATGAGAGAGAGGAGAGAGAGAGAGAGAGAGAGAGAGAGAGAGAGAGAGAGAGGGAGAGAGAGAGAGAGAGAGAGAGAGAGAGAGAGAGAGAGAGAGAGAGAGAGAGAGAGAGAGAGAGAGAGAGACAGAGACAGAGACAGAGACAGAGATTGCAGGGAGATAGAGAGAGGGATGGCAGGGAGAGAGAGAGAGAAAGAGAGTAAGTTGGTGACTTAGTGAGTATGTTAGAGACAGAGATAGATAGACAGAGAGAGGGCAAGAGAACCGGAGGTAGAGGAAGAGACAGAGATAGAGAGCGAGAGAAAAGAGAGAGAGAGAGAGGGAGAGCAGAGACATAGAGACAGAGACAGTAACAGAGAGAGAGAGAGAGAGAGAGAGAGCAGAGACAGATCCAGTAACAGAGAGAGAGAGAGAGAGCAGAGACAGAGCCAGTAACAGAGAGAGAGAGAGAGCAGAGACAGAGCCAGTAACAGAGAGAGAGAGAGAGAGCAGAGACAGAGCCAGTAACAGAGAGAGAGAGCAGGGACAGAGCAAGTAACAGAGAGAGAGAAAGAGAGAACAGAGACAAAGCCAGTAACGAGAGAAAGAGAGAGGTAAACAAACCCAGAAATAAATAAAATGAAATTCTCATATTCACCCCCATTGCACTTCACTTGTAAAACAAAGCTACACGCGGTTACGCCTCTGTCGCGTCTTAAAACTCCCACCTTGTCCGTTTTTCTATTGTGTTCTGTGTCGAGGGGGAGGGGAGAGGAAGAGGAGAGAGATGAGGAGAGAGAAGGGAGGAGGCGAGAAGAACGGGAGGGGCGGAGGAGGGGAGGAAGCGAAAATGAAGAGGAGAGGGGATGAAGGAGAGGTTGAAGGAAGAAGGAGAGGAGAAAGGAAGGGAGAAGAAAGAGAGAAGGCGGGGGAGGAGAGAGAGACAAGAGTATATGGAAGGCGAAGGAGCAGGAGGAAAGAGGGAAGGAGAGGTGAAAGGCGAAGAATAGGAGAGGAGATGGAGGGGCAAATAACGAAAGAGGAAAGGGTAGGAACGGGAGACAAGGCAAGGAGAGATACCAGAAATGAGAGAGAAAAGAAGGAAGAAGGAAAGAAGAACAGAGAAGAGAAGGAAAAAGGGAAAGAAGAACAGAGAAGAGAATCAGAAGAGAGGTCAGGGAGGAGAAGGACGAAGCGAATGAGGAGAGGAACGCGAGAGAGGAGGAGAAAAGTATGTTGAGTTGATCCAACAGCATTGTCTTCTGTCTTACACCCGCACACACACAGCGAGAGGAAGAAATCAATTTTGACACCTCTCAAGTGGAGATGTAACTGCGCAAAGATACTCATCTATACCGAGGGAAGAAAAACTAATAGGGTGTGAGAGATCGGATAAGTGAAGTGACAGGTAGACAGACGGAGAAACAGGCAGGTGGACAAATTGATTGCCGGAGAAGCGGGTAAATGAAGGAATGAGTGGATGGAAAGGCAGGTCGACAAGGCTGGAGGTAGAGATTTTTTTGTTCTTTATTGAAGGAGCTAAGGGGATGGGTTTGCTTTTGAGATCTGTATGTATCGGTCATGTGTATTGTCATTTACATATGAGTATATCAAGATTTTATCGTTATAATAAGAATATTAAGAAGATCTTCTA
>NW_020872893.1:45000-52500 GCF_003789085.1 Penaeus vannamei
AGAGGAAGAAGAGGAGACGGAGAGAGAGAGAGAGAGAGAGAGAGGTAAATAGATAGATAGATAGACAGATAGAGAGAGATAGAGAGAGAGAGACAGAGAGACAGAGAGAGGAGAGAAAGAGAAAGAGAAATAAAAAAAAACAACAACAGCAGCAGATAAATAGCCAACCAGAGACAGAAACCGAAACAAAGAGAGAGAAAAAAAGGAACAATAATAATCCTAATAATAAAAGCCTTTTTCATAATCACACAGCAATAGCACTGTGATTTACCCCGTGTTCGCCCTTACCAGAACACTAAGCTCTAAGGTTTCCATATAATTAGAGAGAATAACAGTACATTAGCTTCGTGTCCATGATTCTTAGCCCTTTACCCCCCCCCCTTCACCCCCAACAACACCCCCCCCTCCCCCCTTCAACCCAACCCCCTTTCCAAAAAAAAAAAAAAAAAAAAAAAAGTGGCTTGTCCCTGCCCCCCCCCCTTCACCCCCCTTAAAAAAAAAAAAAAAAAAGTGGCATGTTGTCCCTTATTAAGACGATAGGGACTAAATTAAGACACAGTCGTTGCCATATAAATCTCGACCTGAACGTGGGTATCGAGGTCGTAAAGTTACCGTAAGGAAGGTAGGGTCGATGGTCGTATTTATCGACCCTGTTTTTTTGGCAACACTGTCGTAGTCGGGAGTTTATGAGAGGGTCCTTTTTCTTTTCTTTTTTTTTTTTTTCCTTTCTTATATATTTTTGTCTATATTTTTTATCTTATTTTTTTATTTCTTATATATATTTTTGCCATATTTTTTTTGTGTTTTTTTCTTTTATTATATTTTTTTCCTCTTATATATATATTTTTTATTTTTATTTTATTTGTTTCTTCTTCTCTCTGTATTTCTTTTCTTTTCTTGTTTTTTTTTCCTTTTCGTTTATATCACTGTAATCATTATCATCATTGCTACTACTGTCCCTGCTATAATTATTATCATTTTATTATCATTATTATGACTGTTGATATTATCATCATCATCATTATAATCAGTAACATCATTTTCATTATATTTGTTATTATAAGTAATTCTACTAGTACTACTACCATTATCATTAACATTATTATTATTGTTTTATCATTATTACAACTTTTATCATCATCATCCATACTGTTATCATTACCATCATTATTAATACCTTTATTATCATGATTATCATTTGTAGCATCAATATTACAGTTATTGCCCTTACTATTATTACGTTTCCCGTTATCATTATCATAATTATCTTCATTATTATTATAATCATTATCACTATTACCATCATCATGATTATCATAGTTGTTATTACTATTGATATTATTTAACCCTCTTACTATGATTATTCTATTGGTATTATCACTATCAATTTTATCGTTATGTCACTATCATCTACATAATTTCACATATCTTATTAATATTACTATCATCATAACAATTGATTTATTTTCATCATCATAAATACCATGGTTATTATCGTTCGTAGTAACATTTATATGGTTATCAATATCTTCAATATCATTATCGTTACTGCTGTTAATGAGTTTTAGAAATCTGTCATCAATCTATTTTTGTTATAGCTATCAATGTGATAATGATTCTTATAATTGTCACTAATTAAGACACTTAATGTAATGAATACCATTATCATTGCATCTGCACATGGAATTTCGCAAGAAGAAGCACACACACACACACACACACACACACACACACACACACACACACACACACACAACACACACACACACACCACACACCACCACACACACACACACACACACACACACACACACACACACACATTCACACACACAACACACACACACACACACAAAGGAATAATATAAACAATACTGATAGAAAAAAACGGCATATGATGTAAGTGCACTTATCTTATCCATCATCATTACTTTCAATGGTAGTGATTCTTATAAGTGCTATCATTATGAAAATCTTCATTATGTTGTTTATCTTCGTTCCCGACCTTCTCATTCCCATTCGAAAATTGCTTGATTTATGTGTTTCTCTCTCTCTCTCTGTTCCCCCCCCCCCATCTTCTCCATCTTTCTCTCGCCGTCTTTCTTTTTTCTCTCTCTCTCTGTCTCCCCCCCTCTCTCTCCTTCTTCCCCCCCTTTCTCTATCTCTCTCTCCCCTTTTCTCTCTCTCTCGGTCTATCTCCTCCATGTGTCTCTCTTCTCTTTTATTTCATCTCTCTCTCTCGTCTCGCTTCTCTCTCTTTCCCGCCCTCCTTCTCTTTCTCTCTCTCTCCGTGCTCCTTTCTGTCCTCTTCTCTCTCACGCTCTCTCCTCTCTCTCTCTCTCATCTCCTACTCCTCTCTCTCTCCTTTCTCTTTCTCTTCGTCTCGTCTCGTCTCTCTCCTCATCTCTCCTCTCTCTCTTCTCTCTCTCTTTCTCTCTCCTCTCTCTCTCTCTCTCTCTCTCTCTCTCTCTCTCTCTCTCTCTTCTCTTCTCTCTCTCTCCTCTCTCTCTCTCTCTCATTCCTCTCTCTTCTCTCTCTCTCTCTCTCTCTCTCTCTCTCTCTCTCTCTCTCTCTCTCTCCTCTCTCTCCTCTCTCTCTCTCTCCACTCCCTCTCTCTCTCTCTCTCCTCTCTCTCTCTTCTCTCTCTCTCTCTCTCCTCTTCTCTCTTCTCTCTCCTTCTATCCCCCTCCTCCTCTGTTTGTTTGTTGTTATGTACGATGTTTCTCCCTTAATTTCCCTCTAAACACACAAACACGCGATTATGTGGATAAATTTAGGATGATGATTACATGTACCTGCGTGTGCGCGTGTGTGTATGTGTTTGTGTGTGTGTGTTCGTGAGCGTGTGCGTGTGTGAGTGTGTACATTAAGATAATATTAAAATAAATAATATGTGACGTATGACAAGTAACATTAAGGAACATAACACACGCGCACAACATACAGAAAGCCATAAATTAATATAAAATGATATTTCAAGTAACGTTTATAACTAACAATGACGTCCACAACCAATTACTAACTGTGGCATCACATCCTACACTAAATAGAAATATCATCACAAACAATATTAACAATTATCTCAAATTTAATGTTATCCATAACGACCCAATGGTACCAACGATGACGTCATAAAAAGGAAGGAAGGAAAGAAAGAAAGACAGAAAGAATAGAAGGAATGATATGTGATCCCCCCCCATACTCCCCATCACTGTCAATCACTCACTATCCAGTCTTTATCTCCTTTTTCGGTAAGTATAAAAGGATATCTATAAACACGCAATACATTAAACGGCAGAAATACATGATAACACACACGACACGCAGGCACACACGCATACTAACACACACACACACACACACGCACGCCACACGCGCACACAACATACAGATACGCATTCTTAAGTTCATCTATGTCATAGTGTTTATCTCATACTAACTGCATATAAACTTAGTCCTTAGGCAATCTGAACGTTAAACACAAAAAACAAAAACAAGAAAACAAACAAAGCAAAAACAAAACAAAATATAAAAAAGAGAGAAAAAACAAATAAACGTGTTTGAGAAGAGCGACACCATCATTAGAAGGTGGGGCTGAGGGGGGGGGGGGAAGGGAGAGGGGGAAGTGCAAAATTCCTAGGACATATGACGTGTTAGCAAATAATCGCCGGTTCGGATCCCCTTCCGTTTATACTTTACGTTATCGATACCGGCATCTATAGCAACACGCATGGAGGAGGTTTCAATCCCTTATAAGGCTAAGAAGGTGGAGGTTATAAGTACAATGTTAAGGAGTCGACGGAGAAGCTTAGGAAGACGTGGGAAGGAAACAGAAGAAATGAATGATAAGAATAATAAATGTAATATAAAGAAATTCATGTAATAGAAGGGTAATAGATGATGATATGGGTAACAGTGGTTGTAATAATTGTAAAATTGTCGATCGTGTACTTGTAGTAGTAGTAGGGGTAATATGAAAAATAATAACAATAATAATAATAACAATAACAACAACACAGCTGCAACAGTAATAGTAACAACAACGATAAGGATAATAATAAGACTAACAACAATTAAGATAATATCAATGCAACATAATAACAATAATAATAATATCCATAAAAAATAATGATCATTATCATCATCATCATGGTAATAATAATACAGCTAATATTAGTAATGATAATGATAAAAATATCAACAAAACAGCAATAATAATAAAGTCATAATAATGATGATGATGGTGATAATAGCATTAATATCAATTAAACCACAAACGACGTCAGTAACATCACTAACGATACTGACGGTGGTGATACAAAGAAGTTAGTGATAATAACAGTATCAATGATAATGTTACAAGGAATGATGGAATGTTACCAACATGAATAACAAATGAGAGATAATTATCATACGAGATACCATAACGAGTAGAATAACCGTCACTATTAACTATCACAAAAAAATACTTCATTTAATTTAATACACGATCATCCCATAAAAACTTTACCTGTCTGTCCCTTTAACTAAGTTTCTCATCCCGATTCGTTTATCTCTGAGGCAAGTCGGCGATTCCCTGAGGTCAAATATGCTAATTACACGTTGATTGGAAAATATGAAGCGATGTAATTAACTTTAATCTTCACGGTCGGGTTGGCAAAGGTCTGAAGTTGAGGCCGAAGCTCCGAAGCCTCCAAACGAACCAGGAACTGATGTTGATCATTAGCGAATTATTATTATTTTTTAAATTTTCCTTGACGTATCGATTCACTTTTCTTGAGATATGTATTTATGTGTTTTCTCCCTCTTTTTTTTCTTTTTCGTATTTCTTAACAAATATTTTTTATCGAGTTTGAAAATGAGCTGTTGTTTCGTTGCTGGTTCACGAGCTCCGGACATGATTTGTGTGAGGCTTCGTTATCGAGGGTGCGAATAGTCCCGCGTCGAAAATCCCATTTCCCAGAACGGTCCCAAAAGACTTTACGGGGCTAATACGCGTCGCTACTAAATCTCCCCGGCTTCACACTAAATACTAAAAACCTTTCACTGATAACCGATAAGGTGTGACCGGCCTTTCACCTTGGGCGCACCCGAGAACAAAAGCGGCGTCCATAAACCACGGCCTGGCAACTCAAAGCCGACAAAAGACAGGCCGGGAAGGTTTGCGGTTTGAGTTGCCAATCAATATCATATTCACTCGCGTTTGACAAGTGACAAATGCAGGCGCACCGTCTGTGCTTTCTCTCTCTCTCTCTCTTCACCCCTCCTTCTTTCTCTCCCCCCCACCCTCCGTCATCCACCTTGATAAATGGTCGAATCAAGGGCAATAAAGTGATATCTCTTTCGCCGACATATGGCGCGGATATATGGGACAAGGAGGTAGCCCCCCCCCTCCCCCTTCGTTCCTTTAAAATGAGATGGTAATATGGCAAGAGCGAAGAAATTGCCATATTATGCCTTCTTATTTAGCGTGAACTTTGATTACTTCTCGAGGCGTAACTAAATCACCCTTGATAATTAGCAAAGGAGCTCGCATATCACACAGGCGATGACAGCTCTGGCAGTTACGATAATTAGTGTGTAGCGAAGGAGAAATAGATTATCCTATCAAGTATTTAGAAGTATGCATGCGCGGGTCTATGTCTTCAGCTGATTGTCATTTGTTTGTGTTCGGATTTCTTAATGATGTTCATTTGTTTGTGTTCGGATTCTTCTAATTCTTGATAATGTTCGTATATTTGTGTTCGGATTTCTTGATGATGTTTGTATGTTTATGTTCAGATTTCTTAATGGTGTTCGTATGTTTGTGTTCGGATTTCTTAATGGTGTTCGTATGTTTGTGTTCAGATTTCTTAATGGTGTCCGTTTGTTTGTGTTCGGATTCACTTAATGGTGTTCGTATGTTTGTATTTGGATTTCTCAATGACGTTCACATGTTTGTGTTCTGATTTACTTGATGGTGTTCGTATGTTTGTGTTCGGATTTCTTAGTGATGTTCATTTGTTTGTGTTCGGATTTCTTAATGGTGATCGTGTGTTTGTGTTCGGATTTCTTAATGGTGGTTCGTGTTTGTGTTCGTGATTTTCTTAATGGTGTTCGTATATTTGTGTTTAGATTTCTGAATGGTGTTCATTTGTTTGTGTTCGTATTTCGTAATGATATTCGTATGTTTGTATTCGGATTTCTTGATGTTCGTATGTTTGTGTTCGGATTTCTTAATGTCTGTACGATGTTCTGAAATCGAGTTCATTCATTCCTTTTGTGTCTAAAGGTGAAAGTAAATCAATTTTTATGAATGGTAAAATAAAACTTTGAAACCGTGATGTTCAAACCGCGAAGATAAAAGCAATTATATTAAAAAACGAAAACAATTCCATGATTTAGATTTTCAAGCTATAGGCGGAATCTGAGTTACATTTGTCCTCAAATAATAATAATAATGGTAAAGAAATGAAAATGATAATAAGTAAATAAAAAGAAATATAAATAAAATGGTTAAAAGAAAGTGGTTCACTATATTTCCAATGCCTTTGAAATGCACAAAGACAACAACAAAATAACATGAATGAATGGTATTGATAAATAATGACGACATGCTATACACTATAAAGTTCTCCCGCACTGCACCTGCCAGACACTTAAAAGAGATGAACAGACGCATAGACCAGATCGCAAAAAGGGTTGCCAAATAATGGAGATATCTGAACAATTCTGAACTCGAGGTACCAAATGCTCCAGACCTTCACTAACCATCTATTCTTATTCATACACATATTTCCTAAGTATACGCACCTAAACAATTAACGTGCTTCCATGCGTTTGATACCAAGACACCCTACAAACGCCCAGAGAGAGAGAGAGAGAGCAATAATTTGCAATATGACATGCAGGTTGCAAATCCCTCCAAAATATACAATGAACGTGCGAGTGACTCCGGCAACGAGCGGCACCGAGCGAGTTATTAGTTACAAAATCCACAGGAAATGTATATATGTATATTACAGAGCTTACGTGCAAATGAATACTCCGGTGTTATTGAAACGGCCACTGGCTATGAAATATTGGAACGGTGACACTAAAGTCTCCATATCATACTGGCAATCGGAAACACCTTTTAAAACGATGTATTTTCTTTTTTTCTTTTTGTAACAAAAAACTAATTGGAGCAAAGTACTCTTACATTGAATTAATTTCCAATAGTAGGTATGGTACTCTCATATACGGAATTTACAACACGACACACACACACACTATATATATATAATATGTGTGTGTGTGTGTGTGTGTTTGTGTTGTGTGGTGGTTTGTGTGCGTGTGTTATAATATAATATATATATATAATTATATATATATATATAATATATATATTTATATATATATATATATATAATATATATTATAATAGTTGGTAGATGAATAGTATATACTATATATATATATTATATATATTAATATATATATATATATATAGTATATATATTATATATATATATGTATGTA